>VSWD01000009.1:17336162-17811165 GCA_033119305.1 Pinctada imbricata | reverse complement strand
TTACCTGCTGTAAGATTTTCTTCCTTCGGTGTCGGCGGTAGATACGGCAACCAAGGCCAAGAGCCACAGCACTGTCCTGGTCATTGTGTCTACTGATACCGCCGGACGTCAGGCTCGCCACTTTATATGCTTAGTTCTCTGTGTGCCAAGGGCACCCTGAAGTTCAAAACGTGATAGAAAACATAATTAAAATGTAAAATATTGCACATTATTGCGTCTATATTTACTCGTAATACCACATCAATAATGAGAAAATTGAAACATGGCGAGAAAACAAATTGCCGATTAAGCGTACCTTATTCAAGGTCTATAAATCTTCCAGTCTAGTCGTGGTTACTTTGGACTATAATGCTCTGAAATAAAACACTTATCAACACTCATGTACAAAATATCTCCATCTTTTTCAATATCATCATCACGATCTGAGCTCCTTCTTAAAATTATGACTCCCATTTTCTAGACCTTGACAACAAGTTCAGTAGTACAGAACTCCATATATTTGATAGTATTAGGAAAAGTTAAACAATTTCATAAACAAAAATAATTTAGTTCCAGAGAGAGCATGTATTTTTCGTTGAATTTTATGTGGTGTTATGGTTAAGAAGAAGTATGATCATTTTTTACTTAGATAGGGTTTTTATTTTTTATAAAATGTTAGAAATCTTATTGTATGTAAAAATCTAAAATATGCGAGCGAGTCAATCTTAAATTGTTGTAAAATGTTTTCAAACCTTTATATAATATTAGTTTCATAGATCACTAATAAAGATGATAACATACTGTTCGTCGGAATAAATGTGTTAAATTTCGGTGCGCTTTTACGCCAAACGAAAGTTTGTGTTCCGGGATTCTTTTTGCTTGTTTGTTTGATTTTTCTTTCTTTTTCTTTTTTTTTTTTTTCTTTTCTTTTCTGTTCTTTTTTTTTTTTTTTTTTTTTTTTGGTTAAATCTTTCTCATTCATATATTGAACATATTCTTTTGAAAAAGACATCATTTTAATTAATTATAAGCATCGTATTACATTGTATTGTTGCCGCATACAGATGCTGGTATATTTTGTATATTTATTCAGCCTAGAAAAATCATATTTCCCATGGGCAACGCCCGAGGGGAATATGATTTTTCTGAGCTGAATAAATCTTCATACCGCTCGAAAGTGAATTTCAGACGCCACCAAATTCATTTCAGCGCAGTAGCGCCCTCTACTGTAGTCTTATTTTTGAAATTAACTTTACAGAGAGTGCGCTGCTCTAAATTTCCTGTAGGGTCGATTCAGTAGCATATCCAAATAAAATCTTTGTTCAAAATACTAGTAGCGTTGGAGGGATGGTGCTAAGATCTTAACCTCCTTTAACTTCGATGATATTTTTGGATGTCATGACAAGTTTCCAAAATAACAAAACGATATTCATGATGTCAAATCGATAAATGAACCAAATTTTTGGAATTTGCTGAATAAATTGGAAATTTTCCTCATTAGCAATGTGAAACCACTGGTCGCGGCAATGGTTGTTGTCGTCCGCGCACGGTACGTAGGTCTCGCTAAGTCGTAATTATATGGTCGTGAGTTAACAGTATTGAAGTTGTTCAGAGTAACCTTGCTGACTTTAACATTGATGCAGGATAGCATCAAGACTTCACGAAATAAATAAGCATTGGAAAACTTGTTTTGTCGCATGTACTGACTGTCCTACAACTTATACTGAAATTTACGACTTAGCAAGATACATTGAATTGTATCAATGTCATTTCAATATCAAGTTTATCCAGTTTCCGAAATGAACCGCGCGTAAAGTAAGTTCTGCTGCAAACAGTGCAAAAGTACGAGATGATCCGAATGAAACAGTGAGTTTTACAGGAGCTCACATGTCGATGAATTTGATGTCATATTTATCCACGAAAGAAATTTTAAAAACTGTATCATTGATATATCTGTGAAAAATAAGTTACCTGCATAGGGATAATTTCTCGTCTTTTAGTTCTATTTTATGTACAGCATTGGTATTACGGTTTTCTTCACATGTGACGTCACAAAGCTTTACATGCATTTTTTCGCCAAATCTCATTATTTTGGCATTCTCTGAATTTTTCGTAGCTATACGTTTTCCTCCCTTGGACATAGACCATTCTTGGTTCGTCCGTTCAATAGGAAGTAAAAACGAACGGAGGAGCCTTGGACACAGAAATATGATAACATAGGACATCGGCGGATCTAGAATAAGTCAAAACTCGGAGACCAAAGTTGGGCCCTGGAGCACATTAGTCTGCTTTCTATCATGGGTTGTCATTCTTTGTTTGGTTTAGTTATTTGTTGCTTGCTACTCTTTATAAATGAGAGCGTTCGTTCTCTCGAAGATAATTTCCTTAGATTTTTATTACCAATATTGCTGTCAATATCTTCAGGTGTTTTGACGATTTTTCATTACAATATCTTTTACAGGTAATGCACATGATTCATTCAGGGACAGCTTATTGTTCTGAACCTCAGGTAATTACTGTAGCATCCAGTATGGGCATAATGTTGTCCTACGACACTGATTGTCACATGAACACCTCACTCTATGACAAACGTGACGACTTCAATTTCAGCATCACAAACTTTCCTTTTCTGAGTAGCAACATCCATTCATCGCCTGCTTATGGTGTATTCATATCTCAGTTGATAATGTACGTTATGCCAGAGCAAGTACCAAATGTCAGATTTTGTTCTGAGAGCTAGGCGTCTTTCAGATGTCAGAGATACGTTTGTGACCGTTTGTGATCGTCACTGAGAAAGTTCTACGGTCGATATGGGGAACTCGTCATACATTATGATGTCCCATTGTCCAGAATGGTGGATGATATTCTGTCTTAGACCATTTTAACCACCCAAATACAGAAGTAACCGGATGTGATATTTCTGCCGAATTGAAGCTACGGGTGTTGCATGCAAGCAGAAAATGCTGACTCTTCCTGAGTACCTGTTCTCACTCCCATTGGGAGTTCGCTTCTTTTCATGTGGTGGAGGTTTCTGTTTGTTTGCTTTGGTTCCTGTTTTATCCTGATTTTGTATGCCTTCAGTTTATGATTTTCTAATCACTATATGTATACATTGCTACTTCGCAAGACATCTTAAAATGCTACTTACACATAATAAATAGTAATCTGTGATAGAATATGATGTCAATTTCTCGTTTTTAAAATGAATGAATAATTTTGTGAATATATCAAAAGTCCTCATTCAAATTAAGAGTTTTGAATTCAGAATTTACAATATACATGTATCTTCGCATCCAACCCTATAAGCGCGCTGATGCAAAAGTTTTTCGTTCAATTTTTTTGGGTGATACCTGCATCAACAGAAAAAAATATTAGATTCATTTCTTATTATTTTAGATCATCTTCTTATGGAAAACGGACTGTTTTCTTGAATCTAAGAACAATCAATCCCCGCACTATATTTCGTAAGTTCGGGGTTGCGCAGTGATACAACTGCCTCCCGAGACGAAAACAAGTTACGACAGCCGCCATAAATCAAACAACAACCAATCATCTCTCGTTGTCTTTAGAATAAGAACCAGTTTGAGTAAATCCTACGTGCACAGGAAATTGTTTCAAAAGTAGAAAAGAAATGGTACCCCTGCCATTTTAAGGATACATCAATATATTTTCAGCTACGAGCTTTACGTGTTTTAGGGAATCCCCGGTTCCACAAATAGTGCTATGAATAGACGTCCGTGAAAAATTTAGTTGATCAATGTATCGACAAAATTTCTCAGCCAGTCAGAATTATCGTTTCTAAATAATAACAATGGAAATTGAATTATATATGTGTATGAACTTTGATAAATGAAGCTACGAAAAATTTATTATTTTATTGATCTCTCTGACATATAATATTTTGTAAGAATTTTATCCTATGACTCCCCCATTGGAAGAAGGTGGTTTACTGTAATAGCAAAAGTGAAGAGTTGTCTGATCACTGCTTGTTTTTAAATCAATGCTAGGGTGTGCCCCATTTACAGCGCCATCTGAGGAAAGTGTAATTGTCTCCTCCTGGACCAGCATTCCCTGCACGTGTTGACAGCCATGTTGGTTCTTGAACAGGTAGAAAGGTTTACTGGTGGGTAAATATATTTCCGTGAGGTAATGCCCATCATTTCTGTGAAAGAAATAGAAAGATTATGAAAATACACCAGTATGTAAATCAGTTTTAATTATAAGAGAAAGGTTTTACTTTATTATTGCTTTATTGTCGTTATATTTTAAAAACAAATCCTTGACTGTAAAGTCCTTTTCCATCGAATTCTACAGTCAACACCCACTTTCGGCTTCATTTTTGAATTAATTATATATTTTGATTTATATAAATCCAATTGATGTATCCCAGGAACCCCCTTTAAGTCCAATTCTTAGGTGAATTCAATGTGACTGATTTTCTCAATTATTGTTCATAAAGTGTTTATTCATATAGTCCATACCTACAGCAGACACCATAAGTCGTGTCGTTACGATACATGCCATCTGGTAACACACCTATAGATGATCCTTTGGCTTCACTAAAGTACACTGACCCGTTCTTGAAACCTGATCAATATAAGGAGTTCATGTAAAGATATTTAATCAATAAAATCACCCTCTTTTTAGTAGATTTTAAGGTAGATCTTACGTTCTTCTACAATCATTACAGACTTTTCGTCCGTATTACATGTAAGTCTTTCGTAAAAATTTCCTAAAATACCCTCAAATACAATTTTAGGGTTATCCATATTATTCCTTAATTCATTGTAACCGAAAAAATATTTTACTTTAGGCACAGAAGTCCAAAATTTCATAGTCTGACATCTTAGAAATTCTATTTTTCAATAATTTCTTTCAAACCTGCATTTACTTCACCCTAGGTGCACAAAGTATATGATATCCATTGGAGATTAACCCACATGCGGGCCAAAAGTACGATCTAGCTCAAAGTAATCAATTGATTTCTATAATACATGCTATTTATGAAAAAAAAAAATAAAATTTGCATCGTAGTTTTTAAGTTACTTGTTTAACTGTTGCATTAAATGTGCATTTTGTCAAATTTTCGAAAATGTCATTTGAGGTCTAATTAACTCCCGAACCTTATGAAATTAACACGCGGGCTTCTGAGAAACTACATATATCTTTATTTTCATATATTGCTCAAGAAAATACGTCTCGATATCAAATTTCTATTTAAGGTATTCAACCCCTAATGTATTTTCAATAGTAAATAACAGAAATGAGAATTTTCAATCTCTTCAAAAAGAATGCTATACATACTTTTCTAGCTAAAATTAGGGATTACACTTCTCATACAATGATCTTCTCTGTCATCCCGAAGATTCCCGATCATGAAGTCATCGGCATTTGTCGGGAAATTATGCATAAATTTTAATATTATATTTTATAAAAGTACTCTGTCAGGGTGCGGGATCCTTAAAGGTAATAGCACCAATATTCTAAAAAGTTTTTTGAAGTATTTCAGGTCTAGTATATAAGCCTGAATCTTCTTGGGTTACAGAAAATCTAAGTGACATTTTACACAATGCGGTCTAACTTACCAAATGGACAATTGGAGTATTTGTAAATGCAGTAGTCTCCCTTTGGCCAGAAAAGACTGAACTCGGACTCAAATGCTCGTTCTTTCATACAGAAGTTGACGCTTACTATCCCAGAGCCCACGGTCACTGTAATATGGAATCATAGTAGGGTTTCGGACGCACAGAATGATTCTATCTATGCTGCAAAAAGGCTTTAGAAAATAAGCCTTTGTACAGATAAGAATCTAATAATAAAATTCTAGTAAAAACGTCCAATGACTTGAGATTACAAGTATCTAACATAAAAAAAATACTTCCGCATTATTTTTATCTGCATAATTTTCACCAAAATAGAAAATCTTCAACTCAAAAGTAAAAATGTTGATTCCCTGATTGAAGAGACCGGCAAGAAGTCCCAGTCATCAAATTGCAAAGCATGCAAAGATAGCAGTAAAACCACATACCATCGGAATGTGGCTGCCTGTTTCCAAATGATACCGACGTTGACTGTGCCCTGCTGCCCTCAGACCAAGTCAGCTGTCCCGGACATCCAGACTTGGACTTCAACAATCCGTAAGTACCATATGGCCATACTATAGGAATGGCAAGGGGCGTGTCTACAAACATAAATAAATTGTCCGTAATCGTCTTGAGATCAATTTATAAAGCTCAGATTGTGACTTTTGTTCACAAATTTAAGATTCTGAAAACATAGATTTTTTTTCTATCCATGTGAATGGACTGTGACTTTTATTTCAAGAGATTCTGACCTCGGATCGCCTCTTGGATAATGGCATCCAGTGGTTACAGGTAGATGATTCTCAATAGAAATATTTCGATCATTTGACAAGCGCTATTCCACGTTTTCATTTTATATCTTTTGAAACATTTACACTCGGGGATTTGAAACTTTCAAGATAGTCATTCATATTTTCGTCTAAACAGAAAAAAAATTCATTTCAACCGAAATACCAATCTTAGTTAAGAGATATTCAAGTCGTCTTGTGTTGTTGTTTATTGTTTATTGTTTTTTGGGGGATTTTTTTCTTCTTCTTGATTGACTTACCTACAGGAGCTTGTGCACCTTTATATATAGGATACTCTGTGAGAGCACGAACCAGATTGGAACGAATCACTGATAGTCCAGACTGTATCTATAACACAATGGAGGAAATTTTTGAAAAGGGTAAAAAGAAAAGCTTTACTGATGTCTATCAATGAAGACCTAGCGTAAGCTAAGGGACCAGTATTCCGGATATTCAGCAGTGGCATAGCTTGGCAAATATTAAGTGGATGCTTTTCATTATGCAAGAGATCTGGGTATCTTGAGAGACATTCAACTATTCAAGGTCAATGCACTGGTTTTGTTCCAGCAGGGTTTTACCAAGGAACCCCCCCCCCCCCCCCCCCAAAAAAAAAACATTTCAAAGAATTGTTTCAATCAGAGAAAAGTGTTAATCCAAAAATTTTGAAATTTTAGATAAGGAGTGGATGCTTTAGTATACAAGTACACATGGTAACTACACCACTGTTCAGCGACGAATACACAATCTTATATAATACACACTAAGGCAAAAGTATTGTTTTAAGCCTAAAACTTCAAATAAAACGTACTGATTGAGGACAAACTCTTTGAGAGACAAACACGGGTAAGTAGGTCCAGAGATCAGGATTCAGTGCACTCTCTATGGTGGCAAGAACCAGTTCAACCTCATCGTGCATGTAGGTATTTCCGGTTCCGAGTTGGTCGTGAAACGTTCCTAGAAAATTAAGTATCAATATGTGAATTTTTGTTAAGTAGAAACAAATGCATTTTATCCTGGTTTCTCGTAAGAAATAAACTTTGTGACTAAATTTTCAAATATATAAATCACCCATACCAACAAGTGTCCTATAGGCGCTTCTGTATTTGAATGTACCGATGTCAAGTTCCAATGATTCCGGAAATCCAGCTAGGGGTCCTCCCTTGCTGACATCAGGATTCGTCTTTAACAGAAAGGACAAACATTATGTTGCATACCAACTTTTTTTTTACCAAGATAAAACAATGTACTTAAAAGAAAGCCCTCTTTATGCAGTTAACGCAATAAACTGTGCATGAAGCTGTTGTCCGTATCATTTTTGTTTACACATTTTAGCATCACTTTGGAAAGGGGTAGAGCCACGAAGCCCGATATTGGCCTTTATTTTGATAAAGTTTGAACTTTGTACTTCATAGAATTTTTAACTGTTATTTGACATTTTGAAACGTTCTCTACTGAATCACGAATCTACTTTTTGTACACATTGCTTTTATCAACACCTTTTAGCCCTTTGAAAACACCAAAATAGGTCAAATTCGGCGAAATTGATGCAAAAACTCAATTGATATTTCTATTAAATTAGCAATGGCCGCATGCATTAACTATGATGGAAAATTTATATGTGAAAGATTATCATTATAACATTTTGTCATAAATTAAACGTTTTATCTCAGTTAACGCATGCGGCCACATTGAATTCTACGACAAAAGACAAAAATCCCAGCAATTTTCGCCATATTTTGTCAATAACGTCAAAATGACGTCACTTCATGACGTCATTACAGTTAAGGAGGTATTGAACACTTTGACGCCAAATTCAATTTTTCTCAAAATTTCGGAAATAATTCATTTCTTGTCTGTCCTTCATCATACAAACTTACATTTGATTCTATCCACAGGAACTTTTTCTATGAGACTTTGAAATATGCATTTTTCAACGTATCTGTGAATTTCTTGATGACGTCATAATATTAAAAGTGTCATTCCTGTTCTCTTAATGCTATTGGAAATCAATTTTGATTTAACTTCCAAAATATTCAGAAATGTATTGCTCTTACATAAGGAAAAGATTAAATGAATTATGTTATAAACAAAGGCAGGAAACTGGAATAATAGATGACACAGTCGCTCAAAAAATTGCAATTTCGAGCCAATTGACTTTAGTTGATAGGTGATTATTAGGAATCCTGTGGATCAATCCTTGTAAAAAACTAAATGAATGATCAACAATGTACAGAGATGAATTCATAATTAAATGAGAAAAATTAAATTTGGGATAAAAATTTTACGAATCTTTTTATTTTCCAATTTTTTCTTCCAAATTCGTCCATTTTTAATGAATTGACATCCGCTTCCTTGTTATGTTAATTTGTCAACGAATACACTAAAATAAATATTGAATTTTCTATTTTATACATGTAAAGTTTCAATGCAATACATTTTGTATTAATGTTTTAATTGCATTTTGAATGCGATCGTTTGTGACACCATTTTCCCCCGATAACGTCGAAATGACGTCGTGGTTGGCTCATGGATAAAACTCCCAAAATCTACAACTTTTAAAATCGCTATTATTTCTTCAAATTACGTCGGAAATTATTCAAACTTCATCAAGATACTCAAATATGTATATCAAACAGTGTATCAAATGTTTGAATGAAGTAAGGACTGTACTTTTCCTAGGAAGTGAGAAAAACAAATAATGCCGCCGCCATCTTGGTGTTGAATCCCTCCTTAAATGGCACATTGTTTGGTGATATTATTATTTTCATTAAAAGCGGCAAACATTCGTGTATTTTCATAAGAGATATCAAGTATTCCTCATGAAATTTATTTTAAGAGAAAAATCAAGGGCCGATTTATGGGTCTCGTGGCCCTACCCCTTTGAAGTTTCAACGAACATGCTTTCTTTACAAAATACATCAATATAAAGTCTTTTTGGTTCAAATACAGAACAATGATGAGGAATAGGAAACACAGACATTCTGGTTCATATAAGCAAGAAAAACTTGTATCCTGGTTCCGAAAAAATTCCGAGTTATTGTCATTAAATACCAAAATAATTTTACATTTGCCAGGTCAAACATTGATAAATGACAAAAGGAATAAACAACAAAGTAAACGTAGCTTTATTAATTATAAATAGTTCAAAATTGATGGATCTATATTTCTGCACGTATCTGTCCGTAGTCTTTGATAGGTTGTGACATGTAACTTATTTAATTTTCACTCTTTATTGATTTTCTTTATCATTTGCTATATTTGGCGCCAAGCTGAGCGAGATTAACCATTGCTGGTCGTTACTTATTACATTCTATGACAATCTTCTTCAGAATCATCCATAATTAAGTTATTGCTCTGAATCTATTTGGAACATCTTCACTTATGCTGACAATGCAATTTTCCTTCCTCCAGAATGTTGTTCATGTCATCTCTTCTTTAACTCAGAATCATTAGATTTAAATGCTTGTATATTTTTATGTTCTACTGTCATAGGATGTTAGAAAGATATTCATAGCCATGACAAGAAAATACCCAGTCTTACATAGTTCATGAGGAATGAGAAATAAGAATTTCGTCTGGCAGCGTAGCGCATGATCATCTTCTTTCCTATTTCCACTTCCGTTATCATGTGCTGAAAAAGATATTCGATTGAAGTAATGTAAATGATCCGTTAAGAAAATACAAAATAAAATTCTATATGCCTGTAAATATAACTGTCAACAACAAAAAATAAAGGGGTTGCAACGAAAGCCTCGCCTGCATACTTACAAAATCTATAACAAAAACATGACACAGAGAAGTGGACCGAAGTCTTTTTTTACAGCAAAGAGCCTTTCAAATTCAGCTATTGATGCATTTGGTGTCCCAGTTTTTATTTGTTGGTCTGTCTTCTTGGTGCGAGTGTCTTACAGCCTCAGGTTGTTTAATGGTGTGAACATTTTGTTACAAATTTTTGTCGCAATCTTGTTTGTATGTAATAGCTATAACGTTGTCTTGTTGGAGATTTTTTTCTTTCTTATCATTGCTATCTGGAAAACAAATACTATGTCCGAAAGGGAATCTAGATTGATGACATAGCTCTGCCCTTTCCAGGAATTTAGGTCAATTTAGGCTTTTGCTCTTCTAATTTCACATTATTTGGATTTCATTTTTCAGCCACAAGCCTAATTGATGAAACACAATTTGTTGAAATGTGGATATGCTGCACTTAATTCCAAAATAGAACATATATTTCAATATTGACAAATGCTACAGCTGCAAAATTCTTGAACAATGAAACCAATACGACAAAGTCTTTGAAACTTACTGTTCCCCATTCATCGATGAAGTTCATATACTGAGATTGGTTGTACGTGGTTGGTAGCTGACAAACAGAAGCGGCGAATTCTCTGTTCACTGACAGGTGATCAGATCTTGCTAGATGGATCTTGAATCGCGCATGCCCAATATTGCATAACGTAGTGTAGTCTTGGAAAACATAGTGAAGATTGTTTGTCTGCGTCTTAATAGATTTGTAACCTGTAGTATAGAATAAAAAGACAGAAACATTTGTCAGGTGCATTAAAATTGTTTGAAATTTTCTTCAAGAAGGTACATGTATATATAGAATTGAATCACTTCTGTATCATTATTACTTTGCAGTGTGTGTGGAGCAGTTAAACTTGTTCCCCGTGACTGGAGATTTAAGGTGTAATAATTTTCTCCAGCTCTGTTGTCTCAAAGAAAAGAGGGGATCTTCAACAACACTAGCTTGCAGCACCCACAGCAAAACCCCAAAACACCCAATGCAAAAAAAAAAAAACAACCACAGAACAGACACCCACAGAAAGAGACGCAAAAGGGAAAGGAACACCAACTCACACCACACTTTGAGACAACACACTCTCCTGGGGAGAGGATTTAGTATAAGTTATTCTTGTTGTCCAATTCCCTACTTTCTTTTTTGTAAAATTATATTATATGCCAATATTCAAATAAATAATGCTTAAACCAACTCACACCATAGAAACATTAAACATAAAAGACCACACATAAACCAAAGAGACCAATGGGCAACCGTTGCGGACATAGGACGGCCATCTGCCACGTTAGAAGCAGACGATGTGGTTATCCTGGATTACGTGCGCACAACCCTCCCCACTATTCCGATTTCCAGGAGGTCTCGAAGAACGCACAATTATAGTGTAAAACAACCTCCCCACTGTTAGATGACCACACACAAACACGACTGTATAACGTAGGGGTCCAAGCAACACAGATGAATATGTAAATGGATATAAAAAAGAGGACGTGCGTAATACAGTCCGTGCTCTGTCGACTGTAGCGAGCTCATATATGATATCACCCCAGGAGTCCGACTGACATTCAGAGAGGACAGGTGGTCGGGGCCCTGTCTTCTCTAAAGAGGTTTGGACAGGGCCCGTCATGGAGTCCCGTCGTCACAGTCAGTCAGAGTGCAAGTCTTAAGAATGCGTTAGTACAAAACTGTAGATTGGTAAAGTACCAGCTTAGTGTCTGTCTGGTGACATTAGGATCATATGCACGATATAAAAGGCGTTTGATGACTCTGGCGCATGTTTTTGTTTTTAGTCCCCTACCGGCAACGCCGAAGGGGAGTCTTAGTTTCCTCTCGGTCTGTCTGTCCGTCTGTCCCTCCGTCTGTCCCTCCGTCTGTCCGTCTGTCCGAATATCAGTTTTCCAGACTTTTTTCTGCAACGGATGGAGATATCAAGATGAAATTTGATACACAGCTTGGTCTTGGATAGTTACAGAGCAAGTTCGACTTTCGTCACGCTTGACCCATTTTTCGAGGAGTTATGCCCTTGATGACTTGGAAAATTCACTTTTTGTCAGTTTTCCGGACTTTTTTCTGCAACGGATGGAGATATTCAGATGAAATTTGATACACAGCTTGGTCTTGGGTAGTTACAGAGCAAGTTTGACTTTCGTCACGCTTGACCCATTTTTTTGAGGAGTTATGCCCCTTGATGACTTGGAAAATTCAGTTTTTGTCAGTTTTCCAGACTTCTTTCTGCAACAAATAGAGATACTGTATTCAGGTAAAATGTGATACTCAGCTTAGTCTTGGATAGTTACAGAGCAAGTTCGACTTTTGTCATGTTTGGCCTATTTTTCAAGGAGTTATGCCCCTTCATGACTTGCACAATTCAGTTTTCCAGACTTTTTTCTGCAACAAATAGAGATATTCAGGTGAAATTTGATACTCACCTTCGTCTTGGATAGTTACAGATCGTCACGCTTGACCTCTTTTTCGAATCGATAAAGCTAAAGCAGATAAAACCTCAGAACTGAGCTGCACAGACAGTAAGTTTAATTAAAACTCATACATATTCAATTGAAGAGTAATTCATAGGCAGAGTTGCAGGACATAAATGTATGCCGCCGGTAGGGGACTATATCGCTCAGCGATCATAACATTTTTTTTTCAATAAAAAGTCAATTCATATTTATTTTCAAAAGCTTAAAACATTTGCCAATTTTCTTGCTGAGCTTCATACTATTCATACTTTTTGGCCATATTACACTTTTCTAGACTTAGGATCACTGACGAGGGTTTAGTACCCGAAACGTGCATGTCTGGTCCATGCTGTAAATTTATCAGGTCTTATAAATGATTCTATTGAATTTGAAGACGTTTAACATTTGAACTACTTGGTGAGTGTCACTGCTGGTGGACCAAGAGTCCCCGAGGGCACATGTAGCCAAGTTCGATCACTTTCGGTTGATCGTCTGTCTCTTCAACGCATTTGAAATTTTCTGTTACAAAATTTCTTGAAATTTCTAAAACGTGGGTCCTGTAGCATCATATACCACCTATTCTGCTACGTCTTTTGGTACATTTTTGGACATAATAATTTTCATACTTTTTGGCCATATTACATTTTATTAGACTTGGATTACTGACGAGGGTTTAGTACCCGAAACGTGCATGTCTGGTCCATGCTGTAAATTTATCAGGTCTTAAATGATGCTATTGAATTTGAAGACGTTTAACATTCAATACTTGCACGATGCTTCATTTATTCATTTTTGAACCATCGAGCAAAAGAAAAGTCACTGAATTAAGTGAGCTTATTGTCATTTGAAATTTCGTGACTTGTTTATTTCTCTTTGGAGACGAGATAATTTTCAGAGATTGATAAATCATTAGATAAATACATATGCTTCACAAACCTTCACTTAGAGTAAAGGCATATTGCCGGAGAGATGCGTCAGCTGACCCTGAAATAGAATAATAGATTATTATCTTTTAGCGAAAAAAGTAGAAACAAATCACCTCACATGTGGATTTTTCATGTATACGTTCTTTGTTTATTCTTTTCCCAAAAACTGAGCCGCAAAATATTGTAAACAAACAAAGGAAAGACATCTCCGAAAATTATGAATTACTGACGACCACAGTAATTTTCATACTGATAAAATTCGGCAGCATTTGGATACTTTAAAATGCATCATTCTATTTGAATTATTACAATAGTAAAGATGAGTTTTTAGAAAAGAGAGGAGGGGATCGAGTACATTATAGGGTCTTTGAAAGTTCGCGACTTTCTCTTCCAATCCATAGCTCTACCAATCGATCGTTTTCATTTAATTTCATTCTTATTTTACCTGAGGTTGATATTGCTTCCATCAGCCTTTGCTGGTATGACTTTTCGTTGTAGATGAGGTTGTACTCATGAGAGGTCTGGCATGCGTCACGATGTTCTATTTCCAGCTCTACGGGATTGTTTCCCTGAGACACATGAAGAACCTTGCGCGTCATCAGTAGACCAGGGTCATCCCCTGCTTTATCCCAAAACTCGCCATCAGGGTTTCCCTAGTAGAGAGGGGCAGTAAACGGGAGGTGTAAGAAATTATCATTTAATTTCCATTGTCATTTTCAAGAAACGACGATTCTGATTGGCTGGGAAATTTTGTTGATACATCGATCAACGCAATTTTTCACGGAAGTCTATTTATAGCACTATTTTTAGAACCGGGGGTTCCCTCATACACGAATAAACTCGTTACTGAAAATAAAATTTGTTGATGTTTGCTTATCATTTCAAGGTTACCATTTCTTTTCTTCTCACTAAAAAAATTAACAGTGCATGTAGAATTTGCTCAAACTGGTCCTTATTCCTTATAGAGAGACGATCGTTCACTGTTTGAATCATGGCGGCTGCCATGACTTGTTTTGGCAGACGTATCACTGCGAAACCCTCCGACTAACGAAATATAGTCGGTGATTGATTGTTTTGAGATCCAAGAAAACAGTCTGTTTTCCATAAATAGATGATACTAAAATGATAAGAAATGAATATTATATTTTTTCTGATGGTTGGACAGAAAACTTTTGCATCGACGCGCTACGTGCATTGATGCAGTTTTCTGTCCAATTTTTCGGGTGATACCTGTATCAACAGAAAAAAAATATAAGATTCATTTCTTAAGTCAACGACTGTCAAGACATTTTCTAAAACTATTCTGGAGAAAAGGGGAACGTTACGAACTGGAAGTACTTTTGCCAATATATCTTGCAAATAAACTCCTTCCAATATTCACATAGTAAAATGTAGTATCATTATACTTTCGTCTTTTTTATTGAGTTTTCGGATCCATTGCTCGCCATTGTAATGAGATAAAGAAGATCCTGACGACAATCTCAACAGCACTCGCAATAGAACACCAAACTGTGCATCGACGGACCCCTAGCAAGCCACAGGTGGGACCAGGTGCCCGGGAGGAGTAAGCATGTAAGCGCTTCTTCCGATGTTTACCTTTGCGATTTGTCATTTCGTGTTTCATGAACATGACTGTCCATATTTTGTCATTTGAACATTGATTCGCATTGAACTTGCAACAAAAGGTTTTACCTTCCATATCATGATGAACATTATATGTGGAGCCTATCATAAAATTATCCTTTGAATCTGTTCGTCATATGTATTGGCAAATACTATCAATGATACGGAAGGTTTCAACTCTATACCTTCTTGAAGAAAATTGCAAATCAATTTATTATGCACCAGACACGTGTTTCGAACATCAAATTCTCATCAGCGATACTTCCAGCCAAAGTCTTTTCATAAGCCGCCCAAATCTATTTCACTAGCGCCCTCTGGTTTCATTTTTAGAATTTATATTTGTGTATTTACTTTACAGAGAGACCGCGGTTCCAAAGTTCCTGTAGGGTCGATTCAGTAGCATATCCATAAGAAATCTATGCTCAAAATAGCATTGGAGGGATAGTGCTAAGATGTTGACCTCCATTGATTTCGATAATATTTTTGGATGAAATGACAATTTTTCGAAATAGCCAAATAAAATATATGATGTAAAATTGATAAAGTGCCAAATCAAAGCATCTTCCAGGCGACAGAGATGGAAAGAAGTAATTAATACACTTAAAACATCCAATGTCACGGGGAACGAGTTTAACTGCTCCAAACTGCAACGGAACTACTAGTGATATAAAATTAATAAATATTACTATAATACCTTCAGTAAATTATAGCCAGCTCCGACAAAGTGGATGGAATTTGGATTAAGTGGTGGTGGCTGACCAAATGGAGGATAAGGTTGATACCCGCCCCCTCCTCCGCCTCCTCCTTGATTTGGTGGATTTGTATGTGCTACGGGTATACCAGCAGTGGTTGTAATGTATTGTTGTCGCTTCTGGCTTGCATGTACACACATGCAGGATATAAAGAGTATCACAATCTTCATCATTCCTTAAAAAAGTATTAAAAATCATAAAATACAACGGGTACCAAAGAAATATGCATATCCAAAATGCATCAAAATCCGCATACTAGGACACCCATGTCCTTATTCCAGTCAGCAGAGCAAGTACGGAATGTTATCCGTATTCTGATTGACTTTGATATATCCCCTTACATGTTGTTCTACCTACTTGTCTTGTTTGTTTTGTCACCTGACAACGAGAAGGCTTTTATTTCTACAGACGTACATCATTAGGATACCTATGCTTATCTACACATGAAGGGCTAGTGCTATAGCCCATAACATTCTGAATAACATGGTGGTAAGTCGTCCAAATGCGGCACCGGGTGTACATTGATCTCCTTCAATTTATGTTCTGCTATTGACATGTTTGGGTGTGTATGCTTTAATTGGTTGTCGGTCTATTTGTTGTTTTGATTCCACTGTTGTTTGGTTAATTCATTGTTCAGTAAGTCCATCGTTTATTGTACTTCCGCTTGTACTTACCGTTGTGTTCAGTGCAAGATTACCATGCTACAGATCCTCTACACGCATGTTTGCTCAGAAAAACAACAGAACAAATGAATACAATGACATGCGTGGATTCTGTGATTTGTAGTAAAATGGAGATATGGAGTGCACGTTATCAGGATACTGCTACTACAAGTACTTGGGTTAGAGAAATTCGTCTGACTTTTTTTTTCAATCACACACTTCGTGATCACTCAAGTTATTCAATATATGACGATGCGACTTCATCGCATATACGAATTAATCTTTAAAACACTCAGCACGTCATATATTGAAGTAGTTTGGTGACCATCGTCGCCAAAATATGAGATGGAGATATCTAAAGCAGAAGAATTGTGCATATATTGAGGTAATGAGTACTATAGATGCTTGATGTAGATCCGTCACTTCATAAAGCCACAAGATCTTCCCATAGAGAACAATGCTGATTTATTGACTCTTGATTTTAGTATGTGCACGCTCACTTATCTTTTGGAATGAACCCTCGAATGAAATACATATATATTTAATGAATAATGTATCAACAATCGCTGAAGTTTCTTTATTTTTTATTCTTACATTAACAAGAGATAAAAATGTTATTGTTTGAAAGAATATCAAGAGATAGAAAACAAATCTTACCTACAAAAACCAGTCACTGCAAATCCTATGTCTTATCTTTATAGAACGACAGTTTATATAACGACACCATTTTGTTTCCTTATCTTGAATAATCCGATATTGCCTGAAATAGCGAAGAAGAACAGGATATTTCTGATATAGATTCTGTCAACGAAAATAAAATTTCTCTCTCTGACTAAAAACTATTTACAAAGTCAAAGGAGCTGATAAGATAAGGCGTAAAAGCTGCCCTGAAAGTAGAATTTTCAAAATGAGAACTTCAAGAAAATTCTTTCACAAAATTGATGACAGTTCTTGGTTTTTTCATTATAATCAGCAGTTGGATAAGATTTATTGTGCATCGTTTTCCTACCTTTTGGGGCAAAATATGACTGTTTTTTATAGAAATCCCCCTATATCACTTATACACATCTTTTGACAAACTGGGGTTCTGTAGCTATGGGGGAACGGTGCCCCAGAGAGGAAAATTTGAAAAGGTAATGAATGAATGAATCTGTGTTTTAGGCCATATCATAGGCATAGTTTCATTTTTCCCTTTTAAAGTCATTTATTCTAAACATGCTCTAAATCTACCACAAAACTCATTAGTACATCACCGTGTGGGATCGAAACGTATGATGTTGTGAATCCTACGGAGAATTTTTATCGTTTCTCATCATTTAAGTGATGCTGCACAAAACTGATGAGTCCATATCGTTTATATGTTAGAAAAGTCTATAGTTTCTGCAATCACGTCAAGAGTTCGTCAGAGGGAAAGATTTTCTGTCGTCAACAAACTATTGAAGTGTTTGCAAAAACTATGAACTTTTCATGTACCTTGACGATATGGATTGGTTTATTTGGCATTGCCCTACTGCATCGGCTCATCAGTTTTGTGAAGTTTAATTTAGAAAATGAAAAAATACAAAAAAAACTATGTAACACTATAAAATTAAACTTTATTTATTTTACAACGTTTAACAAACAAGTTACACAACCTATATTAGTGTCTCACGTTGACTCTGATGTTGGCGTGAGGGGGTCCATGGAGAAGGAGGAAACCGGAGTACCCGGAGAAAACCCCCCTGCAGAGGCCTGGCTGGGGGACCACCTACCCTCCAACATAAGACCCTTTGCCGAATCTGAGATTCGATCCCGGGACCGTAGAGGTGAGAAGCGAGCGCGCTACCACTACGCTAACCCGGTCTCACAACACTATACGTTTCTATCCCACGCGGTGGTACATGCTCTCGCGTTCTGGATCAGCTTTGATATGTGACTTGATGTGTATTAATTTTAAAATTCTTTCCAGCTCTGTCGCTAAAAATAAAACCAGAGGGCGCTAATGAAATAAATTTGGGCGGCTTATGAAAAAGCACTTTGGCTGGAATCATCACTGATGATAATTTAATATTCGAAAAACGTGTCTGGAGCATTAATATTGGTTTGAAATTTTCTCCATTAAGGTATAGAGTTGGAACACTTCCGTATTATTAATGTAAATGCCGTATGGCGGTAGTCTAGAAACATCGCCGTCAAACCAGGGGAAAATCAACATGATGAATCCAACATTACCCCTACGATTCATTCTCACCGCTGGTTCAGTTTGCAATTTTTTCCCAAGATTTTTCATATCAAGTTTTAAAAATAGTTCTGTGTGTGTGCTACTTAGGTCCTTGCGTTTGCTGTTTTGTTTGTTATAGTGAGGAAGCATTTTAATACAAAAATTGTGCAATCTTCGAGACGACTGGGTAACGGGATATGTGGGATGGTTATGTGTTGGTTAACCAGATAACCACACCATTTGCTACTTTCGTGGCAGATGGGCGTCCTAAGTTCGCGCCGATTGCCAATTGATCTCTGGATTTATATGCAGTCTTTTTCTCGATGTCTTTCTTGTGCTTGCCTGTTTTGCATAGGGGTATGTCGATGTTTTGCTGTGAGTGTTGCTACCGAGTCCTGTTGTAAATCCCCTCTTGTTATTCCAATATCTTGATAAAGAAAAGAAACATAACCTTTTCATTCATTTTTTTTCCTTAAACGAGACAACATCCATGTACATGTATCCTTAGATGATGGAAATATCCAAGACGCAGCTACGTTAAGGCACTCCCCGTTTTTACGTTGCAATATTCGTGACATTTTTAAAAGACATTTTCAATCATGAAAAAAGGACATCCTCCAATAAAATTTCTTTATGTATTTGGTATCAGTGTTTAACACTAAGCTTGTACTAAACATTCAGCCAATAGTGATGTCATGTGCCACACCACAAGTCACGTGACAACTATTTATAACATGCAAACCATGAATTGTATAAAATGAGCTGGCGCAACGCCATTCCTGCAATTACAGTCCTATGCTCACTACCAAAATACCTTGTAGGTATTGCCATTTATGAGTTCAAGTGCGCACTTTTCTTCTTTTTTATATTTTTGGAATAAAAGACGATTTTTATCTAAAAAATGACTAGAACGGCACTAAACTCCCAGTATTGTCATATATTTTAAATAGTCATAGATAGAATCGACAAAGTGCCTACTTAGATCATGGAGGACAACCATCTCTCGGACAAGTTTAACGCGACCCCAACACATAACATTGTAATTTCAGCCTGCGCCATGCAATTTTATACCATCACCCTATGACGATATCTTTTTCAAACGTATATGTGACTACCGAAGGGAAGCAACTCGTAGTTTATAACAATCAAGGTCGACTTCGCCGATTTCGTTCTCATAGTTTTGTTGCCTTCAAACACAGATGTTTACCTGAGAAGATGAAATAAACACTATGTTGTTTCATTGAGGAAATTTCATCGTATTTCAATCAAAAAGTGAAAAGATTAAATATTTTGCAATCAGTGAAATGTATTTTACAATTTCATCGTTGTGATGCAACGGTGCGGTGGCGTAGTGGTGATGACGCAGGACTGCAAATTCCATGATCGGGAGTTCGATCCTGGCAGGTGGTACATTTTATTTTTCGAAATTTTCACGAAGTTCTTGCTCTTTTTATATCAATGGGCATTGTTTCCGTATATCGTATATGCTTGTACTTATTAAAAGAGCTTTGTACAGTACAGATAAAATATGTGATATTAGGAAAGAGAAGATTAATTCTGTAACATTTCGTTACTAACATATAAATTATAATTTTTATTTTAGCTTGTGATATTCAATTTACGTGGACTAAGAGAGAGAGAGAGAGAGAGAGAGAGAGAGAGAGAGAGAGAGAGAGACAAACAAACAGGGAAAATTTTATATCATTTTTTTTTTTCATTCTAATTACACTCTAAAAGAATACCACGAAGAAAATGCATGTCGTGCATGTCGTACAATTATTTATAGTTGACAAAGTCCAATCTGAATATTACGCACGCCACCTTACTTAGTAACTTCCAGCATTTTAATTCTTTAAGCCCTTTTTTTTCAAGTTGTCGTCGGTAGTATTTTCTCTCCCGTCTTAAAATTTGGTCTATAGAGAATAATATATTATAATATAGAGAATTTATTATGAACTTATCATTATTATTTCCTTGCTTTCACTTTGATTTAAAGGCTGTATCCTCAGTTAGTTTAACGTCAGTTAAAAAAAAGAATCATCTGTTTTAAAAAAAGAATCCATAAAGCCTTCAAGCTTTTCTAAGACTTTGAGTAACATCCGCACGTGGTTGCTAGGCAAGCATTTTCATCAAATATTTGTATAGTACGTTATGCCATTCAAGTATTTTTACTATAGATAAAAGTTATAACATATTCAGCAAAAAATTCAATCATGTATAAAGATCTAACTCGATGATAAATGACAATAAAGAGTATCAAAATTTGCAAACGACAATAGACTCCGTGTTGATGACGTCAAAATCTGAGGTTGACGTCATTTCGCGCCATATTTGAAGACGTCATTTCTGAGGAGTGCCTTAACGTAGCTGCGGATCCTTTTCCTCCCACTATCCTGTCAAAACCTTTAACGATATAGTTTATTCCAGCATGGTCTACTTTATTAGTTATAGGGTTAGTTCCTGTCATAAGTCCTACTCAAAGAAGGTGTGTAAATATGTCGATCACGCTGAGAACCATTTTGTAACGTTTTATTTATATTTTTTTTATGTTTGCAAATTTAGTGACCTACTTCAGCGTAAAGGTAGGACACCACGTGATCTTCGTACTGCGACGTCATTGGCTAAAATTAGTAGGAGGCGTGATAATATTTTATACTGGAATAAAAGGTGGTTACATTTCAGCCACGAAAGGCAATTAAATCCAAGGAATTCGCGGAATGTCACAATGTGTATCTCCTATAGTATCCAGGTGTTGACATTCAAGGACATAATTACGTTTATTTTATATCAAGTATCAATGTTTTAATATCATCTTTCATTTTTTCGAACTTCAAATTTCAAAGTTTCATCTGACACAATTAAAATTAAGTTTTCAGACATTTGCATAATGCGTTAAATGGATTTAGGTGAAGTTCAACACATTTCAGCTATTTTTGTTTCTCTCGATGCTGATTAATCGAATTCCAGTCATTGCTCGAAGAAGATCATGGTGAACTTAAAAGGTAGTATATGTTTAACTACGATGTCACAGCGTTTCTGAAGGCTCTGTAATTATATGTTATATTATTATTACTACACCCTGCTACGTCTTTTAGTACATTTTTGGACATAATAATTTCCAAATTCTTTTGCCATATTACATATTACATCGAATTTGAAGAGTTTAACATTGTTTAGACTGAATATCACTGACGAGGGTTAAGTACCCCAAACATGCATGTTATGCAAATTCATCTGTTCTTAAATGATGCAATTGAATTTGAAGACGTTTAACATTATTAAGCAGTAATAATAAATAGAAGCACAAACTGAAGTCCAACAAGTAATTGAACGTCGTAACAACCCAAAAGTACGATACAAAGCGTAAAAACTCAAAACTTTGTATAAAGAGAATACATGTAATCAGTTGAAAGCCCATATCGACTTTTCAAATTTCAGCTTATACATGATAAAAGTTAGATTATACGGATTTGATTTCATGCATGTATACTCTGTATTGATTTAAAAACTCTCTGATATCTCAGAGTAAGCACACGTATTTTTTTGTAATTATGCATACATTAATTACTACATGTACGCACAGTATCATGATATTTTACTGTTTTCATTAGTGTGTTTTAGATTTCTCTATTAACCATGGTAAGTGTAAGCTATGATGGTAACATTCAATTCACATTTCTTAATACGATTATCGAGAAAACTCGACCAGATATCTAGTAGTCCCAATAAATATATGTGAAATATAAAAATTTGAATTGTCTTTGATTTCAGAAAAAAATAATCTTCGTTAATGTAAACAGCAATTTGTGCAGTTTGTACCCAATAGGTTTCCAAAGATTTTTGAACGCAAATATTTTTTTATCAATTATCAAGTTTTGCATACATAGATTATAACATCTCTATTAACAAATTGTGCATATAGATTATCACATTTCCATTATTATCGATAGTGTGTTATACGTCCTCAAATTTAATAGCATCATTTGAGAACAGATAAATTTACAGCATGGACCAGACATGCACGTTTCGGGTACTTAAGCCTCGTCAGTGATCCTCGATCTAAACAATGTAATATGAGTAAAAAGAGAGTATGAAAAATATTATGTCTAAAAATGTACCAGAAGACGTAGCAGCTAGAATGGGTGGGATATGATGCGACATGACCCATGTTTGTAATATGTTTGAAACGTTCACAAATCTGATTTAGAATCGATCAAAACACCACTTGATGAGTTTGATAACCTATCTTTGATATTGTCGTGAGAAGATGTGGTGCAAATCACTCGAGTTTATCATTTGGAATGAGTGTAGGTCAAGGGCTGTATCAGAGAGTGTTGTTATCTTCTTTCGTCATTTTAAGACAAACAATTCATAAATTTAAGTTACCTAAGTTGCATCTTTTTACTTCATCACTGACTGTTGATCATTAGTTATTTCCCTTTTCATTTCTTTAATTAATACAAGAGGCAACTTTCTCTGATTTTCACAAACATACCTTTTCTTCTTGTTGTAGATATCACGCGATATTTGTATAGAGCATAATGGCAAATGAAAAATTTAACCTACGATATTATCTAGTCGACTGGTAAGCCTGATATTGCATAAGAAGGTATCAAAAGTTTTAAATGATCTGTACAAATGTACACTCTTAAAGGATTACATGAGTTATGGGAACTGATTGATATTTGTAAACCTGGTATCATTTGGTAAGTTTATATCAAGAGTAAAAAACATAAGACAAGAAAGATAAAATTGGTACAATTTATTTGAAGAATAAGAAACTTAGAAAATATTTCCACAACAAAAAAAATAAATCAAATTAAACATTCTGTGTGTTTAGGTGTTAAACGGTGTTAAACGTCTTCAAATTCAATAGCATCATTTAAGATCTGATAAATTTACAGCATTGACCAGACATGCACGTTTCGGGTACTAAACCCTCGTCAGTGATCCTAAGTCTAAACAATGTAATATGGCCAAAAAGTATGAAAATTATTATGTCCAAAATGTACCAAAAGACGTAGCAGAATGGATGTGATATGATGCTACAGGACCCACGTTTTAGAAATTTAAAGAAATTTTGTAACAGAAAATTTCAAATGCGTTGAAGAGACAGACGATCAACCGAAGTTAATCGAACTTGGCTACATGTGCCCTCGGGGACTCTTGGTCCACCAGCAGTGACACTCACCAAGTAGTTCAAATGTTAATTGTCTTCAAATTCGTATATAAAAGATATATATATATATATAAATTCTATTATCAAATTTCATTACACCGTATGCACATTCCAAAAATTTATGTCTCATCAGTGATGCTCGAGGCCTGAAAAAGAGGAAATCCAAATGATATGAAGTTATGAAGAGCAAAAGTCTAAACTCGACTTGTAGTTTCTGCCATAGAACCTGTTAAGGACAGAGCTATTCCAATAGGGAGATATCCCTTAGCTTTCGATAACTTACAGAACTAAATTCCAATTTTAGACTAATCGTTAATGGAGTTAGATTTAAAGCAGTTTACATGTCTGTTAATTCAAAAACTTAAATGAAGATCCATGCTGCACATTTATCTGTTCTTAAATGATGCTTTTCAATTTGAAGACGTTTAATATTTGTACCACTTGGTGAGTGTCACTGCAGGTGAGCCAGGAGTCCCCGAGGGCACATGAAGCCAAGTTCGATAAATTTCGATTGATCGTTTCTTCAACGCATTCGAAAAATTGTGCTATCCGCATTTCTTGAAATTTCTAAAATATGGGTCCTGTAGCATCATATCCCACCCATTCCGCTACGTCCTTCAGTTCATTTTTGACATGATAACTTTATTAATATTTGGCCATATAACATTGTTTTGATTGAGATATCACTGACGAGGGTTTAGTACCCGAAACGTGCATGTCTAGTCCTTGCTGCAAATTTATC
Source organism: Pinctada imbricata (assembly GCA_033119305.1). NCBI lineage: Eukaryota > Metazoa > Mollusca > Bivalvia > Pterioida > Pteriidae > Pinctada > Pinctada imbricata. The sequence goes on along the minus strand of VSWD01000009.1, from coordinate 17,786,474 downwards.
TGTTCTTAAATGCTATTGATATTTCAAGATGTTAAACATTCTATGTGATACCGTATTTATGAAACTTAAATCTACTCACCAAGGGGTTTTCTTCAAGGTGTTCAATATGGCTTTAAAAATCAAACAACTCGTTTCAATAATACATGTACCGAATGGAATAGAAAATCATTTCATATTTGAGATGATCTATGCGATATGCAAGTTTCAGGAACTATCAATTTAGTTTTATTACATATCAATTATAATGATTTAAGTATCCGTTGTATGGAAGACCATGCAATAACTACATCTTTTATACAAGGAATTTATAAAAAGGAGTACAACTGACACAAGCAAAATATGGCGTTTCGCCGTATGACATTTGTGATAGGAGCGTGACAAAAAGGGGGAGGGGTGTGACAAGATGACAATGACATAAAACAATAATGGTCAGATTTCAACAGGAACTTATCAGCGTGCCTATATTTCCTTTAAAGAAAGATAGAAGAATAACTTAAACATTTAAAACAAGATGCATTTTAAAGCAAAACGCAGTGCTTCGCTATGTTATGTCAGCATTAAGTGACGTAAAATAAGGGGAGGGTTAACAAAATTATAATAACTCAAAAACTTACGATTAAATTTCAGTAAGAACTTATCAGTCTTTAACTTGACAAATGAAAGAAAAAAATAAAGTTTTTACGGAAAATAAATGATAGGGTTTCAGATAGATGGACTATATCATTGAAAATTAACAACTCAGAGATCTTTAAATATAGACATTAATTGATCTTCTTTCGACAATTTCTTTTAAACGTCTCAGTGATCATTTATAATTCTATTCATATCCGATTGCCTACATCATATCTAAATGAAAAATACAGTACTTGTCAATTGTCTGCCTCTACAAAATATTTGTGATTGCTTTTCTTTCCCTAAAGTGTGTTAAGTTTAACGTCATATTTACGGCCAATTTTGGAGGCTTTTAGGGGGTACGTAACTTCAAGACTGACGGTAAGAAAACTGAAGAAACGTTGCCTATAGAAAAAGTATGTTTCAATTAGCAACATTTACAGTTTTGGGAAATTTAAATAATAGGATCATTTTAAGTCTGGCTGTACTACACATCCTTAACTTAAATTAAATTTTAAAAGGTTGATTCTGACGCATTATACATGTATCATACCCTTCCTTTGGTAAATGAATGCCAAACACAAAAGCCCAAACCAAAGCCCAAAACCCCGAAATGTGAATGACTGGTCCATTCTGTAAAATTAACTTATTTGGATAAATGATGAGATCACTGACTACATGAGTGTCACTGCTGGTGTACTCATGGTTCACGAGGGCACATGTAGCCAAGTTCTGATAAATATATTCGATCGGGTTCTTCATAAGCACACACAATTCACTGTTCATCCAATTGCATGAAATTTCAAAAATACGGGTCCTTATGCATCATATCCTGTCCTTCCATCAACCCCTTGGTAATCTTTTGAATGTTTTCATTTTTTGATACTCATAGTTTTGGCTTTAGGATCACTGACAAGGTTGCTATATCCGAAACGTGCAACGAGAAGCTATAATTGTCATATTTCCACTGTTTTGTCCAAAAATTGCTTACAGTTACAAAATCACAAATGTACCAATGGTTCAATAGATTTTTCTGTTGGTCTCCTTGAAATTTATCCACAAGAATTAACCCTTAACAAGGCAAACCTTTCAAATACAGAAACACCCTTTTTGGACCTAAATATCAAAATTGTAAACGGGAAGATTCATACAAGTGTATATGACAAAAGGGATGATTTTGGATTCAACATAGTAAATTTCCCCTGGCTTGACGGTGATGTTCCAAGATTACCGTCATACGGCATTTACATATCACAGCTCATCCGGTACGCTAGAGCATGTACTGATATTTTGGATTTTCACAGTAGTAATTTACAAATTACCAAAAAACTTTTAGGTCAAGGTTTCCGCTTTCATAAACTAGTTAAGACTTTCTGGAAATATTACAAAAATTACAGTCAACTTCTTTTAAAATTCGGATTTATACATGCATTACTATAGGTATTACACAACCTGTCTTTTATGGTGATATGATAAACAAAATAAAAAGGATCAAAGGTAGGCAGCATAACCATCGAAAATGCGTCAGAATCATCAAACGCCTTTTATACCGTGGATATGATCCTAATATCACCAGACGGACACTAGGCTTGGTACTTGACCAATCTACAGTCTTGTACAAGCGCATCCTTGAGACTTGCACTCTGACTGACTGTGATGACGGGACTCCATGACGGGCCCTGTCCAAACCTCTTTAGAGAAGACAGGGCCCCGACCACCTGTCCTCTCTGAATGTCGGTCGGACTCCTTGGGTGATTACATACATGAGCTCGCTACAGCCGGCAGAGCACGGACTGTATTACGCATGCCCTCTTTTTATATCCATTTACATATTCATCTGTGTCTCTGGGGCCTCTACGTTTCGCGGTCTTGTTTGTGTGATGTCATCTGACAGTAAGGAGGTTGTTTTACACCACAATTGTACGTTCTTCGAGACCTCTGGGTAAATGGAGAAGTGAGAGGGTTGTGCGCACGTAATCCAGGATAACCACACCATTTGCTACTTGCGTGACAAATGGCCGTCCAAAGTCGGCACCGGTTACCCATTGGTCTCGTCGGTTTATGTGTAGTCTTTTGTGTTTGATGTTTACATGTCGTGTGTCTCTTTTCCGTCTCGTGCTATACTCGTCTTTTGTGTTTTTGCATCGAGTGTTTTGGTGTTTTACTGTTGATGCTGCAACGGGGTCTTGTTGGAGATCTCCTCCCTTCTTTTGTCCTGAGAACGAGGCTTGCTCTGGAATAGCGTATCAATTGCGATATGAATGCACCATAGGCAATGGACGGAGGAATGTTACTGCTACTGCTGAAGTATTCAGGTGACCATTTGAGTCAGAGTTTATGGTTAATGCTTTCTTTTACACCTTGCTCACATAGATAGAAGGTTATCAGAAAAATGTGGATTATTGATTGAGAGCAAGTCACACATCATCGATATATCTGTAGGTAGAATTGAATTGGATTGATAGGTGTTTCTTTCCGTTAGATAGCAAAGGCTGAACAAACTAGGGTTCATGTGAATATAGAAAGATATCAGCAAGAAGTGGAGCACAATTGGTTCTCATTGGTATTCCTCCTATCTGCTGAAAGACTATACTTCCAATTACCACATATATGTTATCGATCAGAAAGTTCAACATTTACAATGGCATATTCCTCTGTGTATTTGTCATTAGAATCACAATTTTCTGTCACAAAATAAGTTTTATTGTCACCTGTATTTGCGATCACTGTTTTTGCTGATGAATGTACATGTATTTTTAATGATTTGAGATTTTCTTTCTTTCAATTTAGAGTGTGGAATCGTTGTGTAAAGAGTCGAAATATTCGATTTGATCGATATCCACATTTTGTTGATATCGTTACCAGAGTAAATTATTATGAAAACCGGATTATATTTCTGAAAGAATTTTAGTTAAAATGGTCGATACATAATTAATGGAGCAGTTTGACGTTATAAAGCTATAAAGCGTTGTTTGTATGGGGATTTGTGCATTTTTTGGAATACAGTACAAGAAAAGTAATTCTAAGTTTAATTCATTGGTGTCAAGGCCAAAATATTTTTAATGTAGAAAAATGAGTGAGAGCATATAAAGTGGGATTCCCATGTGTTTAATCTATGCTTAATTCCTTTTTGATACTGTCGAAGTAACACTTTTTACATGTTAAAGTGTAGTTGTTAGCTGCTTTTTCTGCTGGAGCACTGAAATAATGTTATTTGGAAAAAGGAAAGTTCTCTGGTTACACCAGGGTCTTGGACTTGAGTCTGGTGCTCAGAGAGGGTCGTACTTAATTGATATTAGATTTAAGCAACACTCCAATTGACTTTATCCGTTCGGACTTTTTCGCCCATATTCTTGTATAGTTCTCATATGAATTCATATTTCGAAATTTTGTCGCCATGTGAATGACATTGGCTCTCTATATAATATGTAAAACTTTGCACGGCACGTTTTAACAGCGCCACCTACAATACATTCTGCACTTGCACTGAACTCATTGGAGATTCATCAGATAAAATTGTCCAACGTGTTTCTATGGAGCTGTGTCATTGTCTCCGTCTGTTGCGAGAGAAAGCTCTGTTTTATATTATTAAATAAATTTGTAATCCTTTCGATTGTGATTTTTGGAATCTCATGGCGGCTTTGGACAAGCGCAGCAATTCTGATGTTCCCATGTCTAGAAAGTTTCGTTTTTTGTTAATCTGCGCGACTAGTCTGAAGAATCTGAAGGAATAGGGTGGTATCCTTTTAGCTCAATATGGACAATGCATATTCCTGATTGAACAGAAGTACTTTCATATACCTTCGCCAACCTCTGAAGTTAAAACTTTTAATAAAAGTATGCGTATTTGAGTGCTTAACCCGAATATCCCACAACCTTTCGATATAAAAAAGGGATAAAGGGTCATTGAACTCGGACCGCATAAATGGAAAATGTTTGCCTGTGGCCCATGGAATAGAGGAAATTTTTAACATTTCTCCCAGGTTAGCTGAAACTGCAGTCGTCAACTCTTAAGTTTATGTTTTATTGTGACCTTTTCCTATGTGTATTTTTTAAGGAAAGAATTGACAAATAACAGCAGTTTTAGTGTTTTGGACTCACATCTCTTGGCTACCGTCTTTCTGCCAATTTCGGCATCTCCATTTCTCATTTTAGTGTGGAAAAAATTAGGTCATTATAAGTAGTAGACTAAAAAAGTAATATGTCAGTAACCCGATTCCCGTTTCAATCCTAAAACTAATGTATAATCGGACGGTGTTCCATCACGAAAAACTTGAATTATTGTCAAAGGCAACAAAAGAATTCATTTTCTCTCTATACATCTAAAAATTCAATCTCATAACTCCAAAATTTTCGTCAGGTATCAAAAATATCACGTGATGTAACACCATTTCAATCAAAGTGTATCAGCTAAATGTATTTGAGCATCAGATTAAGTGTCAATTTAAATATACCTTTTCATATGAATAAAAAGAAGTAAATACATTATCATGAAATAGTAGAAAACGAGAGAAAGTCTATTAGGATCCTTACGCCGTATCGTCATCTTTAAATGCAGACAAATACACAGTTAAATAATGCTGAATAGACTGGGTCGTAATTCGGATGTGCAAAGGTGTCAATTCCATTTACATTTAATGCACAAGGCGGACCCAGAATATTGTATAAAGGTGTTCAGCTTTGTGTTTTAAACAGATAGAAAAGTTCTAACAAAATGAAAATTGAATAAATCAAAAGATATCAAAGACCAAAATCAAAAGTTTATTCTTTACCAATTCATATTTTCGTACCCACCCCCAATATTCCTGCTGGACCCGCAAGTGTCATGTTGCTGCCTAAAGGGGACTAAACCTATCAGTATATGACAGGTGCATTGACAATGTTAGGCTGCGTCACTTTGGTGCTTATATTTCTTGTTTAAATCGAGTCGTGTACTCTACAGATATTATATCAAGTACCATCTCAGATAATACTGGAAAAGGGAGGGAACATATAACAGGAAAAGGAGCAAATTAACCTCGCACGGTGCCGAACGAATTTTCGGATTTCGGGAACGAAAATCATTAACGAAGGACTTTACTAGGTTTAATTTATCCAAAGTAAGTACTATTTTTTACTATTGTGATGATAGGTGATAAACGAAAAGATAATATCTTTGAATAATTAAACGTCAGTGAACTTCATATTGTTTGAAGTACTTTTTGTACTTCAAAATATTATACCAGTATCACACTTGCTACTGAAATGATTTTTAGTGACTCCGCTAGAAGCATCACTGATGAGAATTTGATATTCGAAACACGTGTCTGGTGCATGGAAATTGGTTCAGAATTTTCTTCAAGAAGGTTTAGAGTTGGAACCCTTCGACATTATTGCAATCCATTTTATCAATTTTAATTATTGATAAGTACCGTCCTTGGTCTCTGAATTTTCATAGAGTTGCTTTTTAATATAAACTGGTATAATATTTTCAATTTTGTGATTGATATAACCTTGTTGTCATGTGTCGTTTGCATCATTTCACTCTTATGTATTTCACCAAGGAAACAAATATATACAAATATATATAAAGAGATCGTTCCTTTGTAATGACAGTGGAATCTTTATTCTGAAACTCATGCTTTCTTTTGGTTCTCATTTTGTGAAAATTCCCTAAAATCTTTAATAGTGGTCAGTATTTCGGATAGGAATTTTATAGTTTTGTAGTAAATTTATCCCCATACATTTAATCCATGTTTACCCAGGGATCAGGATATCTTATGTTTATACATTGGTTTACATCCTTTTCTCCATAATAAGTTCACCATATGGTCGTCCTACTTTTTTCGTTAGTCAAAAACCAAAAACACAAGAAGATGAATTATTTTTGCAGGATGGTCAATCATTGGTCAGTAATATAAGGTGCTTGCCAAATGTTTTTGCACATTGTGATATAATATCTTATGCTCTGTCATATCCTTTTCCCAAATGACATTCCAACCATCCTGCTACGAATTTTGATACATTTTTGGACATAATAACTTTCACATTCTTTGGCCATATTACATTGTTTATATTGTCGATCACTGACAAGGGTTGTGTACCCGAAAGGTGCATGTCTGGTCCATGCTGCAAATTTATCTGTTCTTAAATGATGCTATTGGATTTGAAGACGTTTAACATTAATTAATTCATCCCATCTGCAAGAGTGCTAGATCATTTATTTTATCATTTCTGTTTTTCTCTCTGAAATGTATTCCCTCTTTCTGAATATTTGCACATTAGAATGATAAAAATCAAAAGTTTAAATTTGACCTTGAAGTATATTCGTAAATACTCCAATATTCCTGCTGGACCCGCAAGTGTTATGTTGCTGCCTATAGCGGACTAAGCGTATCATTATATGACAGGTGCATTGACGATGTTAGGCTGCGTCACTTTGGTGCTTATATTTCTTGTTTAAATCAAGTCCTGTACTCTACAGATATTATATCAAGTACCATCTGAGATAATACTGGAAAAGGGAGACAACATACTCCAACAAAGGAACGAATTAATCTTGCACAGTGCCAAGCGTATTTTCGGATTTCGGGAACGTTAAAAATTATCGGAAGGAATTTACTTGATCTAATTATATTGAAAGTAAGTAATACTTTTACTATTTTAGTGACAAAAGAAAATTATTCTCTTTGGATAATTCAAACTCGACGAACTTCATATTGTTTGAAGTACTTTGTATAACATTTTTTCTATCTATTTGAAACTTTATCACAATCCTGCACTTCTTATCCTTATTCATGGTAACTGTTATATATCAATTTTATTTATTGATAAGAATCATCCTTAGTCTCCGAAGTTTTATAGATACTTTTTAATATATAAGTGGTTTTTTATCTAGATAAGTTGTCCATCGTGTCTCTATGCAGCAGTATAATTGTCTCCGTCTGTTTGTCCATTTTTTTCTTGTCACGTGAGAAAGTTTTGTTTTGTTTGGTTTTTTCCCCAAAATCCGTAAGTCTGTCGATTGTGGTTTTTTGGAATCTGGTTTCGGCTTTTGTGTTTTACTTTCATTCACTCACATATACGGTATATATACTGGATTTTTAATATTGATATAACCTTGTCGACATCTTTCATTGTCATCATCTGATACCCTCGCTTTGGAAGACTTCATCTTTTTTTCTGGATTTGTATTTCACCAACGAAACAAATGTCTCTAAAGAGATCGTTCTTTTTCAGTACTTTTGTAATGGTAGTAACTAATTCCTTAATGCTGAAGACAAAAAAAATTCATTTTCCTTTAACATACAGTGGTCGGTATACTGGACAGAAATCTTATCATCTGGCAGTATATTTAATACATGTTTGACCAGGGATCAGGATATCTAAATATTCAATATACTGGTTTACATCCTTTACTTAATAATATTATACTTACGTCGTCGTCCTACATTTTTCATTAGGCAAAAACAAAACACAGACAGATAAAATTTGTTTGCATGGTGGTCAAACCTTGGTCAGTGAGGTTGTTTGCCAAATGTTTTGCCACAAGTTGGATTGCACATTATCATTAATAATATCTTATGTTCAGGCATATCAATTTTTTCTTTTCGCATGACATTAATTCCTTCCATCTACTTGATCAATATCACATCTGTTTTTCTCTCTGAAATTTATTCCCTCTCTCTGAATTTTAGCACATTAGAATGATTATGAATTGCGTCGGATAAAAAGAGGCATGCAGCATGTCGACATAAATAAGTTTTAACAGATCGTATTGATCGGTTACCTATCCTTGTATTCTATGTCACGTACTCTAGATACCACATCTTCATTACTATAATTATCCGTAAGAACACTCGGGAATTTCAGTATAGGTCCGTGTTTAATGAACGATAGTTACGAAATTGACGATAAAGTTGGACTTGAAAGATTCCCGACAAAATTTTACTGCAACGACAAATGTGCCATCAAATTTGACCATTAGACAATTAATAATAATATTGTTTGATACTTAGTACGTGTATTTCTTCTGTACATGCATCATATGCATCTTTAAAAAAACATTTTACTACTGACCTCTACAAGATGAAAATTATGCAAACAAATATGATAGAAGAATTGATACATACGTTTAAAGTTCCATGCTCTACTTGTAGAAGTATTCTCAATGATAGGTCAATATAACACCTTTCGACAGGTGATGCCTCTTTTGTGATGTTCAAGATTCCAGAAATATGAATACAAAAAAAACAAAAATGGCCTTAAATACATATCAAACAAGTAACATTAAACTAAATAATAGAGAAGGATCATTCCTGTCTATCGATGCATAATTGTTCGTGGAAAAGAATTATGACGTACATAAATTTATTTTCGATGTTTTCGTAACGCCCCAAAGTGGTACTACAGTTGGACCTAGCGGAAAAGCAACGAAGTCGTATGGTGGATATTACATGTAAAAGTAATCATCTAAATCCTTTGACGACAGAAATATTCACATAGATACACATGCTAGAAGTAGAGGATTACACTTACTGTGAATTGTAGAATCATTCTACGTATTAAAAAAACTGTAGAACGCTCGGATGAATCCCTTCTGTATTTGCGTCAATAAGGTTTCCATGGACTCATTTTTTTTTCATTACTGACAAACCTTCTTGAATGTCTGAGACTGATATCTATGATATCTAGCTCTATGTAATTTGGACATAAAACTTGCTTCTCGTTCTGTGTTGATTATCATAATGCATCATACATACAATGTACACGTTAATGTGTTATATATTTGATATGATACGATGCATTTAAAGATATGATAATTCATCTTAACTTGAATTATAGGAGATACTTGTAATGTGAACTAAGCGAGATCGGGTTTTGAAGTGTGATGTGATATTGCGCAAAGCAGCCATACCTGTATATATACGCAATGATAAGTATACTAAAAACGGTGCAGTTAAAATTTGGGTGTCATGTTTATTTGAACAGCTTTTGCTCACCTAAATAGAAATTTAGGAAAGTCTCTCCCAAGGTATGTGTCCTTATTGCTGCTTCAACTTATATTTATCTGACATCATTCATGATTAGATTACATATATATATATTTCAATTATGAGATATGCGATGTAATGGTAGAATTACTGAATAGAAAACAAAATAAACTTATGTTGATATACTATATATGTATACATTGTCATCATTTGACAGTATTGTCAAATATTATTAACAGACCACATAGAATGAACATGGGGAATGGACAGAATACACTCACCATTTTTTCTCTCTATTTTTTGGTTTTCTGGTAGTCACTGAAACTTTCTACTTTTGATACAAGCTGTCTGTATGTCTGTGTTATTGTTATTTTCTCAGCTTTATTTAATCACAGAAATTTATTTTGATGAGTAATACTTTATATCAATTAATCTGAAGTCGACGACGGCTTTCTGATTATTTGCATAATCAAATATAGCCTAAAACTGCACTATTTACTCAGACCATTAAGATCGCCACCCACGGCTCGTTCTCTTTGTGATTCCGCTTTATTTGGAAATCTCTATGCACCCGTTCATTGTCAACACTTTATAATAGGCATACATGTCCTGATTCATCCTCATTGCATTTTCCAATCATGTTCAATTTGTAGTATTCAATGCTTCTTTAATTTCCTGATGGTATGATTGGGATTTATGGTAATTTTCTTTAAGTGATGAACTCGGTTAAAAGAAAGAAAGACAGAAAGACCCTAGGGAAAGGGCGTCTGTATTTTTTTTTTTTTTTTTTTTTTTTTTGTATGATTTTTCTCTAATACCTTTTCAGAAAAAATTGAAATAAAGTAAGATTATTTTGCAAAATATATGTTATTGACATAAAATATGTTATTTAAAAAAACTAAAGGAAAAAAGGGGGAAAAAACCTTTTAAGGTAAATGAAATTAGAATCTTTTCCACTCGCCTGAACATTTTGTTGCAAGTCATTTACTTCTATCTATTTAGAGCATTAAGTCTAAATTAGTTTACTCCATGTCATTGTCTGAGCCATGTAGCCAATGGTGTGAATGAGTCCAGCGGTATTTTCACTATGTCAGATGACAGATAGATTAAAATCAATTCATTATCAGCAGCTAACTGGACATCGGGGACCAAGTGACAATGGAGTATCTCTAAGATCGGCTTCACAGTGAGTCAAGTCCCGGAGCTGTAACGGACGGGTATGGGCACCGAGAGGACCAGCATCTTGCAGTTGTTCTGTTTGATGACATTTGTTTTCGCTCCTGGAGGCACGGTAAGTAACAGTGTTTTAAAGAGGTGTGATTAGTGTCAGTTTTCAATTTTACTAATAGTTTCAATTTTAATGTCAGGTTGTAAATTGGAGAAAATTGTCACGTATTACTGTTATCGTAAAAAAAGGTTCCGGTTCATTTTTAAACAAAGCACAAATTAATAGATTGTAACTATATAGTTACTGTAATAGATACGTAGTTATCAGAAGATATCATAACATTTCTTATCGATATCTATGGCATTAGATTATAATATCTGAAATAAAGAATCTACTCTTTCTTTTGGACACAAGCAATATGATCTGTGGCTTTGCGGTAATTTTTCTCAATTTTGAAATATTGTCAACAATTAAAAAAAATAGAGTTATAAATCTTGATGTATAGATTCTTCAACGGAATTGTCTTCTCATTTAAATTTCACAGTTTTTACTTAAGTGTGTGTTACCGATCATGGCGTTTCATACAGTTTCTACTCAGTTTATATTTTAACAAAGGAAATAATATATTTGTATACATTGTGCGGCCGTCTTCTAAACAGAAAAACAAGAGGTCGAAGGAGGCCACATCGCTTACCTGATTAAAAGTTGCATCTAACATATACAATTACAAACGATTCCTGTAGTGTATTGATTTAAGTAATCCGTCACCACATCCATTTCCTTGCGAATGTTCTTCATTCAATTTAAACTACTCTCCTTGTGGATACGTTATTACTGGTGACCTTAGTATAGTCAAGAACGAAAAGTTGAGAAAATTGTTTAAAAAGGGTCCAAAATACAGAGAAAGTGAATCCTTTACATGGAACCAAAATTATCATGGACTCATGTGAGGAATATGCAAGACGTTGGGCTAAGAAAGAGGATGTACTGCTCGAAAACCTTTCCGAATGGATAAAATGCATCAGAGGGTTACTTTTATCTAGAATTTACCATCTACAGCCTACTGTGAACACCAGATTCGAGTCTATCTTTAAAGACCCTGATGTTATGACAGAGCTTACCTACCTCCAAGAAAATTACGTCATGACACCAGCGGACAAAGCCTCAAATAATTAGACATTTACTTGCAAAAAGTACTATTTCGACAGCCTCGTTAAAGAGTTGGGTTTTAAACCCTTGGAAATCCTACATACATCCCAATAAATATTTCTGCCTCTGAAATAATAGATAACCACAAATCAGTTCTCGCTTCCTTTGGCTTTGACACAAACAATTAAGATTTAGATTTACCATACGTATACTGTATACTGTATACCTTAAATGCATAAGAATCCGTACAAACAACGTTTCATAGCTGGCTCCTCAAAATGTTCTACCAAATCTGTATCTGTAAAGTTTTATCTGAAATCAAATATGGACTTCAAAAATATTGTTCGACAGTATACTCTCGTAGCGGTATTAACCCGATGTGAATTTTAAAGAATTCGAAAGAACTTTTAGAACATCTGAAATCCACTCATTTCAGTAGAGTCTACATATATATTCGATCAAAGCCTTTGATTTTTCGACGCTTTACACTACAATGCCACATTCTAAATTGAAAGAAAATTATAAGTAATGCATTTACAAGCAAGAACGGCAATCGCAAATACAAATTCATTGTTGTTAACTATGACAAACCCTACTTTGTAAAAGAAAATTCCGATTCTGAAAATAAGTATACTGAAACAGATATTATTCAGATGTTAAACTTCCTTATCGACAACATTTTTGTGGTGTTTGGAGGAAAGGTCTTTCAACAAATTGTCGAAATTCCAATGGGGACCAATTGTATCCCACTCCTTGCCGACATTTTTCTTTACTTGTACGAAGCTGAATTCATTCAGTCTTTGGTCTCTAAAGGAAAAGATACTTAGGTTCTGACTTTAACTTCACTTACATATATATAGACGATGTGCTGTCCATCAATAGTCCAAAATTCGCGGATTACCTTACTAGCAGAATCTATCCGCCGGAGCTTGAAGTCAAAGAAAATACAGAGACAAATAATTCAGCATCCTACTTGGACATAATGCTGTCCTATGATACTGATGGTCACACGAACACCTCACTCTATGACAAACGTGACGACTTCAGTTTCAGAATCACAAACTTTCCTTCTCTGAGTAGCAACATCCCTTCATTGCCTGCTTATGGCGTGTTCATATCTCAATTGATACGTTATGACAGAGCAAGTAGCAAATATACAGATTTTGTTCTGAGATCTAGGCGTCTTTCAGATAAGCTTCTCATTCAGGGATACGTTTGTGATCGACTAACACCGTCAATGAGGAAGTTCTACGGTCGATACGGGGAACTCGTCATACACTTTGATGTCTCGTTGTGAATGATATTCTGTATTAGACCATTGAACCATTATACCACAGACTACTTGTATCTTCCGAAATGGAAGTAACCGAATGTGATGTTTCTGCCGAACTGAAGCGACGGGTGTTGCATGCGAGCAGGAGATGCTGACTCTTCCTGGGCACCTGGTCTCACTCCTAAATTGGGAGTTCGCTTCTCTTCAAATGGTGGAGGTTTTTGTTTGTTTGCTTTGGTTCCTGTTTTATCCTGATTTTGTATGCCTTCGGTTTGTGATTTCCTGAATTGTCGATTTTGTACTGTGTATTGGGATATGGTCGTTGCCCATATTTGTCATTGCAGACAAAAGAATGTTAGTGGACAATTTCGTGGGTGACCTTGATATTTGCTTCCTGTAAGTTTTCGTGAAATCATGTGTAGCTGTTAATGAGGAAAAGTCGAAAATGTGTCAGCCAATCAGAGCCCTCGACGGCCATATTAGTTGGCCGATCAGCACGAATAACACAAACTTGGTAGAGGACCTAGAGTATTTGCTTACTTGTTTCTTGTAAGGTTTCGTGAAATTCTGTGCAGCGGTTGCAGATGCATCAGCCAATCAGAGCCCTCAGCGGCAATATTTGTTGACCGATGAGCACGAAAAACACAAACTTTGTAGAGTACATTTTGTACCTTGAGTATTTGCTTCCTGTAAGGTTTCGTAAAATTCTGTGCCGCGGTTGTAGAGGAGAAGTCGAAAATGCGTCAGGCAATCAGCGCCCTCGGCAGCCATATTTGTTGACTGATTGGAAAACACAAACTTGGTAGAGGACCTTGTGTCCTTGCTTCCTGTAAGGTTTCGTGAAATTCTGTGCAGCGGTTGCAGATGCATCAGCCAATCAGAGCCCTCAGCGGCAATATTTGTTGACCGATGAGCACGAAAAACACAAACTTTGTAGAGTACATTTTGTACCTTGAGTATTTGCTTCCTGTAAGGTTTCGTAAAATTCTGTGCCGCGGTTGTAGAGGAGAAGTCGAAAATGCGTCAGGCAATCAGCGCCCTCGGCAGCCATATTTGTTGACTGATTGGAAAACACAAACTTGGTAGAGGACCTTGTGTCCTTGCTTCCTGTAAGGTTTCGTGAAATTCTGTACAGCGGTTGCAGAGGATAAGTCGAAAATGCGTCAGCCAATCAGAGCCCTCGGCGGCAATATTTGTTGACCGATTGACACGAAAAACAGAAACTTGGTAGAGACCTTGAGTTCTTGTAAAGCTTCCTGTAAGGTTTCGTGAAATTCTGTGCAGCGGTTGCAGAGGAGATGTCGAAAATGTTTTAACGATGTTAACGCCGTACGCCGGACGGCGCGCGCTATGACAACAGCTCACTTGAGCTTCGCTCAGTTGAGCTAAAAAGTGATTAAGATGGAGCAGATCACCAAGAAGACAATATTACAGTGAAGAGAGCGAAACACGTACATGTACATAAGCAAGAAAACCAGAAAGAAAGAAAGAAAGAAAGAAAGAAAGAAAGAAAGAAAGAAAGAAAGAAAACACCACGTCAACCAATCACATGGAAAGTAAACACGAAACACAGAAAAAGAAGTTCAACGGATGCCAATATGCACCCGGAGCCGGCATTGGACGACCGTTTTATCTGGATTACATGCGTTCATCCCTCCTAGTCCTACTTATCAGGGTACACAAAAGACATGTACATTTATAAAATATGCAAATAAAAGGTAACAATGCAAGATCCTATAACGAGGACTTAGTCTAGCTAAGGTTAATGTTAAACTTCAAATTCAATAGCATCAATTAAGGACAGATTTTGCAGCATAGACCAGACATGTACGTTTCTGGTACTTCAACTTTGTCATTGATCCTCAATCTAAACAGGCTAATGTGGCCAAAGAGTGTGTAACGAAAGACGTAGCAGGATGGGTGGGATATGATGCTACAGGACCCACATTTCAGAAAATTCAAGAACTGTGACCAAAATAGTACACCATGACACACATGGAATCTTCGTCGGTGCTAACTTTATTTCGAACATAAATTTTATTTGGATATGCTACTGAATCGACCCAACAGGACATTTAGAGCTGCGCACTCTCTGTAATGTAAATACACAAATTTAAATTCTAAAAATAAAACCAGAGGGCGCTACTAAAATGAATTTTGGCGGCTTATGAAAAGCACTTTGGCTGGAAGCATCACTGATTTTCTTCAAGAAGAACTCTTCCGTATCATTTATGTTACATTAATCAGTGGTGACATCTACAAACCATTATTTTACTATAAACTCTCAACAGTGGCGACATCTATTAATCATTGTTTGATTAAAGGACACTCAACATTTGCGACATCTACAAACCATTGTTTGATTATAAGCACTCAGC
Organism: Pinctada imbricata; assembly: GCA_033119305.1. Taxonomy (NCBI): domain Eukaryota; kingdom Metazoa; phylum Mollusca; class Bivalvia; order Pterioida; family Pteriidae; genus Pinctada; species Pinctada imbricata. The sequence continues at coordinate 17,770,922 of VSWD01000009.1, read as the reverse complement.
AGTGGTCCTCTGCGTTCTGTTGTCTTGTTTAAGGTGTTGTCAGTTACAATGAAGAGGCTATTATTATTCGAGACCACCGGATAAATGAACTTGTAAGAGGAAGGTTTGAGTATACGTAATCAGGATAACTACACATCTTTGCTGCTTAGATTTCCGTGACAGATGGTCGTCCTAGGTCGGCATTGATCTTGTTGGTTTATATGTGTAGTCTTTTGATGCCGTGTTTTGTTGTCCCGTTTGCGTCTCTTTTTGTGCTTGTCCACTCTTTCAATCTTTGACTTAGTTCAAGTTACGCATATAGGGGTGTTTCTGTGTTTTGCTGTTGGTGATGCAACCGAGTCTTGGTGATCCCCTCCTTACTTTTACAGGGGTTCGAGTATCGTTATTTTGACACTGTTTTAATGGTCAAACTAACTTTATTTTTCATCTAAACGAAAGATCTACATTCAAATCATCTAAATGTAGAAAATATTTGTATGGTGTAGGGCATCTTTAAGGTCTAATACTTGAACAAAGTTAATTAGGTATTTTTTGTGCAAAATCCTATTTTTCCCAAATTAGGTATATACCTAAGGAAAACTGAAGAAATATGACTGTAAGGCATCTAAAGTCCACTTGTCTAAACAATAAAGAATGTTTACGGATTGCAGACACATAGTAACCCCCCCCCCCCCTCCCTAGTATAAGTAATACAAGTAAAAGTTGGAGAAATATCAATGAAATGGTTATAAATTGTCAAAAATTGCAAACCAAAATTTGATGTAGAAATATGTCAGAGACTATATTCATATGCGCTTTTAATGATAAAAGTTAACCACCTGCAAGGTACCCTATTCATCATTTATATATTTTAAAGGTGAAACAAATTTTAAGTATACCAAATTTCAAGGAGTTTCGACCATTACTTTTAACGCTATTGCAAATTTAGATACAAAAGTGTTATGTTTTTAGCCAAAATTGAGAGAAAAACTTGTATAACAAACTAGAAAGTTCTAAAAATCGAAGGGTTAACTTTATTATTCAAACAAGATTAAACATTTGATAAACATACTATTTTCAACATCTGCAAACGATTAAGGCAATACTACACAATGATTTTAATTTTTGGAAATACTTCGAATTTTGAAATTATGCATGCATTTTGTAACTGTATGAAAACAGTACAGTAGGGGTTTTTGTGTGCTATCTCCGGATCTTTCTGTACTGTTTCAATTTTAAGTTTAATGCAGTAGAAGAAGAATCCGCGGGCATTTGCAAACCCAAACTTCAGACTTCTTTGAGTATTTCTTATTTTAATATATTTTTTAGTCAGTTTGTAAGCCCCCATTGAGACGTGACAACTGTGGTGTGTGCGGTGGAAATGACAACACATGTAAAGAAGTTTCAGGCGTAAAGAGGGATCAAAATTTGAAGATGGGTATGTTTGCTGCCACAGGCACATGTAGAAAGAGCGTCAATATCCTGTATGATACATGTACCCCTTTACAGGTCATAAGAGAATATATGTATAGAGAGACAAGGCTTGCGACAAATTTTCAGCCAGAAGAAGCATCTGAAATGTTTGCATTTGTCATGATTGAAGGGCAAAATGGGATATGACCATACAGATTTATTTGTATACTTCCTAGAAACATCAATAATTCACCCAAAAAGATCTCATAACATAGCCTAATCGTCAACCTAAGTTGGACAGTTTTCTACTTTCTGTCTTGAATCTCCATTGCCAGATTGGAAAAATACTGATTCATTCAGAGGCTTTACTCTTCTTACTATACAAAGTAAAACACTTGGATGATTCAGAGTAGCTAATCTGGCAATGGAGGTTCAAGACAGAAAGTAGAAAAGAGTCCAACTTAGGTAGACGATTACGCTATGTTATGAGATTTTTTTGGGTGAATTATTGATGTTTTTAGGAATTATACTAATCAATCTTTATGGTCATACCCCGTTTTGCCCTTCAAATGCAAAAAACTGCAGAAATGCTACTTCTAGCTGAAAATTCGTCGGAAGCCTTGTCTCTTTATAGATACCAGTATTCTCTTATGCCCATACAGGATATTGACGCTCATTCTACATGTGCCTGTGTTTGCTGCAATGCGATGATGTTCAGAGTACTAAAATTGAGGATGAACAGTACCGCTAGATAGATGTATTAAAAACATGGTGCTGCCACTGTGATTTGAACTTTGTTATCTTTGATTACCTATGTTTGACAAAGGAGCTGATAAGATAAGGTGTAAAATCTGCCCTGAAAAAGTGGAATTTTCAAAATGGGAACTTCAAGAAAATTCTTTCACAAAATTGATGCCAACTCTTGGTTTCATCATAATCAGCAGTTGGATAAGATTTATTGTGCATCTTTTCCTAAATTTTTTGGGGAAAATATGTCTTTTTTTCATAGAGATAAATGAAAAAGCTTTTTAAAACTTTGTCTCCCCCCCCCCCCCCCCCCCCCCAGCTACAAAACACCACTTTTACAGAGGGTGTAGTCCGACTTGCAGACCTACAACGGTGTTATCTGTTTTTTCGTCTTCGGTCTGACAGCTATGCATAGGCAAAACTTGAGAATTTCTGTGCGAAAAAAATTTCGGCAAGTCGTCCTTTTTTTGACAAATTCCAGTCTCTTAAACCAAAAAATAACTCACCCAGTCCTCCTGCCCCTAAAAATCCCCTCTAAGCCTGGTTTCACCTCTTCTTCTCTTCCGATTTTCCTCTGATCGACGACAGTTTGTCATGCCCACAGAGGTGAAACCAGGCCTAGAGGGGATTTTTTAGGGGGATGAGGACTGGGTGAGTTATTTTTTGCTTGAAGAGACCGAAATTTGTCAAAAAAGGAGGACTTTCCTGAATTTTTTTTTCGCACAGAAACTCTCAAGTTTTGCCTATGCTTAGCAGTCAGACCAAAGACGAAAAAACAGATAACACCATCGTAGGTCTGCAAGTCGGACTAACAGAGGGTGTATATCACTAATACACATCTTTTGACAAAGTGGGGTTCAGTAGCTAGGGGGGGGGGAAGACGTCCCGGAGACGAAAAACTGAAAAAGGTGGGGGGGGGGGACTTTTTACAAATCTTTGTTTTAGGCCATAATACATGTATAAGCAAATTTTCATTTTTCCCCTTCTAAAGTCATTCATGAGATGCACAAGATTTTGGAATGAAATAAGCAAGAGTGTGCTTTTTATTTCTACACAGTGTGTATTTTGGGATATTATATGCCTACTTTGTAGCCTATGAATCTCTGATTCAAGATTTTTAAATTTATGGATAAAGTTGAGACCAGTCTTTCAAGGATCACCCTAGCCCTGCAGAGTAATGAGATAAAAATCTCATTTGCTAAAAACAATGAGATTTTCTCAATTTCAATGAGATTTTGAATGTAATTGTTCGCAAAAATAGTGAAAAAATCGAACTTTTGTTTCTCTTTATTTCCATGAACATCTGGCAACACATTATTTAAATGTGAGAATCACCCTGGACTTTTTCTTTTTCCCTTGTTTGCTACATGTATAAGTCGCTGACGAGATGTTTTTTTACAACTTTTAAGAAGAAAAATATCAGCCGTGCCTCAACTACACTCGCTGGTTAAATATGAAGTATTTTTCCATCAAAAGGAAAGTACATTGTCTTGTGAATGTCTTTTAAAAAATCATCGGTTCCAAATTCCAATTGTACACAAATAAAGTATTTCAGCGCGCCATGACAAGTCATTTTACGGTAACGTCTAATCTGCGAGTAAAGGGTGTACTGCAGAATGTTTATGTCAAGACTTTAGGCCATACCAAATTAACCAAATGTTCTTTGGATTTCCCGCACCATATTTTTCAAAATTCAAAAAATAATATTATAAAAATAAAGTGCTCAAACGCACCCTGAAATTTCTGGCTCACGAATTTTTTAGGGTCGGTTCTGATTTCTGCAAATCTTAAAGCTTCTAGAAATCTCATATTTTGCAAATTTCGAAGAAATAGATACTACTTGTATTTGAAAAATTTTGTTGGGAGCATTTGTTGTCCAATATACATGGCACTGAAAGTCAAGGAGGGGAGAATGTTCAAAAATATTTTTCGTACTGCTATGTGCTAGGCTTCTTAGTCACCATATCCCTATGGGGATTCCTTTATGAGTACGGAAAACATCATAAATGTATTACTATGGTAAACTATATCAAAATAAAATTATTTTATTCGCTCGCACCTTAAAAAATGTAATACTGAAAAGAAAAATAAAATAATTATATTTTCGCCCGCTCCCACCCTTTTTTTCACAAGAAAATCCAAAGAACATTTTATTAATTTGGTATGGCCTTATTCACGCATTGTTAATATTTTGCAGAACTGTATATATAGCTATTGTTCATGTTGACGATTCCAAAGACTTGTGAACTGTTTATAAGTCCTTGAAGATACAAAAATGTACTTAGTATTGGCCACATTTTGGTGGCAAATACATGTAAAAAGACGGTCTACTCACATGCACAATACAACTTGTAAACTTTTGATGAAAAGTGTTTGTATATTACCGGTATATACTTTTCTTTTCCGGTCTTTTTTCTACACAAACAATATCAAGACTGCATTGTAATATTTCATACTCTATTAATATACAAAGACAAAAGAGCTTGTAACGCTGACAACCGCTAGAGAAACATAAAGCTAAATCCTCACATCGATGGATATAAAAAAAAAATACCCGCGAGCAAACGTCAATATAACACACGGGAATTTCAGGGAATAGATTTGGTACATATATACAAGATATAAGTCCACAATACCCGCTGAGTTCATAAATACATACATGATGATGCGCGCGAAATTCGAATAATTAGCTGAAAATTTTAAGATTAAAGACGAATCTCCTGTTCTGTCGCATTATATTAACTTAAGTGTGATTTATTCAAAGGAGGTATGCAATCTTTTAGCGCGACAATGCAGTAAAAATGAGATATTTGAGTAAAAATGCGAGAATATCGCAAAATCGCGGCCTAGGGTGATCCCTGGTCTTTTAAATTTGATTTCTAGCATCTTGATCAGACTATACCGGTATGCTTTAAAGTTTAAAGATATCCATATTAGCCTGATAGTTCTTAATTTTCAACGTTTTTAGATTGATATTAGCTTCTTTTCAACATGTCTACCCCCTACTCTTTGGACTGTAATTTAAGTACCTAGAAATAAGCTTACCGGTACCAAAAGAAAAGTTGTATGAGAAATCTCCAAATACATTTCATTTCAGTAATGATCAAGTTTTTCTCGCATATAGATCATTGTGATGTGTAGAAGAAATACTTGATGAAATTCAGGGCTAAATACAGCCCTTATCTTATCAGCTCCTTGATACTCTACAGTGCGCAGCTCATTTCATAAATCAGAAAATCGAGATTTTTATTGTCAACTTTATCTTTAAGATTTTCCTATAAGATCTAAAACATTCGATAGATATATTTTTCTCTCAACTTTTGGTATAAATGTAATTAATTCTATGTGCAAGCATCTGTAAATTATAGCCAGGAACTTCATGTAGTTTCCTGTGAAGTTTATGACATTCAACACTGAGTCTATGCATAACAGTACGTCAGCAGCATGAAAAAGAGTATCAGAGTCTTGTAAGCAGGACTAAACTTCACTGATGTCGTAGAAAAATTAACATAGAATACACCCCATCAAAATTTATTTCTGGTTCTGAAAATACATAGTAGGCTAGCACTTATGTGTTAAGTTAGAAGAAATCAAGATTTGTCACGAAGTATAAATTTTTTTCTCAAACATGTCAAAACATGCAGGCTATAAGAAGAAAATTTCGTGATTTTCCAATTTTTAAAGTAAGCTGCACAGACAGTTGATGTACAAGCCTACATGTACAAGGGGGTTTAGGGGTATAGAACCACCAGTCTCCCTCCCCCCTCCCACCCCCTCAGGAAATTAAAAAAAAATGCTGATTATGTCCTTACATGATTATCTCTTTTACTTGTTAGGTGTAGATGTGACAGGAGATCTAGAAGTAGATCTACATAAGTAATTCAAATACAACAAAGATCTACAATGTAATCAAACATGACACAGTTTAAGAGTTTCAAAGAATGTCTGAGTCCTACTTTTAAGTATACATGTAGTTGTTCAATCAAGGGTAATAATTCTGGTAGGTGAAGTGTAATTTTCATGAATTGAAAAGTAAGACACCATAAAATTACATTCCTTATATTTGCATAAACATTATATACAAAGTATTCATACATGTCGTACATGTACTCCTATTTCCAGTTTTAAAAAAATCATGCGCACATTATTTATTCTTTTAAAATCATCTTAATATGAAAACAAAATTCTACACACATTAAGAGTGGGACTCGGTGATATTGTAATATTAGCAAATAGCACCTGGATCCAAAAGTTTTGATGTACCATATGTTATGATAACAGCTAGATGAAGCAGAGCTTCCAAATTTTTTTTTAAATATGATAAAGGTGCAAATAATCTTATGGAATGAGGATAATATTTCTTCTATTGGGTGTAGAAATTGAAAGTTAAAGACTTAAAAGTTAAGAAAGTCTTCACAAAAACTCATTCAAGCCCGATATACCCATGGCTACTAAAAAAATGTATTAGCTAGAAGAATTTGTCTAACAAATTATACAATTGGTAAGCAGAATATACATTTGAGTTAAAGGTTCAAAAAGTTTTGGCGAAGACGGCTCATTGGGTTTATAAGTTGTTTTGAGAGCAGGATTTTTATCCCTTTGTAACATCAGTACAAAATTTTAATCACAAAATTTGTGTTGTACTGGTACATGTAAGTTGGAAACTGAAAAAAAAATTTTGTTTGGCCATTTACGAATACTACATTTCATTTTGAAATCATGGAACACAAATAGGTCCAAATTTTACTTACTCAACCAAATTGGTATGTTTCCATAATTCTTGAAAGATCATGTTTTTAACTCCATAATACCATATACCATAAAAGAAATAACAGTCTATTTTGGCATGGTCCTCAACAATAATTTAGTTCTGCCATTATTCATTTATTGAACAGAATCTCCAAATCTTGCAAAATGCTTTGAAAATGAAGGATTAAGCAGCAATTTGATTCAGATACCTTGTATGGAGAACATTATATCTAAAATAACACTTTCCACTAAATTTGTTGGACCTTCAGACCATATGGACTAAATTAAGATGGTATGATTTACATCATTTTCAGCCAGACTGAATTGTCTGATGCTTGTTCTGGTGTTTCGTATTTTACTAGGGCTATCACAACCATTTCGGGACTGGGGTGGGGTCTTAAAATAGAGGCATTTTATCGAAAATTGGGGAAAGTATAAATAGATTTGATCGCCTTTTCTCATGAAATTTAGCATTTTTAGCTCACCTGAGCAAAGCTCAAGTGAGCTATTAATATCAGTGGCAGATCCAGCACCCCCTTTGCCGGGGGTCAAGGTGCGAATTTTGACTGAAAATGGGCCAAAATATACCTGTTTTGGGAAAATATTGAAATAACACTGAATATCATAGTGCACCGTCTGGCATCAAGCCGTAAACCGTCGTTTACTACTAACCTTTTTGACATCTCATTAAGGTAACTGCTGCACTGAATTTTACAAAACTTTACATGAAGGCAAGAACTCAAGGTCCTCTACCAAGTTTGTGTTTTTCGTGCCAATACATGTAGGTCAACAAATATGGCTGTCGATGGCTCTGATTGGCTGACACATTTTCAACATCTCATCAGCTACATGTACCGCTTTACAGAAAGTAATGAAAGCTTACAGGAAGCAAGTTCTCAAGGTCCTCTACCAAGTTTGTGTTTTTCGTATTGATCGGTCCACAGATATGGCCACTGCTTACAGGAAGCAAGTACTCAAGGTCATCTACGAAGTTTGTGTTTTTCATGTTGATCTGTCAACAAATATGGCCTCTGAGGGCTCTGATTGGTTGACACATTTCGACTTCTCTGCAACCACTCCACAAAATTTCACAAAACTTTACAAGAAGCAAGTACTCAAAGTCCTCTACCAAGTTTGTGCTTTTTGTTCCAATTGGTCAACAAATACACCTGCCTGAGGGCTCTGATTAGCTGATACATTTCAACTTCTCCTCTGCAACTTCTGCACAGAATTTCACAGAACTTCACATGAAGCAAGTACTTAAGGTCCTCTACCAAGTTTGTGTTTTTTGCTCCAATATTGGTCAACAAATATGGCAGTCAAGGCAAGAGCTCTGATCAGTAGAAGCATTTTGGCCACTTTCTGTCCTTTGTTGCAACTCAGGTGAGCGATGTGGCCCCAATGGGCCTTTTGTTTAACTTTTTTTCTCAAATTTTCCATAATGCTTTAAATTGGGAATCATTGATCATTTTTTGCATTGGGAATGGGAATGAATGCCAGATCAGGCAGATTAAAAGCCCTGCTTACAAATCTTATAAATTCATACAATTAGAAATGATACTAGTTTATGAAATTTTACTCCTTTTCAGATCAAATGTCTAGAAGCTTTATGGACACTCTCATACAACTACCATTAAAGAAACTTATAAAAATAGTTTGTTCTTTTTTTATAGGGTATCATGAGATAGTACAAATTCCAAAAGGATCTACAGCAATTCGAATTAGAGAACTAGAGTCCAGTCAGAATGACATAGGTATTGTGGTAATAATTTTTTATACCCCCGCCATATAATGGTGGAGGTATATTTATACCCCTGCCATATAATGATGGGGGTATATAGTGATGCACTTGTCAGTCCGTACGTGTGTGCGTGCGTCCCTGCGTGCGTCTAGTCTGTCCCACCTGTGGTTTCCAGACATTTAAAGGAAAATTATAACAGATAATCAATTCATTTCTTGCATATAGCTTTTACACCAAGAAATACAGGTCAAGTTCAAATATGGGTCATGTCCCTCAATTTTGTGCAGAGTTATGCCCCTTGAAACTTAGAAAAATTCAAAATTGTGTGGTTTCCGGACATTTAAAGGTAAACGGTTACAGATAATCAATTTATTTCTTACATATAGCTTTTACACCAAAAAATACAGGTCAAGTTTAAATATGGGATCATGTCCCTTGATTGCGTGCAGAGTTATGCCCCTTGAAATTTAAAGAATTGCAAAAACTTGTGGTTTCTGGCCATTTAAAGGTAAACCGTTACAGATAATCAATTCATTTCTTGCATATAGCTTTACTTCAAAAAATACAAGTCAAGTTCAAATATGGGTGATGTCCCTTAAATACATTCAAAGATATGCTCCTTGAAACTTAGAAACATTCAAAATTGTGTGGTTTCTGGTACATTTAAAGGAAAACTGTTACAGATAATCAATTCATTTCTTGCATATATAGCTTTTACACCAAGAAATACAGGTCAAGTTTGAATATGGGTGACCTCCCTCAATTTTGTGCAGAGTTATGCCCCTTGAAACTTAGAAAAATTCAGAATTTTGTGGATTTCCGCACAGTGGAAGGAAAACCATTACAGATAACCAATTCATTTCTTGAATGTAGCTATTATACCAAAAATTACAGGTTTAGGTTTGAATATGGGTCATGACGCTCAATTTTGTGCAGAGTTGAGTTCATTCAAACTTGGAAAAAAAATCAATATTTTGTGCTTGCTTGATGTTTAAATGAAAACTGTCACAGGGAATATATATATTTCTTAGAGATAGCTTTACATTGAGAAATACAGATCAAGTTCAAATAAAGGGTCATGTTCCTCAATTTTGTGTTGAATTGTGCCCCTTCAAACTTTTTATACATTGCTTATATGTAAAATATGCCGGGCGGGGGTATCATTGATCCTTAGATCAACAATAAATTTCATTGTTTTTATTTTTTTTATACTCTACAATTAATTCATTTAGTATAGTTTCTAAGAAAAGCTAACTTCAGCCATTCTCATAGTATATTGTTTCTGAGGTTTGTTATCCCCCATGCATGCATCTTTATTATCCTCTTTCAAATTGGCTAAATGACCTTTTGGTGGCCTTTAACAAATGATTTTGATTATTCCTATTAACATATTAAAAGCAATCCTAGCATGTTGTCCAATGAAAAGTCTGTATTTTGTGTATTTTTTAGTTTTCAGAAGCAGGAAGTGGGTCACTTACAGTGTCGAGGAAAACTAAATCTCAATCAAAGTTTGCGGGTACAAGTTTCAAGCAACACAATACCTCAGGTCTACCAAACACATTATTCATAAGTGCTGCTGGGCCAACCAATGAAACAGTAGCTGTCTATGTATGTAGCACTTTATAAATGTATTATGCAATAAAAGCAAAATGTGTCTCTTCCTCCATAATCACCATGTCCCTGTTTTTTGACTACAGATAGAACTTCGCTCTCTGTACCAATATGCAAAATTGCAACTACAGCATGTCCGTTCTGATTTGCATTAAGTCACCTAAACCATTGTTAAAAACTAGGGCAATTTTCCTACCCAATTAAATTGATGACATCAAGACAATGGAGAACAATCAATAAGTGTGCAAAAACATCAGTATAACCTTTGTTTGAAGTATTTGCAATCTTCCATATTGATGGTTTTCCATAATTTATCTTAGTAAAGTTACACCAGTGAATCACGGCCCTTTGTGATAAGATTATTATGCATCATATTCTTCAGAATTATTATAATGTTTATGCACATGGGTAAAATAAAAATATGCTAGAGTTATGGCTCTTCGACTTTCATGATTAATCCATAAAATGTACCATCAGACAAACCAGAGTGAAAAATACAGGTTTACAAAATATGTCCTAAATTCTTGTCCTTTCACACAAAACAAAATTAATGATTACACATTTACAACTTTACAACTTAAGTTTATCATCCCCTTGCAACATAGTTGCAGGGGGATATAGGAACGTGGTTGTTCGTGTGTAAGTGTGTACATACCACTTTGTATACAGCATAGAGGACACAGTTTTGATCGGATCTTGACCAAACTTCATACACTAATACCTTTTGGCAAGAGGAAGAACCCTATTGATTTTCAAGGTCATAGCTCAGTGGTCAAGGTCACAGATTGGAAATGGCTAAAATCCTTGTATACAGCCTAGAGGACACAGTTTTGATTGGATCTTGACCATACTTCATACACTTATTCCTTTTGGCAAGAGGAAGAACCCTATTGATTTTGAAGGTCATAGGTGAAAGGTTAAGGTCACAGATTGAAAATGGTTAAAATCCTTGTATACAACCTTGAGGACTCAGTTTAGGTCGGATCTTTTTCAAACTTCATACACATATTCCTTGTGACAAGAAGAAAAACCCTATAGATTTTCAAGGTCATAGATCAATGGTCAAGGTCACAGATTAGAAATGGCTAAAATCCTTGTATACAGTCTAGAGGACTCAGTTTAGATAAAATCTTTACCAAACTTAATACACATTCCTTATGGTACAATGAAGAACCCTATTCATTTTCAAGGTCATAGCTCAGTGGTCAAGGTCATAGATTGGAAATGGCTAAAATCATTGTATACAGCCTAGAGGACTTGGTTAAGATCAGATCTTTACCAAACTTAATACACTTATTCCTTATGGTACAATGAAGAATCCTATTGATTTTCAAGGTCATAGCTCAGTGGTCAAGGTCACAGATTGGAAATGGCTAAAATCCTTGTATACAACCCTAGAGGACTTGATTAAGACCAGATCTTTACCAAACTTCATACACTTATTCCTTATTGTACGATGAAGAACCCTATTGATTTTCAAGGTCATAGCTCAGTGGTCAAGGTCACAGATTGGAAATGGCTAAAATCCTTGTATACAGCCTAGAGGGCACAGTTTTGATTGGATCTTGACCAAACTTTATAAACTTATTGAATAATATTCCTTTTGGCAAGAGGAAAAACCTTACTGATTTTCAACGTCATAGGTCAAGGTCACATGTAGAAACAGTTAAATTCCTTGTGGAAATAATGAAAAATTAATGTATACAGCCTAGAGGACACAGTTTTGATTGGATCTTTTCCATATGAATCTTTCCCTAAATTCTTACACTTCTTGCTCTTGACAGAAGGAAGGTCCCTATTGATTTTAAAGGTCACAAGTCAAGATCACAGTTTGAAAATAGTGAAAATCCTTGTACATTGTATACAGCCTTAGTAGGTAAATTGATTTACATGCCATGCGAGGGGATGCTATGCTTTGCATTGCCTAGGTTTTATTTTCTACTAATGTTTATAAAAGTATCAAGTTAAAATCTTCTGAAATCATAAAATTGATATGAATTGTCATGAATCATATTATTGATACCTAATCCCTATTTTGCAGCTTTTGCTCCAAGGAAAGCTCAATCCCGGTGTACAATACTCCTTCTATGAGCCTGTAACCTCTGATGTAGTTGATAATGTAGTAGTACCACAGGAACAGATATTACTCGGGGGACAGGGATCAAACCTAATAGAAGATGTCTCTACTGTTCACAATGTATTACCGAATCGAATCGAGGATGTACAGTCCAGTGAGGAGGATAAAGAGGGTCGATATACATGGAACATTGGAGTATGGACACAGTGCTCATCTGATTGTGGAGAAGGTAACAGTATTAACTTAAATACTCACTTGCATTCCATTTCATATTCATATTCTCATTGCAAAGATAGAAGATATGTTCAATAATGGAAAACAAAATGGAAGTAGATCTTTATCTTTAAACATAGAGTGCTTTTGAAGTAATCTTTCATTCTGCACACAGCGATATTTTCCGATACTGTTGTGACTTCATCTGGAAAAGTATCTCTTCTGTCAGCTGAACTACTTTTCTACAAGAATCTTGCAATAACTTTCAGGAACAGAGATAAATCAATAAAGATATTCTTTTTAGATTTTCTTTTGTATTAGAATTTAATTGCAAACTGTTCCAGAGAAGATAAAACGCTTGCAGTCATTAAAAAATTTGTTAATTTTCTCAGTAGCAAACACACATATCTTATGTAAACAGGCACTTTCAGTGCTAAAGACACTGTAACAGCCTTTTGATATGTAGCGCGTCTATGATGTCATAGATAAAAGTCTGCGTAGTAGAATATAGCTGCAGGCAAGGATACTTTGCTTGTCTACTTTGTTTCCTTGCGTGCAAGATGGTAATCTTTGTGATGGACTGCAATTTGGTATCTAATTATTAAAGTAGAGCAAAGCAGATATATGTATAATTATGACATGAACCCTGTAACCTAAGCTATTTTTATCCAGGAATCCAGCGTAGAGCTGTGTCATGTATGGACAGAGAGATGGCCAGAGTGGTGGACTCAAGTCAGTGTGGACAGGAAGAGGAACCAGTATCATACCGGAGATGTCGGGGGAAAATCTGCAGTAAACAGCCTTCAGAACTCAGTGTGTATGTCTCAATATATCGTACAGAGAATTGTTTATAGAACATTTCGAGTTAGGGTAATGTTAAAATTCTAATGTGTTTCAGAAGCGTTTACTCTCAAGTTTACTGATCAGCCTTAACTACAGCCATTTTTTATTATTTTCATTTTGTCTTTAATAGGCAGTGGCATGCTGGGTCATGGGGAAGGTGTTCCTCTACCTGTGATACAGGGGACCAGGTAAAGGATGTTTACTGTGCTGCCATTGAAACAGGGAGGGAGCCATATAAAGTTGACGACTTTCTGTGTGAGAAACAATATGGAGCGCGACCACAGTACAGACGATCCTTGTAATGATGACATACCTTGTCCCACATGGACTGTAGGCAGGTGGTCTCAGGTACAAATATCACCTTATGTTGTCATATGTTTTACTATATTCATGTATAAATTAAAGCATATGCAATTGCCCTTTGTCTGGCATCCATCTGTCTGTCTGTCCGTTAAACATTTCTTGTGGTTTCAAGTCTTCTGAATGTGTTGTTGTGCACCTGATATTTAGATTTAGCCCCTGACCCCAGGGTCTTAGAAAATGGGTGTGGTCATTTTCTCCTATACAGCTCTATGTAATCTTTTACACACGGATTCTCAGAAAGTATTATAATTGACAGAGAGTTTGTTCTTATTGCATTATAATCAGGCATAGGTTTTGTTATGCTTGCACATCTGATATTTTGTGTGAGCCTCTGATCCCTTGGGTCTTTATAAACAGGTAAATGGATGAATTTAACTAAACATCCAGGAGAGCTTCGTTCTTGTCAGAGACTTCTAGATCAACTCTAGCTTTTAAAAGATTTGAAGATCTTAAGTTGATGTTGAATACTTCAAAATAAGTGTTATATGCTCTCAAGGTAGTAAAACAGAAATAAACTCTAGAAAAAGATCAGTTCAATAGTAGGACTAGGCCCAACTTATGTATTTTTGTACATTGTGGTTTTGACTTTGTAGTGTTCTGCTTACTTAAAGAAGTTGTAAATTGTAGTGCAGTGCCAGCTGTGACCAGGGTATACAGTATCGTGATGTCATGTGTCGAGGGAACAAAGGAAATATCATGAAAGACGAGGCATGCTCAGAGACAGAGAAACCTATAATAAGCCGACGTTGTATTGGTCGAGCCTGTGACAACATAGACACGATTACAAACGGGAATAATAGGAATAAGGTTTGTTATCAAATAGGTAGTGCCAGTCTACAAATAAGTTGGTGAAAGAATTTTATGAACATCTAAATTCACAATTTTTTCTGTACAATCATGTAGTTTATTGCCCATCCCCTTCCTTTCACATGAACTATAATCTTGATTCCTCATAACCAGACTTTTCATTTGCTACCTTGACTTTTGACCAAATGAACTTGACCTTGAAGTTTGATCTACTTTTAAAAACCTTTTACCTGGGCTATACATGATGAACTATAAGAGACTTTGATATTTTACATGTGGATTCCTCGTGATTAGACATTTCATTTTTAGCCTTGACTTATGTCCTAGTGACCTTGTCCTTGAAGTTTGACTTACTTTTTAAAAACATGAACCTTTGCTATATTTCATGAACTATAAGGGTTAGGACTTCAATATTTCACACCTGGATTTCTCATGAGCACACCTTTAATTTGGGACCTTAACTTTTGACCTAGTGACGTTAACTTTTGAGTTTCACCTTCTTTTAAACTATAACCTGGACTATATCTCTTCTTTCTTTAAAAAAAAATGCTATTGTACTATAAAAAACCTGCACGGCAATTGATGTTATTTTCTGACAAGTCTTATTCATTTAATTCTTAATCAATCTATTATGAATTATTTTATCTTATACTCCAGGAAGTGAGACCTAAACCTGCTGCATGTGTAAACTCCCTGTTCGGGTGTTGCCCTGATGGTATAACACCAGCCCAGGGACTAAATGGTCTTGGCTGTCAGTCTGTCTGTCTGTCATACAAGTATGGATGCTGTCCTGATGGTAAAACACCAGCTTCAGGAGTAGATAACCTAGGTTGTGCAGGATGTACAAGGTGGGTGTCACAAACCTAGCTGTTATAGCTAAAGAAGCGTATCTATAAAACATAGATCTTGATAATGGGCCTAATTCAGCTTATGTCATTAAATGTCCATTGTCCTCTATCTAACATAGGTTATAAAGCTTTTTTATTGTGACAAAAGAAATATTTTTTCATGAAATTTCAACAAAATCGAACACTAATGGTGCAGATTTCTTTG
The DNA here is from genome assembly GCA_033119305.1 of Pinctada imbricata. Classification (NCBI taxonomy): domain Eukaryota; kingdom Metazoa; phylum Mollusca; class Bivalvia; order Pterioida; family Pteriidae; genus Pinctada; species Pinctada imbricata. The sequence goes on along the minus strand of VSWD01000009.1, from coordinate 17,755,326 downwards.
TTTTATTCTCTCTAAGTCTTGACCATTTATTTTAAATCAGGTCAGTGTATGGTTGTTGTCCAGATGGCAGGACAAGCAGGAGAGACAGACAAGGATCTGGATGTCGCAGAGAACCATCAGTAACAAATACAAGTAAGTGGTCTATCATGAGTAGCAGTTTGAATTCATCCTCACAAAAAAAAAACCCACTCATCCTCAGTTTACTTTGGATTTTCATTAAATTTTGCATGTGAACTGCCCATGATTAGAGGAGAAAGTCTGTTGATTTTCAAGGTCAAGGCTGATAAAGATGGTATAAGTAAACCTCATGGACATTGTAGAGGTCTTGTGAGGGGGTGCTATGTTTTGCATTCACTTGTTTCACTTATTTTATCTTTATTTTAGATATATAAAGCTGCATATGTCATCATCAAGGGGGGTATATTTGCATTTTACCGTTGATAGGTCATACTTTTGTCTTTAAGAAATATACATCTTTACATGCAGATAATCCCTATTGTGTTGTTAAAAAGAGTAGTTTTGCCTGGTTGATAATTACAAAATTTAAGGCCCAGGAATAGAATTTTGACAGAAGAGGTTGTATGACTCGGAACAGATTTTCTTGTTTAGCGTCTGCTAGTGGCTAACTTGAGAGCTATGATATTTTATTGTCCCTCAGAATATCTCATACTGATTCCCAAGGACAGATAACTGGTACATCCTAATATCAAATGGTTTTTTTTTCTTCTTCATAGTGAAGCGTATACATACACAGAAGAAAAGCCTATATATATGTATAAGGCTTTCTCTTTAGAATTGGAGTGTAGTAAAATGATAACATGAAGCAGAACATATGATAAGTTGGTGTAAGAGTTGCATGAAAATTAAAGATTAAATGAAAGTATCCTCAATAGATACAGGAACTTAAATCCTATAATTATACTTTGAGTGTACTTTATGTGGATCCAGAACAAAGTAACAAAGTTTTATTGGTGTATAGATACAGAATCAAGCTTGACTTTTAATCTTGACATTTTCATGATTACTTTATACTGTTTGCTGTCTTTGCAATAATTTATTAGCTCTACTGGTCAAAGACCAGTCGAGCTTATGCGATACCATGTTGTCCGGCGTCCGTCCGTCCATCTGTCTGTCTGTCAGTCTGTCTGTCTGTTAACAATTTTTTGTGAGCGCAACTCCTCTGAAACCATAAATGATAGAAAGCTAATTCTTTTTGCAATAAGTTTGGTCTATGGTCTAGTTGTGCACCTGATATTTTGTTTGAGCCTCTGACCCCCAGGGTCTTTGAAAATGGGTGTGGTCATTTTCTCCTATATAAGTCTATGTAATCTAGTGAACACCAATTCTCAGAAAGTATAATTGATAGAGAAATAATTCTTTTTGCAATATAATCAGTCTCTGGTCTAGTTGTGCACCTGATATTTTGTTTGAGCCCCTGACCCCCAGGGTCTTGAAAATGGGTGTGGTCATTTTCTCCTATATATATATCTATGTAATCTAGTGAACACCAATTCTCAGAAAGTATAATTGATAGAGAAATAATTATTTTTGCAATATAATCAGTCTCTGGTCCAGTTGTGCACCTGATATTTTGTTTGAGCCTCTGACCCCCAGGGTATTAAAAAATGGGTGTGGTCATTTTCTGCTATACGAGTCTATGTAATCTAGTGAACTCCAATTCTCAGAAAGTGTAATTGACAGAGAAATAGTTCTTTTTGCAATATAATCAGTCTCTGGTTTAGTTGTGCCTCTTATATTTTGTTTGAGCCCCTGACCCCCAGGGTCTTTGAAATGGGCATGGTCATTTTCTCATATATAATAAGTCTGTTACCTTGTGAACACCAATTCTCAGAAAGTATTATTGATAGAGAGATAATTCTGTTTGCATTATAATCAGTCTCTGGTCTAGTTGTGCACCTGATATTTTGTTTGGGTCCCTGAACCCCAGGGTCTTGGAAATGGGTGTGGTCATTTTCTCATATATAAGTCCATGTTACCTTGTTAACATCAATTCTCAGAAGAACAATTGATAGAGAGACAATTCTGTTTGCATTATAATTAGTCTCTGGTCTAGTTGTGCCCCTGATATTTTGTTTGAGCCCCTGACCCCCAGGGTCTTGGAAATGGGTATGGTCATTTTCTCATATATAAGTCTATGTTACCTTGTGAACATCAATTCTCAGAAAGTATAATTGATAGAGAGAAAATTCTTTTTGCATTATAATCAGTCTCCTGTCTATGTGTGGCCTGCTATTTTGTTTCAGCATCTGACCTCCAGAGTCTTTGAAATGGGTGTGGTCATGTTCTCCTATTAAACTCTATGTAATCTAGTGAACACCAGTTCTCAGAATATAAAATTGATACTGTAGAGATTTCTTTTTCCATTTCCATGAGTCTGTGTGCCTGAGATTCTGTTTAAGACTGACCGTCTTTGAAAATGGGTGTGGTCATTTTCTCCTTTATAAGTCTTTGTAATCTTGTGAACACCAGATCTCAGAAAGTATACTGGTAATTCATGAAGAGAAAATTCTTTTTGCATTACTTGTATTATTTGTCTGTGGTGTAGATATGCATCTGATATTTTGTGTGAGCCCCTGTCCCCCAGGTTTGAAAAATGGGTGCAATTCAGTGAATTTAACAAAACAGCCAGTAGAGCTTCAGTCTCATCAGAGACTTCTGGTTTATTGCTTAGAATATAACAAGGGAATCACATTAGTCATGAGCCTGTATTAATCATTCTAACATTCAAATGCAGGATTTTCTGTAGGATTATCATCTTTTTCCATCATCTAACTTTAGGTCAAAAATTCAAAGATTAAGATCAATTAATTTATCAAAGTTCTTCTTCTTCTTTTTCCATTTGGGAGAGTACCAGTTTATGTCTACCAATCCTTTTGAAATGTATTTTCAATGTAAGGTGCCTCCTAGATATATTATAAAACCCTGAAATCTGAATTATTGATTATGCAACAATCTGAGTAAAAATGGATGTTTGAAATGAATGTCTTATTTGATTTCATTTGACACATATGATGCCATATTATTAAACTGCTACAATGTTTCTTAAAAAGTGTTATAGTTGACAATGTTACTTTAAGAGTGTGTTTGTATAAAATACATGACAACTTAGACCATATACCCAAATATGATGGAATGGGAAAACGTTACTTATACTTCATTTGACTTGGTAGATTTAGATGAATATCAGATTTTAATGTTTTCCTTCAAAGAGTTAATTTGATTTTGTATTTCACTACACAAGTAACCACTTGTGTGATGGTTTAAGTTTCATTTAATTAAGAACTTGATCCTTAAATTACCTAAAGCATAGTAGCAAAATTTTAAAATTCAATGAACAATACATTGATTAATTTTTTTTCCAGATTAGTGCTCTAAACTTACAGAGTTCATATCACTTATATGTTTCAACAAAACCTGGATATAACATATGCTGCTATTGAAACGATGCCTTCCAGTTTAATACAGTTATAGTATATTATGAAGTCGCCTGGGCTGCATCATTAATTGTTTTTGTCCTATATGTCTATCGGTCGTATGTATATGTGTCTGACCTTTGACATGGTGATAAAGCTCTTATATTTTGTGTAAAGATACCTTTCTTTTAGCATAGGTACATTTGTAGCATCAAGGTTTGATCTTGGATTTAAAATATTTATTATATCCCTGCATATGATACAAAAATCAGGAAGTATTAATCGCAGCTTCATCATCACTGCGTGTTTTTTCGCGCCATACCTTGCCCTGTTTCTGCACCTCAAGCATCTGTAGGTGATGATTTATACTCGTTACTTACCTGCTCTCTGTAGTGTTCTTATGTAAAATCACCCCTACACAGCAGCTGATCACTTAAACAGATACGTCTAGTCAATCATCGCTAATATTGTTTGATCAGTCGTCTGTCATCTACAACTGTCAAAATATCAAAGAGAAATTCATGTATTTATTGAAAATTGCATTATCATTTTATTAGGTAATCGATCAAAAATTCCCCAAAATTGCCTCATCCTGTAGGTAGATTTATGCAATACTTATAAGTGCACTCATCATTATAAACTCTTTATTTCACGCATCATCAATTTTTGCTTCTTCGTCGACACAGTTGAGTAATAACGCTTTAGCAACCAAGTATGCACATCTAATCTTTGTCTGTCTCCGCTTACATCTGAGTGGTATGACGAGATCAAATGTCGGCAACTTTAAGGTTTTATTAAAATGAGTTATGATGCGCATGTTGTTCACTTGATTGCAACGAACCATGCAATTGTAAATTTGCAATCATAGATAATGCATGCATTTAGTGCATAAAAAATGAAAATTTCATAAATTATTTCAAAACGATTTTAATTCAGCAAAAAAAAAAAAATGAGATAAAAGAGGTTGCTTCATCATTACCTACTTGTACAGAGAAAGCTTAGCTTTTGAAGACGTAGTATTCTTTTTTTTTTTTTTTGAATATGATGTATCTGGGCATGTCAATGACACTTCAATATGGTAAGATCACGCCATCAACGGTAATTGGAAATGACGTCTACAGTATTTCTGTTTGAATCACATTCTGATTCAGGGCAACGGTCTCTAGTGTGTAGATATGTATCTGTAAGAAATAAACATACATGAAATATTTTGAATTAGTTTTATGCAGTAGAGGGGATTTACATTTCGATGAGAAGTTATAACATTTGGCAAGCTTAAAGAAACCCTTGTCTCAAAAACCATCAAGATTAAAAGTTCAACGTATTATTCATCAATTGCCGGCAACACCCATCTTGCATAAAGATGATTGCTGCAATTTAGATTGTAACATACCTTAATGTATTTTCAGTAATGAAAAGGTTTTGTTTCACCTATCGATCTGGATGTCGCATGGAAAGAGCGTATGTGAATAATCGCTGATGTTAAGTTTTTCATCAGAAAGAAGTCTTAAACTTTGTATTACCGAGTCAAAAACCCATGCCAGCTACACTGATAGCTATTTTCATAGCGGTTCTCGATCATTTCGTTTTCGACTTCTCCAAAGTGGAAGATAAATTTGAAGGAAATACAGTAACCTTGTACCCCCAGACATTTAATTTTATAATACACCGAAAGTTGTCGTTTATTCGCAATAAAGAATTAACAGTGCCCAAAATGTTCAGAGCAGTGCCCTTCAGTCTACTTCCTAGATTTTGCGCTTTGGTGCTATTATAAGCGTAGTATTTGGATATCTGAAATAACGACGCTAACAATGTAAAAAACCATTATGATACAACATTTTTTTTAAATTTCATTTTAAAAATGTTATTGATTACAAATGTAATACATACATGTATTAGTCGTAAATTGTTTGACAAATGAAAATTATAAACATTTATTTCATCAACTTTGACAACTTACAGATATGTGCTTTCAAATTGTAAATCCATGAAAGGAAATAGAAGTAATTTTTTGTAAAGGAGATCTGCAGCCTGTTAAGATGACATCATTACATTGTTGCTGTATTTAAGTACGTCCCTGTGATTTCAATTGACTGATTTACAGTATAAGTTCATTATAATCGTTTACAAAAAGAAATGCGTTTCTGAACGAGTTGTTTCCATATGCAAGAATGTGCCATGTTCTTATAGAAAGTTACATTCAGTACGAATTAACAGCGCGAACCGAGACGATGAAGTGAAATGTAAAAACGATCAGCGAATGACTCATATGCAAAATGTTTAACTAAAATGATACAGAATCAAAGACTAACTTCAAGTTTTCAAATATGCAATAAGTATTTCATAAAGTTTTAATAGTTTCGATCATGATATAAAGGGCGAACAACAATATAATATTAAGCTACACTATACTTAATGTTATGTACATGTATTATTCTTTTCTTTTATTGAAATATCATTTCATTCATTCTTTTCATCAATAAAGAATTTGAATTTGAAATATAGACAGGTGAAAATGCAAAAATTCCATAAACAAAAGAAAGTGCGTAAAACGACGTGCTTATTTGTCAATTTTAGGGCGTCAAAGGCTTCAAAATTTACTTATGTACAGAAAAAACTGTCAAAAATCAAAGCTTCCATTTACATAGCATGTCATTATCAGAAGGATCAAAGACAAATCTGACTTCAGATCTTTATGAATAGATCAAATAATATTCTTAAATGCAGAAAATATGGCACACTAGTAATTGAAATGAAAGTAGATTTGATAATGGCTGATTTGGTAAGTTACTGTAATTTTATTAATAAATGCGCTGACAAACTGTGAAAAGTGTACTCTGTGATGTACCGTATCAGCAATACAACATTATCCTGACATGCTTTCTATTATGATTCCTTTGCCTTTCTTAGTCCGTCATTTTTCGTTGTGTTGATACCATAAAACAAGGTGTCATACATCTCAATAAGTTTTTTTGCTCTCTGAGATCTCTGGGAATCTGAAGTTAATAATCCGTTTAACCTCACAATTTGTACAGTGCGCAGTCTGAATGCTGATTGATCTCGACATTTTACGTATCCTGTAATATCTTTTGGGTCGTCTTAAATAGTAAGCAAACGCATATTCTGTTACCAAGAACCTAATATTTCATCCAAACATGACCTGTTTTAGATCATTATGATTACCTTTTATGTATGTACATTGTTGTATGACTACCTGGCACGGTAGTGAGTAATCCACAGTTTACCTTACCCTCTGATATATTCTTGATACAGTATACGACACAAATTAATGGTAAAAATGGCAAGGGGTCTTTGTGATGTAATTATGGCAAAATGACAGACATCCATCATTCGGCGGCTGCTGCAGTTTGACACAGTGAGGTGGGATTTGACATACGGAGCCAGGGTATCCCTATTCCTATCTATAATAAAGCTGAAGGCATTCGTACATTTCTCTTTTTGTAGGAAGCTTTAAGCAAAAATCGCTTCATTTGAAACTGAGCTTAAAAAATATTCCCCACCCCCTTTCACCTGGATTTTTCGTCAGAGCATGGGTGCACGTATCGTATTCCGCACGCTATTCATTCATAATTTCACGAGCGAACTAAAAAGTTAGTTATAAACACGACGTAAGTCGCAATCAGTGAATGACTTAGGAGAGAGAGAGCGGCAGTGCGTTACTTGATGCATAATATTATATGTATCTCCTTGTCAATATTGTGAACGTGAAGAGGTGACAGCATATTAAAAGGATAAAATTTAAATATGTAGACCAAGAATGCAGATTTCTGTACTTGGGAGTATATTCTTTCTTTGTGTGTTATGTGTTAATATAGATTTATCTAATGGCAGACCCAGAAGGACGGGTCTTTGTGCCCTGGATATTTTCTTATTTCGAAAATAAAAAACACAAGAGTTCTACCACTACAACTAGCACGACTAGTACAACTACTACACCGGTACCGAGGACTACCTAAGGTAGCTAGTGATCAAGGGTTATAGTGATTAGTGTTACTAAACTAGCAGATAGTAGTGATAGAAACGATGCGCCTGTCACGAGAATACCCGAAAAGACGCGAGATGAGGAATTCAAAATTAATAGGAAGACTAAACCAGAAGGTATGAAAAAGAAAAAAATATATGAATTAGAATTTTCAATTTATTATTTCTTAGTTCTTACTAAAACCAACAGTGTTTTTTTTTTTTTCGAGCGTAAAACTTTCAATCATTCGTACTTTTTGAAACTATTGCAGCGCACCGCAACATGTTGCATCATGATGTCTTTGATATGGAGTTTTATATATATTTTATTCAAAAACGTGGAAAATTAACTTCACACAACACACGAGGTTCAAAGAGTATGAGAAATCAGTAACATAGGAAGCCATGCCTTTGTAAATATTCAAAAACTTTTCCTTTCATTCAAGCTCTTTCAGTTATATTATTAGATTATGATGCATTATCTTTAGATTGCGCATTGACTTCTCTAATTAAGTCATCAAAGAGAGAAAAATGTTAATCAATTATCACAAGTGTGTTGAAGCATGTTTATATAATCTAGTAATTGGTGAATTTCGCGAAAAATATGTTTATTGCAGAAAAACTAGTTGGCTCCCAAATGATTTCGTCCTATTAGATAAATGGAAGCAGAGTGTAACGATTTGAATAATAATTGGAATATGTTATGGGATGGAAAGGATAGACTTTGATAATGCACAATGATTCCGGGCAGTAAGTGCACAAAGCTTTATTCTGCATAAACAATGTTACCGAAAACAGTTTATCATTGTACTGGATATTATGCTGCGAAGCTCAAATTCACAAACACTTAAAAAAAATCTTCTCTTTTTTTGATTTCGAATTTTTTTTCTGGATTTGCTATCCGGTATCCCCTACCCAGTCTCAAGAGGTATTTTCGTTTTTTTTACCTTCACTGACGGACAATGAAACCTTTCTTCATTTTTTCCGAAATAATTGTTGTGATTAATTAGTCGACCATCAATTTTCATTTCATTTTCTGTTTGTCTTAAACCTTTTTGTGTTTTTATGAAAAAAAGTTCAGATGTCAAAATAAGCCGTCAGAAGTAAGTAACCTCCAGTCCTGCCGATGTTAAATAAGTCATAAATCCCTTAAGGAAGATCGTTTTACTGAGTGATCATCCCCAGTCCTCTAGTTTACATTATTTTCGTCCGTAACTCGGGGCAAAGTTCTGTATCTTTTACTTATAAAACAGTAAAAGAGGAACCAGAAATTAGCTATAAATATAAAATGATTACATCCCAAATCATTATTGTCGATCACGGATTTCAGAGTGATACCTGCCCCCGATCCTTGTGTAGGTTCTTACCCCCTGAGATCACCGCACGCTGTTATCAAATTATCAACTCTATCACTGCAATGTTATACACGAATTAGATTCCAAAAGAAATTAAAAGATGGGTATTGATTATTAACCCTTGCTGATGGTATGCTTTATATACATATAGATTGGGATGAATGATACAGGAGTTAACATTCTTGACATTGGAGATACTCCCCTCCCACAGTGTAAGGTATGGGAATAAGTCATTTATACCTACCTCACTATGAGTGGAAACGGAAACTTATTTTTTTTGGGGGGGGGGGGGGTATTTTTGTTATATATTTTGGTTTATCGATATATTTTCTTCTCAGTCTCTTGTCTTTTATCGAGTTTTTGTTACTGGTCATTGTTGTTTTCGGATGAAATTGTCTGAAAAGGTCGTGAAACCAAATTCAATCGATCACTCAAAGTTTAGCTAGCTTCTACCAATATATGTAAATTCATAAATAACTATAAAATAGTTAAATTTAAAGCCAATGTATTTAGATTGCTATCAATTATGAGACACCGTCGCCAACTACGAATAACATCAATTATGTGGATCGACGTGACTGATTACATTGTACTGTTAAATGAAAATAAAAATAATGAAAATGAACAAAAACAATGTAAGAAAAGTAAAATTTTACGATGACTTTTACTACAGACCCAGGCTGCGATGTCAGCGATGTTGAAAGATAAGGTATCTAGATTTTTATTTCGTTTTCCTATCTTTTTAAAATCCAAGAGGAACTTTGTTGTTTATGTAACAGGCTTTGTGATAGCAAATATACATCACGATTCCCTCGGATTTTACGGTGAAAGTTTTAAGGGGATGGACAGATAAAAGTAGTCTGTGCATGAAAATCATGTCTGCTCGAGTTCCCCAAATTACAGGATGTAAGGAAAGATGTACCCGGGGTCGTTGAACAAGGTCAAACGGGGATAGTTTTAATATTACCCCCTTGACAGATTACAGACACTGGTTTTATTGACTACCTGGGAAATTGTGTTTGTTGTGACATAAAGAAGTGACAGATTTACGATATCTGATGGTCATTCAACGGAAAAGAAAATTAAAAATCAAACTAAAAAATTTCAAGTAACCTTTTAAACCTCATTTATGAAAAATATTGACGATTTCTGAAGTTCGAATGAATCATCAAGTGTAAGGGACTCAATCATGTTTTTAAATAGTTTGGGAAATATCATCATCAACATATAAAAGCGATATTTCCGTCTGCTCTCTAGTCCAATTGCATCCATTTTATCACAGAAATGATTAAGGATTTTACTCATCACACCAAGGACTTCATGAATATGGCGTACATTTGTAAAAGAGAGAGAGAGAGGGGGGGGGGAGAGTCCTTTAGAAACAATATATTTTACTTACAACTAAAACACATTTCAGTATTTCCTCATTTCCGATCAATTTTGAATATCGCTAGAATTTCAAAATCTACTATATTATAAGAAATTCTCACAATTAACAGGAAGGACAATTAAGATCAAATGAATACCATGCTTTCATACTGTGTTGTATGAAAATAATTTCTTACGTTTTGAATGAAATATATATAAAGCGCGAAAATGTCGAAAATATACGGACAGGGCAATGTGATTCTATACTGTTTTTGATTAGTATACATTTTCATTACACCCTAGATTGATTTGAAAATATGATCATAATAGTAGTAAGCTTTTAGTTACTTTAGGGACAAATGGGTCCTTAATTGCGTCAGTCTTTGATGCGACCAGGTTTGCAATACGAAGAATCACTAAGTATTTTTAAAAGTTTAAATGAAGTTGATATCGAGGATGATGTAATTCTATGATTATTTTCAAATCAGATCTATCAAGAAAGATAATGATAAATATGGACAAAACCAAATCCCTGTTAAGAAGTACGAAATCGTTAATCGAAAAATCATCTAACCAAGGGCAAACAAAATTAGGATAAAACCAGAACCATGACAAAGGAATAGAAATTAAAAAAAATCTACCATAGGAAGAGAAGTGAATTCCCTGCGAAGGAGTGAAATCAGGAAGAGTGAACATCTCCTGCTTGCATGTAACACCCGCCAATGATTTCAGAGGTGAACGATGCCTTTAAGCTAAGTGATATTTCAGGAATCCATAACCCACTCCAAACCAATATTGGATGTATTTATACTTAGGAAAGAAAGAAGACTAAACTAAATGGCATAGCTTTCTTTTAACTTTCAAAAGAAACTGAAGAAGGAAAGTGATTGTAGTGGGCTTGTGCTTTATACACATTTTTGCTCATCAATAAGTTAACCATTTTTAAAATCCAAATTGTCGATTCATAATTATACTATTAGACAAACTCAAAGAGAGAAACAACGAAGGGTTTCTGGTTTCTGAAAGAGGACGATATCTTTAGAAGTACAATATTGATGCCATAACTGTAACACCGCGAACGACATAAATATTGTTTGAGTTCATTTTTTACGGCTCATTATAATCATACTGGAGGTCGAGCCAAGTTTAAGCAGCCTTTTATACGACGCCTCTGTCATCCTGTCTGGCTGTTAGCCATTCCTAGGTATAGTTTTGAAGACTTGCCGCGAAGAAATACGCAGTTTCTAAGGTGGTTTTTTTTTTTTCGAATCGTCTACATCATCTTTTGATATATATTCTGCATATCTACCGCACCCACAGTCTACTTTCGTAGGAAGAAGAAGAAGGAATAAGAATGACTGGATTACAAATTTATTATAATAATTTGATCTTGTAAAAGTATAATACGGAATTTCTCAATAAAGAACATTAAAACAAACATTAGATACAAGAACATGAAATATGCTTCCTACAACAGAGAAAAACCAAAACAATCAAAACGTACAATTTTGGAACACATTTTATCGTAACAATCTATGTGCATTTCAACAATTTATTTATCATCAGTGATGCTCGAGGCCAATATGATGAGCGAAATTCTAAACATGACCTAAAATGTACGACTGAGAAGCTTATCTGAAAGACGCCTAGCTCTCAGAACAAAGTCTTGTATATTTGGTACTTGCTCTGGTATAGCGTATCAACTGAGATATGAACATGCCATAAGCAGGCGATGAAGGGATGTTGCTACTCAGAAAAGGAAAGTTTGTGATGCTGAAATTGAAGTCGTCACGTTTGTCATAGAATGAGGTGTTAAAGTGACGATCGGTGTCGTAGGACAACATTATGTCCAAATAGGATGCTGAATTATTTGTCTCTGTAATTTCTTTGACTTCAAGCGTTGAAAGATAGATTCTGCTGAGATAATCCGAGAATGAACAACACATCGTCTATGTATCTGTAAGTGAAGTTGAAGTCAGAAGTTAGGTATCTTTTCCTTTCGAAGACCAAAGATTGAATGAATTTAGCTTCGTACGAGTAAAGAAAAATGTCGACAAGAAGTGGGGCACAATTGGTCCCCATTGGAATCCCGACAATTTGCTGGAAGACTTTTCCTCCAAACACCACAAAAATGTTGTCGATCAGGAATTATTTATCAAATTTAATATAAGAAATTTCAAGTTAGTGCAGAAGCGCAGTAAAACTAAGCGAACGATATCCTCTGACCTGTCGAGGTACCAACTTATAGTGGCTGAAGTCATCATATTGATAGGTTCTATCGTAACAATTTAGTGCACCAAATGCGCATTTCAACATACTATGTTATATTGCATAATTCCTGGAAATCGTATGGCTGTCGTAAAATAGAGTGTTTGAAATTGACGCCATTATTCGGATTGCGTGCATAGAATCGTCTCTTTTGTCCGAAACACAAGAATTATGATTAATGAAATCAAATGGAGAAACGAAGAGATGGCTAAAAGAAACTTGATGTCATGTGGATTAAGGGTCTAACAATGGAGAGCTAGACTTGTCTCTGGATTACATTATATCATGTATTGTATTGGTAATATTTTTGTCATCTTTATCCATCAAGTTCATTTTATCCAAAGATGGATGATGTGGGTAATTTATCGTATCTCTTTTAGCATAGTATATGCAGTGTTTATTAAGATGTGCATTCTGAGTCCAAGGTTAAAGGAATCAGTCAAGCTTTCTAACATGTCATTGTAATGAGTTAGTCAGATTTGTTATTTATTTCAGAATCAATCTTACCCGCACTTCTTGCGATCTGTTTTTCCAAAACACCTGAAATGTTATTTATGGTGAATATTCCCTTTGATTTTTGGCTTTCATTATTGTTTCAGACAATTGTTTTGTCATCCTGGCTTTCAGCCATTGTTTTACAATCTTATACAGTTCTGTCAAATTTTTGGCATCTGTAATAAGACCTTCAGTCTGTGATGCATATATGCTGGCACCGTCATTGTTAAGGAAGTGTCTCCTTATATTGGTGACCTTAAGACACCAGTATTTTACATTGTAATCAGAAAAAAGGACTAATCAAGCTCACAAGATATTATGCAACATAACTATGTTTTGTTCCTGATCATTATTTGATATATTTTGTTTGTTAGATGTTTAAATACTACCATTGTGAGATTTCCAAGACATTCAATTTGAAATATGCCGATTGATAAACTACATAATCCAAATAAGTGGACATTCACCGACTTATGGACGACAAATGCATGTCGAATAGTCGGCTTATAAAAAAGTAAAGTTCCCCCACTTTCCAAATTCTTCAGACTTTAATTGGCATTTTGATTATGACCATAGTCGTTAAAGATCAAAGTGAACATCTATTTTCACTTTCCTGATTATTTTTGTCAGCATATAATTGCTATTTCTCGCAGACACGTGCTGCGATATATGTACATTTTATATCATATTCTAATCGAGTCTTTGAGATACTTGTTACGTCAACATCAGCATTTCACCGAGGAAAACAGAGACCGTAGCCTTAGCTAATTTTACCGACTGATGAGCTTAATAGGTATTTCACTCGTTCATTTTCAATGAAGCTAACTGAACTGAAAAATAGTAGTGATACAATTATTTCCGTCAAGTAATTTGAAGGGGTCGCTCAATCTATCCCGAACGAATTAACAAGCTAATCTGGTTAATACATCTAAATGGCGTCTTTTGAAGTCAGAGAGATGGATACGATACAGAAAGTTACACTAAAGTATTAAGGTATTAGTGATGAAAGAGGGGGCGATACTCTCTTGGTGATGACTCTCTTCAATTTTTGTATATTATTTTTTTTTTAAATTACACATTAACAAAGCAAGGTTGCTCAACACTTGTGTTCGGTAAATTGAAAATTGAATTTATTCACATAGATCTGTTTGATGGCATATCTGCATTAATAAAGTGAATAGGGAGGGGAGTTGTCTAACATTGGTTATTTTGTTTGTTTGACCTTTATGCATTCAACTTGTACAACATATCAACAAACCTTGTCCTTCCAGCTAAAGTTATAAATATGGGGCGAAAAAACGTGTAAAATTTGGCAAAATTGTATGAAGTCACGTTAGACTGACAAATAAAGTGTGGATATTAATTTGCCATTTCACCCTCGTAGTTCACGATGTTAGCTGTAGGTATTGGAGGCAGTGTACGGTGTAATATATTCAGTCTCCTACTCCATTATGGCCCGGCCAAGTACCTCTCTTTGTCGTCTGTCAATGAAGGGATCCCATGGATGGCGGATACCATGAAGATTATTGAATTTCAAATGTCTGTTTTGTATGTCGAAAATAGGAGAAAGTATTGTTTATTACTTCCCATACAATTTGGGGTTGAATGTAGACAGTATCTGAGGATCAAAGAGGGTAGTTGGTGTCAATTTAGCCGGGGCAGATAGAAATGTCATCCAATACATGTGATGAGTTGAGTTCTATACCTTAAATAAACATTGATATAGAGACATATTTACTGTGCACTTTTCTTGTCAAATATTATCTTGTCTACATCCTTTATTTCTTTAATTGTGCTTGAAAATATAAATAAAGGTTTACATTGAAAGTGTTCCATGATGCCAGCCTTGCTCGATAGATCATTGTCCTCACTATGAACCAGTGTCTTGGTAGAAGAAGGTGCTAAAGAATGGAATGTCATATTTTTTTCGAAAATGAGAGTGTAGTTTTGTTTTAGTTGCATCCCTAGTCATGTAAGAATGTTTACTCTATCCATCATAAAATACAGTTCATCTTTACATTCATCAGCATCTATATGCATAGGATCACAGGTTTCTACATTACTATGTAAACAGTACGTGATCTCAGAACCAAAACTCCGGGAATCTGCCTAGCACATAATGACAATATTTATATACATAACAACGACATGCAGGTTTTTTTTCCAGGTGTAATTAGCAATTTTTCTGTTTAGCAACATTATATCATGCATTACAGATCAAGAGATGTAACACCGAATATTGTTTATAGCTTTCATTGACACTGAATGTGTACTTTTTGAGTACAAATTGAACTAATTGGCCTTTTGTATGTATTGTCATCATTGCTCTGGAAAAAAAATAGTTAAAACTTTAGTCGACATCGAATGCCAATCGTTCACTTCACAAGACTGCTTCGAATACCAACTATTTACTTCGCTAGTCGGCTTCGAATACCAACCATTCACGTCATAAGTCGGCCTCGATCGAATACGAACCATTCATTTCATAAGCCAGCTTCGAATACCAACCATTCACTTAGTCGGATTTGAATACCGATCATTTACATTCTTTGTCGGCTTCGAATACCAAACATTCACTTCCTTAGTCGACTTCGAAACCAACTATTCATTTAAAGCTGACAAATGAAGTGAATGGTTGGTATTCGTTCGAATAGTATCCATTTACTTCTCTAGTCGGCTTCGATCGAATACCAACCATTCACTTCATTAGTCAGCTTTAAATACCAACCATTTAGTTCATTAGTCGACTTCAAATACCAAATATTCACTTACTTAGTCGACTTTTAATACCAACCAGTAACTTTATTAGTATGCTTCGAATACCAACCATTCACTTCACTAGCCGGCTTTGATCGAATACAAAACTTTCACTTCATAAGTCAGCTTCGAATACCAACCATTCACTTCAGTAATCGACTTCAAATACCAATTAATCACTTCACTAGTCGGCTTCGATTACCAACATTTCACTGAATTGGCTGATTTCGAATATCAACCATTCATTTCATAAGCCAGCTTCGAATACCAACCATTCACTTAGTCGGATTTGAATACCGATCATTTACATTCTTTGTCGGCTTCTAATACCAAACATTCACTTCCATAGTCGACTTCGAAACCAACCATTCATTTGATAAATCGCCTTCGAATAGTTTCCATTTACTTCTCTAGTCGGCTTCGATCGAATACCAACCATTCACTTTATAAGTCAGCTTCAAATACCAACCATTCACTTCATAAGTCAGCTTCGAATACTAACCATTCACTTCAGTAGTCGACTTCAAATACCAACCAATCACTTCACTAGTGGGCTTCGATTACCAGCATTTCACTGAATTGGCCGATTTCGAATATCAACCATTCACTTCATTAGTCAGCTTTGAATACCAACCATTCGCCTCCCAAGTCGGCTTTGAATACCAAACATTCACTTCATTTGTCGGTTTCGAATAGCAACTATTCGCAGCTTCAAATACAATCATTCACTTCACTAGTCGGCTTCGAATACCGACAATTCAATTCATTATTCGACTTCGAATACGAACGACAATCACAACAACATGCAGGTTTTTAGGAGGGTAATTAGCAGTTTTACTCTATAGCAACATTATACCATGCATTGCAGGTCAAGATATTTGACATCGAATACTAGTATCGTTTCATGCCTTCATTAGTCGGCTTCGAATACCAACCGTTCACTTCAATAGTCGGCCTCGAATACCAACCATTCACTTCATTGAAGTCGATCAATTTACGATTTTGTAGGTTAGCGTTCTTTTTTATGCCCCCGGAATCAAAGATTCGGGGGCATATAGTTTTTGGCCTGTCCGTCTGTTTGTCTGTTTATCTGTTTGTCTGTCTGTTTGTCCGAAAAACTTTAACATTGGACATAACTTTTGAATGGTAAGTCATAGGGCTTTCATATTTCACATGTGTATTCCTTGTGACAAGACCTTTCCATTGATACCAAAATTTTTGACCTCGTGACCTTGACCTTGACCTTTGACCTACTTTTCAAAAACTTTAAAATTGGGCATAACTTTTGAATGGGAAGTGATAGGGCTTTCATATTTCAGATGTGTATTCCTTGTGACAAGACCTTTCCATTGATACCAAAAATTTTGACCTTGTGACCTTGACTTTGACCTTTGACCTACTTTTCAAAAACTTTAACATTGGGCATAACTTTTGAATGGGGAGTGATAGGGCTTTCATATTTCACATGTGTATTCCTTGTGACAAGACCTTTCCATTGATACCAAAATTTTTGACCTCGTGACCTCGACCTTGACCTTTGACCTACTTTTCAAAAACTTTAACATTGGGCATAACTTTTGAATGGGAAGTGATAGGGCTTTCATATTTCACATGTGTATTCCTTGTGACAAGACCTTTCCATTGATACCAAAATTTTTGACCTTTGTGACCTTGACTTTGACCTTTGACCTACTTTTCAAAAACTTTAACATTGGGCATAACTTTTGAATGGGGAGTGATAGGGCTTTCATATTTCACATGTGTATTCCTTGTGACAAGACCTTTCCATTGATACCAAAAGTTTTGACCTCGTGACCTTGACCTTTGACCTTTTAACCCAGTGACCTCACATACATGTACTTAACAGAAAATAGTGTTCATACTAACAAAGATGCCACCGGGGGCATTCGTGTTTCACAAACACAGGCTTTAATTTTTTTTTACTGTTTTGGTCCATTAGTATGCTTCGAATATCAACCATTCACTTCACTAGTCGGCTTCGATCGAATACCAAACTTTCACTTCATTACTTTAGTAAGCATCGAATACATGTACCAACCATTCACATCACTAGTCGACTTCGAATACCGGTACCTACCGGATTATGTTACTGTTTTAGCCCCAAAGCAGTGTGACGTCCTTTCATTCCTAAAATCATATTTTTAGCGCTGTTTCCCTGGATTTTACGTTAGTTGGCACAGAATTAGTTATGGCTAAAGTCATATTCCTGCACGTATGGGAAGATATTTATATCAAATAAAAACTGATATCCGTTAGTATCTTCGATATAACGGTTATTGTTTTGGATCGATGTTTTCACTTTTAATGAGTGTATATGAACGAGAACTGATTGATATGTTGTGAGCCTCGTATTGAACGATTTGAATTTAATCAGAAATTTTGCATTATTTTTCTACATAATCCCCTTTGGTATCTATACACTTTCGCCATACCACTTTTAAAGAACGCTTTATCTTGACTGGTCAGAAAGTCATCCACTGCAAGTATGATGTCATCATCGGACTGAAAGTGGTTGCCAGAAATATCTGCTTTCAGTTTGGGAAAAGATGAAAGTCTTATGGAGCTAGATCATGTTAATAACCAAGTTAAAACCACAATCATGAATGGCATGCAGGAGGAGTATTGTCCTGATGGAACAACACACCTTTATTGAGCTATCCGCGGCGCTTAAGTTTAATATTTTCCCGTAACTGTGTCAGAAGTGAAGCATAGTATGTGGCATTGATTGTTTGTCCTTTTTGGAGAACCTTCAGCACCCCAGAAAACGGAGGCTCACAACATATCAAGAAAAACATAGTGTCCGACTCTGCTACCAGAGAGCATGCCCTCTGGACAGAAAGGAACAACAGAAAGTATCGCAAAAACCAACAAATTAGGCACAACAAACGTTTTACTCTGAACCTGAGGAAGTGAGGAGTTATGAAAGTTCCATTTGATCCTCTCTCGTTGCTTTAATTAATATTACCTCAAAAGTGTTTTAATACATTCATTTTCTTGAAAATTTTTGTATTATTTCAGTTGAAGAGGGGGAAAAGTTGAAAATAGAATCAGCTCAAAATATTCAACTATGCGTGATATTGTATATTTGCGACTATAAATTGCTCATCTGTCAGGTTTTGTCGTATACGATATATGATGCTCTGCAGAAATAGCAAAGACAAAAAACAACAAATTATTGAAATTTCCATATTATGTAGAAAACGGTGTCATGTTAAACTTAAGATCCATAAACAGTAATGGACCTTCGTGCCCCAGACTTTACAGATTCTCTTGGTCTCAAAAATACAATTCAGGTGGATTATATCATCTTCATTCTGTGGAAATTTATTACAAACATTTATTTTTTCTTAGCATTTGATGCACGTACTTGCTGGCCGTATGAGGGAATGTTTTGTATCGTTTTCGCACCACTTGAGACCGAAATAGAATTATACGCAAGAATCTAAAGTTAGGTTGACATTTTCTTTTAATTGACATTATAGAAGACGTGCATGCAACTTCGTTGTAATGCGCCGATAGGATTGGGAAAAAAAGTCCAATGATATGTATGAAGGAAGAAAATAGCGCCGAAATATTTTTTTTCAAATTCATTTAGGATTTTCAATATTTTATTGCTAGAAGTATTCGTGATAGGCATCTTGAATGTGGCTGTGCCAAAAACAGTCTGTATCTTCCCAAACCTTTTATAACTCAACTACTAATGGTGTTAGAGTGATTTGACCAAACATAATTTGATTATAAATGTGTATCTTAAACGCTTTGAAGAGTGAAAATCGTTATTCAAAAATTCGTTTTATTGTAGTAAATCTTGTTGAAACTTTAGTAAAGGAAAAGACATTTTTCGTATTTCTTACTTGTGTGAAGTAGAATTATTTAGCCTTTGATCCAAATTATTTTAAGGGAAAATACAAGAAGTTCATTCGTCCAATTTCATTCACCGATAGATTGTTTGAAGTCAATGAATAATAATAATTTTCGGGTCTCCAGCACACAAAAAAAAAACCCCAAAGAAAGCAAAAAAAAAACAAAAACAAAAAAAACATCGTATTTTGCCAACATGCGACAGATGGTCAGCTGAGTACCTTTTTATAACAAATATGAATGCAGCATCATAGACAAAGGTTTTGATGGTAAAACCACTTACTGTCTATACATGTACAATATTCTTGACTAAGATTTTGTGATGGACTGAAAATGTTGCGGGACAGGCTCAGGCCTTTAATTGCAACCCCTAAATCACAATCAAATTCGACACCTTCCTTGTTTTATATGTTTTCAGGACTTCATGGTATATGATAATATTAAGAAGGAAATGATTAAACTAAGACACATTAATCATCTTTGGTCTTCAGCTTATAGAGGGTATTTTATCTTGTCCTCTTCTCATAGATAAAGTATATTCCATGTAAACTGCAATTCCTATCGTCATGTATTTCGTATGCAGCATTGCTCTTTCTGGACGTTGGTTGTCTGTGATGAAGCAGAAAGTAATTTACTCTGTTTTTAGTAACTTGGATGACTGCAAAGTCATCAAAATCCATTTTCTCATAGGAAAATAAAATTATTATAATTTGAAGGAAAAATTCTTTTTATAAAAAAAGCTCGCAGCTCGTAAGGTTTTTGTGTTGGTGGTGCAATAATATGTTAAGATGCAATCATATGTTTTAGAACTTGAAGTTAAGATTTATTGTAAAGGTAAGTGCGTACAGACGTGATATATTCAAAACGATGACACTTTTATTAAAACTAGATGCAACTATTGTGCAGAAACTTTTATAATGAAGTATTTCCATGTTTATGATTTCAAGGATTCTTTAAGTGTTACTTGTTAACTGTCACATCCATCAAGTCAATCTTCAAACTGAATATAATGTCTATGTAAACCTGTTCATTTTATAACCGTGTCTATGTGATCAACTAATTGTTAAGATTAATTTCGATGATACCTACTACTATTGAATCCCGATATATATTTTTATCCCACCTTTGGCAGATTTCTGTGCAATCTGATTGGTTGAGAAGAACCAAACATTATGTTGTATTAAGTTACTGACAGGATATTACCTGTAAACACTGTATAACTAATAGTATACCCATCATCCAGTGATGTACATGCATTTGGTTTTTATTTTGCATACATGAAGTTTACTATGAATCTCTTAAAAGTACGTGTATGTAGAAAAGTACAAGCAAAAAATATCACAAGTACCCAACTTACGTCTTGGATGCTCCTTACCTTATTTTCCGCATGAGCAGTTGTGCTCACTTTTCATTGACTGTTTAACAATCATTTGGAACCAAAACATGCTGCCATAGAGTTAATTAACCACATCACTTACATAAAACAGTATACGCTTTGCTACATTTATCACTGTGACATAGAATTTATTTTGAGAATCCTGCCCTACCACAGTTGATTCATGTTATGAAATATAACACTGTACTGGTGACTTGTGGGATCAGATCTTTTCTTTGATTCGGCATATTTTAATTTTCTAAGCCTCCAGTCCTAATCAAAGGGTCAAGGTCATATTATTATTGGATGTCTGATTGTCTGAAGCCTAACAAATACAAACTTTATTTTTAAATAACTTTTGGAAGGTGATTTCATAATTCAAATATCTGTACCTTTTTAGCAATGCCATCTATTGCTTTCTGTTCTTTACCTACTAGTAGCCATAACTGATTATTTTCCCAATACAAAATGATTTACGATTAAAACATGTCATCCCCCCTCCCTAATAAAACAATAACAACACTAATGTCAAGATCACATCCAACAGTACTGGTAAAATCCTTTTGGTTTGAGGTACAGGATACAGCTCTAGGATATTCACACTTGCAACAAAGTTTTCCCTGAAAGAGGAAGAACCATAGCAAATGTCAAGGTCACAGATCAAGGTCAAGGTCACATCTCTAGAAAATGTCATGCCGCTCGATGTACATGTGTTCAAGGCGCATCTTGCTAAAGTTAACAAGCTGAATAAAAGAGATGAAAAAATGTTTGCTTTTTTGGGTGATCCATTTTCACCTGTAGCTTTCTTATCGTGCTTTTGGCATTCATAATACAACGAGTTAACTTGCATGATAGTACGTATTTTCATCCAGTAGCGTAAAAGCAGAATGCATATTTTATCATACCAACGCGGCACGCAGAATTGGTGCGAATATCGACCCAAGATAAAATTTGACGCGTAGGGTCCATGAAACCGTTATAAAGTATAAAATATAAAAAAAAAATAAAACTGAGGAATGACATAACTGTTTTCTCTGACAGATTTTGTCTAAATGGCTTGAATAAATTGTCAGAACACATGTTACATGCCGGGGCCCCACGGCAGCAAGATGTTAGGCTTTTTGTTCATATTGATATCGTATGAAAATAGGAAATGGTAGGCACCTGAAACATGTATGCCCAGCATTGATATCAGGAAAAAAAACATGGTAAAAATGTAATATCATATAAAATTTCGACAGCAAGTCATAAAAATCAAAGAATGTATATCGGAATCTTATGGAGTGAATCAATTTCAAATTGTCCGTGTTGCTTTGCTGGCACCAAAAACATATTGATGTATGAATGGGGGATTCAAATAGATACCGCTTGTCTTAGAATATCCATCATTCCTGTGGTGTGTACGGGAACTATGGATTACAATAGGGACAGGAGCTCACAGAGCCGTGATAGAGGCCCCGACCTCAATACATTTATTTGTCAATTGGTATTTAGATGTTAGATATTACACAAGATTGTCGATTCAGTTATATTCTCAATTTGCATGAAATTTGATGAATGCGATAGAAACGAGTTGTAGTGTGATTTTTTTTTCTTTGCGAGTTTGTTTGGTAGAGATTTAGGTTAAATGGATATTATTGCTTTCTTTATTCCTGAAAAAATATCATTTCATATTGTCTATTCCAAAAGGCACTGCAGCAATATTGAAACTTACAATATTGCCACCATTTGCTGCTGGCGTGGCAGATGACCGTCCTTTTGCCCATTGGTCTCGTTGGTTTATGTGTAGTCTTTCTGTATCGTAGGTCTCTTTCACGTCTTTTGCTGTGCTTGTCTACTCTGTGTTTTAGAATTGGTGTTTGGTTCTCCTTTACATTGTACTATTTTTCAATGTATACAATTCAATTACCAATATTGACACGTTCTAAAGGGGTTAACTCAGACTAACTGCGGAGGGAGAAGAGACTTCATACAATGTAACGCACTTTTTCGAACCAATGCTCTTTATTATGATAAAAATATATTTAGCATACTATTAAAGATCATTATAGACGAATTTCCAATGTGAAGTTTTCATTTATTCCGTCTTTAATTTTGGTAGTACGTACTCTCCCCACGCAGCGTAGTTTTTCTTGAAGAATGTAAGATGGTGCAGTGTGCAACAACTCAGAAAATTCTCATGTCCAATGCTTCTTAATGATAGTTCTGAATCTGACTTCTAGATTGCAAACGGCTTGTTTGTTTTCTAGCAATATCCATATAGGAAGACTTCATGCATTGCATTTGATGGAAAGCATATTCCTGGAATGAGAAGTAAACACTGAAAAAAAGATGTCTGATCACTAGATTAACAGAAAAGAGAATCACAAGTGAAAAATAAATAAAAGTCAAACATACTTAACATAAAACAAAACATAAAACTAACAAAACAAAAACAAGAGACAAGGATTACAAATAGAGGAAGCAATCGTATAACAGTAAAAGATATACAAAATTTGTACTGTAGTCGTAAGTCAAGGTTATTGACATATACTCAGTTCTGTGTAAACATTTTTTCTCATCAGGTGATCTCCATCCTTGATTGTTTTCTATTTTTAGCTCACCTCGACGAAGTTGAGTGAGCTTATGCTATAACCCCACGCGTCCGCGTCCGCGTCCGTGTCCGCGTCCGGTTAAGAAGTTTGGGGTAGCTCAGTATCTGACAAAGTACTAATGCTACAGTAACCAAACTTGCACAAGTGATTCATCTTTGGATGCTGAGGTGAACCCATGCATCAGATGCAGCATCTGACCTACATTTTCCGCTTGAGTGACTTGGTTAAGAAGTTTGGGGTAGCTCAGTATCTGACAAAGAACTAATGCTACAGTAACCAAACTGGCACAAGTGATTCATCTTTGGATGCTGAGGTGAACCCATGCATCGTATGCAGCATCTGACCTACATTTTCCGTTTGAGTGACTAGGTTAAGAAGTTTGGGGTAGCTCAGTATCTGACAAAGTACTGATGCTACAGTAACCAAACTTGCACAAGTGATTCATCTTTGGATGCCGAGTTGGACCTATGCATCGGATGCAGCATCTGACCTACTTTTTCCACTTGAGTGATTTCGCTTTTAAAAGCCAATATTGAGCAAAGTATAAGTGCTACATGTACCAAACTTGCATATTGGATGTATCTTTGATCATACTTTCATAAAATGACCTTGACCTACTTTTTCCGCTTGAGTGATCTTGCCTTTAAAAGCCAATATTGAGCAAAGTATAAGTGCTAGATATTCCAAACTTGCATATTAGATGTATCTTTGATCAAACTTTCATAAAATGACCTCGACCTACTTTTTCCGCTTGAGTGATTTTGCCTTTAAAAGCCAATATTGAGCAAAGTATAAGTGATACATGTACCAAACTTGCATATTGGATGTATCTTTGATCAATCTTTCATGAAATGACCTTGACCTACTTTTTCCGCTTGAGTGATTTTGCTCTATAAAGCCAATATTGAGCAAAGTATTACTGCTACATGTACCAAACTTGCATATTGGATGTATCTTTGATCAATATTTCATAAAATGACCTTGACCTACTTTTTCCGCTTGAGTGATTTTGCTCTATAAAGCCAATATTGAGCAAAGTATAACTGCTACATGTACCAAACTTGCATATTGGATGTATCTTTGATCAAACTTTCATAAAATGACCTTGACCTACTTTTTCTGCTTGAGTGGTTTTGCCTTTAAAAGCCAATATACATTTACTAAGAAATATGTTTGAATTGAATTTTGCTGTCACGAGGTGAGCTTCGTAATCTGTGATTACCTATGTTTGACTGATACATTCTGAGTTTAAATTCAGCGGTGTTAAGTGAATACTTGAAGATGAAAACATGAATCCAAGTAAAGTAGAAGTATGTATATCGGATATATTAATAATGTTATAAGAAAGGGTAGACATCTTATCTTGAAAATAAATTTAAAAAAAAAAGAGTTTTAAAAAGCTTCTCCACTTTATCTCTTGGATCCCCAGGGTTGCATGTAGGTAGAGGAGGGTAGAGGTGGTCATGACCTTCCTGTACTTTGACTAAAATGATTATTTCCCCCGTTTTCTTACATAATAGCTTTCACAAAATCATAGACTGGATCCCCTCATCCCATGACAAATATCTATATCAGCGAATGTCATCACAAAGTGAAAAAAACTCTAAACTTTTGAATCCATACTTTCTAGATGATGAGAATTTAGTACTTATTAGCTTTCAAAAAAAAAAAAAAAAAAAGAACCCGCCTCTCTAGAACTTCAGCACCTTTATACTCCCTCTACTTTATTCCGCTTTTGTAAGTCATTCCTCCTTCAATCTGCTTAGTCGATAAGGCAAACTTATGTGCGTAGCTTTTACTTTTCTGTAGTACCTTTTCACAGTCAGAATATGAATTACATTAAGTTTCAACTTTTGAGATCATATGAGCGAATATACTGTCTGGGCGTCATCATCGTTGTCTGTCCGTCCGTCGTAAACTTTCCATATTTTCGACTTCTTCCGTCAAACAAGACAGCTTCAATTGATCTGATTGACTGACGCATTTTTTAAACAACTGCTTCCTGGAATTTTGTGAAACCTTTATATAGGAAGAAGGTACCTTAGGAACTATTCCATATTTTCCCTAGTTTTACGCTGGTTTCTTTGATGACAACAAAATTAGTTTACGTCAGATGTCGTTTTAATTGGGTCGATATGGGGAACTCGTCATACATTATGATGTCCCACTCTCCAGAATGGTGGACGATATTCTGTCTTAGACCATTTGAACCATCCAACCACCGAATATACTTTTATCTTCCGAAATGGAAGTAACCGATTGTGTCAATTCTACCGAATTGAAGTGACGGGTGTTACGTGCAAGCAGGAGATGCTGACTCTCCCAGAGCACCTGGTCTCACTACCATATTGGGAGTTCGCTTCTTTTCATATGGTGGAGGTTTTTCTTTGTTTGCTTCGATTCTTGTTTTATCCTGTTTCTGTGTGCCTTCGATTTATGATTTTCTGAATTGTCCATTTTGTACTATGTATCGTGATATGGCCATTGTCCATACTTGTCATTTGTATGTCGAAAAGATAGAATAAGAATATTGTGTTTGACAAATAAGATCATAACTTAGATGGGTATGATTGTTTAAGAATGCCATGGAGTATATAATTTTTTTTACAAAAGCTCAGTTGCAAAAATGCTCGAAAAATGATTCAGATTATTGCTATAGGACCACTTGAGACTCTTAATTTGTTTTAAAAAAAACACGGCCAATCAAATTGTTCCTACTCAATGCAATACCCACATGCTAACTCGAATTCCAGATATAACCATCCCAGAAAAGTAAAAACTTCTAGTTGTATTGAAGACTATACTTTTTGACAGCTAAGATTGACACGTGTACTCAAAGTTACGAAATTTGCTGTTATATTTGGCACATAAATTCTGTTTCTAGTTGCATTTCGTATTTGCATGAAATTCAGTTCTGTTGTTTTTTGGTCTTTATGTCTGTTTACTGTATCACTTAAAGTTTGGATATTTTTAATCTATCCTGCTCTTTTCATGCTATAGCGATCTAAAAATTCCAAAAGACAAAATGATAATAAAATGACTGAAACGGTGATACATCTAATGGAAGGTTGAAAGAAGTGGTAAATAATTTTCCAAGTCGTAAATTTCCTACTTCCCACACATTTCTTCTTGAATTTGTTTATTTGTTGTATTTTTCAATGTATTAAAAGAGAGAAACCAAAGACGTAAGAACAAAACTTTTTGCAAGCCTTCTGCATCATGTGAAAAACAAGGTCTTAAAACTGAAAATTACACGTTTTTGTATCTGTCAAGTATCTTTACAATTTGCTTGAAAAGCGAAGCTAATTTATTTGGATGCGACATGACAGTGTATGCTGGTTATCTTGTAATATAAACATCAGTCTCCGTCAGCTGTAACACGTGACGGGGTTAATATACCCACTGTAGTCATACAATAAATGTCTTTGTGGGGCAGGTAACTAGATCAGGTGTGGAGAGAAAAATAACAACTGATACTGTACATGATTAAATAGGATGCATTCCCGGCGTCAGCAGGCCAAATCATAAAATTGCGGTGGTCTGTATAATTGATTAAACTATAAATGATGTGGTTTTTAGTTTTATTTATTTCTTTTCATTTGTTTGGCCTTTTGATTGTCTCCTACAGTTTCATTCCGGCTTGAATTGCGAGATATAACTTTTACGAGCGTGATTCACTGTATCAAAATAACCAAAATAACATGCGTCAATAAAGTTGAATCTCCAGCTTGGCGGAAAAAATAAATTTATCTGTAAACAGATGAGTATTTCAATATTTATCCATGAAAACTTTGGTTGAACTTGTCAAAGTTCATGTTTCAGGCAGTTGTTTGTTTGATTGCTAACACGAGATGTCATGTAATTTTAACCGTTCATTATTCACACATTGACAGACTGACAGTTAAATATTATAAAACACAGAAAGCTAACATCAGAAATAGAATGCTACTGTAGTCTCCCCATGTCTGAAATTAGAACTACTGCTACATTGTAGGTGGTACGGAGAATGATTCAGTGACAGACAGAAAGACTAACAAATGACCACGGTGATTGACCACTGTTGGAAATTATACAAATAGATAAAGGGTTCTTTTTATTTGATAACACCTTTTTTTTAACCATAAATCCAAGAAAATGTATAGAATATTCAAGGCCTTAAATGTTTCTCTTGACAGTCTTGTGTCGATTTCTATGTATTAAAAGCTCTTGTTGCTTCAGCTGTCGTTTACTGTATATAAAACTGAGTGATCATTCCGGATTACCACTCCATTTGTAAGCAACAATCGAATACCACGCAAATTCCTACCACATTTCAAATAGCCACATCAGATTCCTTAGTTATAACTTGAACATGGCACATTAATTATTGCCCCGTCCACCTTTAGTTGTCCCCTGATAATGGGTCATTCATATTGCCCCCTCCGGGGAGGGACAATTCCTATAAGCATGCATCCGGATTATGGCACATCCTATAGTCCTATTCGTTCCTAACGCCACACCCAGAAGAAGGACCCATGCTCATTGGTCTAATGTTCTGTTTATTGTTACTCTGTATTTATGGTGATTACTTCTTGGTGTTGTCTTGTGATATGACTGATGCCTTGTTTCGATTTTTTGTTTTCATATTTCAAATTCCACAAACAAACAAACAAAATCTTGAGATTTCCATCCCTGTCGGTGGATGACTGGGTCATCATTACGGAATTCTGTCCCTCCAATCCCTTGTCTCATGGCCCTCGTACGTTAAAGGCAATCTGTAAAAGAAGCTTATATTTGAGTTTAAGGTTCTCTGTGGTTTCTTATGTAAGCCTATCCACATTTTTGAAGCTTACTCATGATACCTTTTAAGTCTTTGGTTGCATTTTTGATACATGTGTTTATGATTCTAAGGGTAAACAAATGCATATAAATTGACTCATCTTGCTATTTTATGTGGAATAAAAGAAGGCAGAATAAAGGATTTCAGGGATTTTTGCGGGTACCATGTACTCATTAGTGCACATGAGCTGCATTCGTTATATTTACAAAAACTGAAGCGAAGATGTCCCTATTATGTAATACGATTTGACGGCAGTTGGTCTCCATAAACGTTATTGGATCATTCTGATGGTACAAAGCTATCATTATCCTCTGATATTGTGGTAATAGAGTCATCACAAGCTTTTATCAAATTGTCGTGAAATTTTTTATTACTGAAATTTAGACGAAGTATAACTTCACTGCAAGATATGAAAAGTTTTCTCTTTTTTTTCTTTTTGCATGCTGTGTTCATTTTAAAGTGTGCTTAGGTATTAAAAACATATTTTATTCTTACAAGACATTGAATCTAACAGCCTGATTTATCAAAATTCAGACTGCAAAAGTTATTATATATCTCTTAGAAGTCGCCTGCGCAATTAAAGAATTAAAGAATAAGGTATGGATACTATGGAGGAGATAAGTCTGGATTGACATTTCAGAACAGAATCTACTTAGCTTAGCAAGGAGCAATAACTCTAGTCTTTTTTTTTTTTACTGCAGGCAATATTATTTTTACTGCAAGCAATATTGTTTTACTACAAGCAATATTATTTTTACTGCAAGCAATATTATTTTACTGCAATCAATATTATTTTACTGCGAGCAATATTATTTTACTGCAAGCAATATTATTTTTACTGCAAGCAATTTTATTTTTACTGCAAGCATTATTTTATTACTGCAAGCAATATTATTTTTACTGCAAGCAATGTTATTTTACTGCAAGCAATATTTTTTACTGCAAGCAATATTATTTTTACTGCAAGCAGTATTATATTACTGCAAGCAATATTATTTCACTGCAAGCAATATTATTTATACTGCAAGCAATAGTATTTTACTGCAAGCAATATTATTTTTACTGCAAGCAATATAGTCTACGAAAACCCAGCAAACAAGTAATCGAGTACTTTTAGAAGTAATATAATAAATTTACGTTTTATTAAGATATGTTTCATAGAAAAAGTGATGACAACGACTCGTTCTAACTGACATACATTTATTTACGACTGTCGCAATAGAACTTGCTAAGGTGTTCCTTAAACCAAAATTGTATTAGGAACTATGATGGGACACTTTCATCGATTGCCACCAAAACTCAGTTTAGTAAGACGTCAAGGGGTTGTTGGCTAAGGCCATTTCTTGTTTTTATTCTGTTTTGCGTCCTTTTGAAATTGAGAAACCTACCAGCCAACCAGGCAGAAAAACAAACAAACAAATAAAACAAAGTTGCAATTTCATATTATGTGACTGTGTGAAATCTGACAGAAACTTGTTTCATTTGATCATCTTGACATATTCTAGTCAACAAAAGAATGATAAACAATGAGTCCTTTCAGTACTTTTAATTATTTACATGAAATACAAAAATTATACAATTCTTCTTTAATTTCTGTAGAAAACACATTTAATTTAAAAAAGATCTTAGCATTAATTTTGTTTTGTTTTATGACTTTTGGCTTAAAACCTACCAGCACGAGGACGCAAAACAGAATATAAAGAAATGGCCTAACTAGTTTTCCGATAAAATTTTTACAGGGACTCTTTAATTAATACTGCAAGCGATACGAAGGATTATAAATGGGATATGCGTAGTCATTCTTTTCTTTTTTTTTTTTTTTTTTTTTTTTTTTTCAGTGCTCAGTATTTTGGCTCTATTTATTAAAGTACTTGTGCTGTGCATTCTGTGCAATTAGTCATATTAGAGTATTAGTTTCGTTCGAGCCATTTCATCATCGCACCTTTTGTTTTTGGTTTTTTTTTTTTTTTTTTTTTTTTCTCTCACTTTTTTTCAATCATTTTACTTTATTTAATTCAATCTCATTTACAATTTTTTGAAATGGATACAATGTATATTAATTATAGTAAATATTCAAAGAATGTTAAATATGTTAGTATTAGTATCGTTTGGCAAGGAGTATGGAATTTGTTTTCTACCACTTCAAGTACAATTCTTTTAAAAAAGTATACTTTTTCTGATTATTTTTAGATTGCATGTTTAAAAATATTTGATTTTTTATGTAGTGCATTATTCTATTTATCATTCTACTAGTATCGATTTGCTTGTTGTTGAATTTAATATCATTTCTTTCAATCCATATCATCCATTTCAATGAAAATAAACAAAAATTAAGAAATATCTTTATCGATTTAGGCTTTAACTCATTTGTGTATCCAAATAGTACACAAAACTTATTAAATGTTATATTTGAGTTTGTCTCAGTGTTTTCTAGTACAACAGAGATTTTATTTTCTAAACCCCTTATCGCCTGTTTCACAATTTCACATTCATAAAAAAGATGTTCATTTGTTTCAATAGCATTTTTACAGAAATGACAAAGTCCATTCGAATTACCAAAAATTCTGATTGTTTCCTCTAGATAATTTGCGTTATTAATACATTTCCATTGAAAACACTGTACATTATTCGTTAATAAAGGATTAAAAGTATTTTCCCAGATAATTTTCCAATCAATATCTAGATCTAATTTTCTTTCCCAAGCAATCTGTGATTTAGATTTTTCAGTTGATATTTCATTGATTTCAGACATTATTTCAAAAAGCTTTATCTTTCCTGGCATAAGAATTTTATTTTCTTTATTTCTGAAAAAGAGATTTTCATCCATTAGATTCGTCGTTTTACCTTTATTTTCATCCCCCCTCTTAAGATAGGTTCTCAATTTTTCTGGAATGGCCTTTTTTATCTTTTGTAATTCTGAAATACAATTTCTTTTATCTTTTAACTTTCTATATACGATATTGTCTTCTTTAAAATTATTTGTTTGTGTATCCCATATATGTTCTATCAAGTAAAGACCACTTTTTGTAAATGACGGAAAAAATAATGGACTATTTTTGAACAATATGTTTGTATTTCCAAACAAATGCTGTTTTAGTATATTTGTTTTGGTCGTTAGATCACTTAATTTTAGAGCTATTTTCCAGCATTCTAGCAATTGCATATAGAAAGTAGGTATTTTTGGATATATCAATCCCTTAGAGTCATTCTTTTCTTTAAAAATCTGATTACATTCTGTATTTCGATTTCTAAGTATGATTTGCTGAATTCATCCTCCAATGATTTAACACACTCCTTCCCTTTGTGTATCTACAAGAAACTGTTAAGACAATAAAAACCTGTGAATTCTTAGGTTACCTCTAGAAAACGACAGTTCCTAGGCAAATGACCCCACATGCTATAATCACAATGCAATGGACCATGGTTTCTGACAAGGCAAGGCAATATGTTATTCTAAAATCGCAGTCTATTAGAATCTAGGTTTGGCTCAAGCCTCTTGGGTTGAAACTTCTTTTCTATTTATTTATTTTTTAAGATCCTTTTAAAAATTCAGACATCTTTGTCACATTACAAAGTTCGCAAGTGAACGATCTTGGCCGTCCTTACAATGTATATCATTTAGTCTCGTAATCTAACAATTTAGATTGAGCAGTAGAGTTATATGAATAATTTTCGCATTTAACTGCAAAATAATCTTTGACATTTATTGTTTATTTCCTATCTGATAAATCCAACTTCTATTTTTGCCGTTTTGAATGTCATGGCTCGGGGATGTAAAATACTCTTTAATACTTACGAACACTAAGCGGGATAACTTTGTTTTCGTTACAGGTTGCATAGTCTTGTAATAAAAGAAAGGTAACTCTGACTCCCATACATTGACTTAACGGTCTTGGTTTTTTTTTTTTTTTTTCGCGGAGTCTGTCTGCCGTGGTTAGTTAAGATTATAAAGATAGGGAGCCCTTACTTATTTTCATTTCTTTCAATTTCAGAATGTAAAATTTAATCTGTGTTATATGATGTATTAGTCACGGTTATTACCAGAACGTTAGGTACCTGGAGGTTCCCTCCCCTCTTATACTAGGTGTCTAATTACCCGTGTCATCTGCCCACCCCTATGGTCAGTTGTTATACAAATATTTGTGTTTCAGTAAGATGCGGTCAGTCGGCCATGTGGCATTAGGGACACACTGACCACTGGATGTCGCTTCAGCGGATCTTTCATGTATTGTAACAATTCATTATAAGGCGAAGTTGAATCAATCATAGAGTCTCGAAGATTTTTTTCGTAACTTCCGAAGCAGATTTGGTACTTCTCTGGGACATCAAATATTTCCAAATTTCTACCATAGCTTATTTTCTTTTAAAATATTGCATAATTTCTATATGCAAGATGGTTTTTATTTTTTTTTAAATAACTAAGAAAATCCTTGGAATATTTTGTTATTTCAAAATAAAAAAATATCAAAATAATAGACATTCGAAACTTATTCAAAATGTATCTCATCTTTGAATATAGACTCAAATGCTAACAAGAATATGTCATCGTTTATGTCCAAGGGTATTACACTAATACCTGTTTATCAGTCGTTATTTTCTTCAAACCCCTTGTTTATCGAGGGTATGTTACGACTATTAAATGTGACGTGCGCAATGTAACAACAACTGAGTCAGTTTTGCGCAGTATATCTAAATAGCTTGACCACAATCTAGTGGTACTGACCAATAAGTGGTGCTTTAGCACTTCAACTTTTAAAGTGTTTACTACAGGTATAATCCCCTAATAATTAGCCCAGCTGAGTACCTCTACAATTTTACAAAACTACAAATCGGACATACTGTCACATTTTCTTATCATTTTCAATTGGTCGCTATCTCCACAATCTTATATTAAGTGTAGACAACGAAATTCACGAACACCGAACAGTTTTTGTTCAACACCTGTCCCGAATATTGCACTGTCACTACGGGTACCTACATAGTTCGTACAGATTATATTAAGCATTCAGAATTCCATGATTAATATTTAAGAATATAGATCCATTTCCTCCATACGGTCAATGATGCACTAGTTATCAAACAGCTCGTGTTACTCATACTAGAATGATCTTTGAAAATATGAAGTGTCTCTTGACCCATAAGATTTTCTTATGTAAGATGAAAGAGGCCGGAGATTATGAGCTATTAAAAAGTTATGACAATAGAGCCTGTTATAATGGGGTACTCCCTTTGTGACCTGGTTAACCTCCTATCTCTAACAACCAGATCGGAAGTCCTTACAGCCTGTAAGTGGATCGGTCAAACGATGTCATAGGCAGCTTAGAAATCATATATATCTTACAAAACTAAGTTGTCGTACTCAATTCTTAGTAGAGATGAATGCATGTCTGTCCATATGTCTTTCATTTTTTCCCTTCATTTCAGATCAATATTCAACGCATTTATCTTCATTCCGATCCTAAAAATATACCTGCTCTAAAGTGCACAAGGTTTTGCTCTTCGACTTCGGAAAGTGATTGGGCTCTGTTGAGCTACATTAGAGGGAATAGTGTCCCTTGTGATTTAGACTAGTAAGCTAGATCGCCTGATTGTGGTTGGTGTATCTGTCATATTTCTCACGGACTTATGAAAAATATATTGTACAGCTGTAGCACATTGTGGTTTTCACATAGATATGCATTATAGGGTACTTCTGTCTGCATGTCGTACTTTTCGCACGCATGATGGTGAAGGAGTGAAGGGAACATTGAGTTTCAATTTGCAACTTTTTCTAGAAAATGAAATGAAATAATAATTCTTGCAATGTGTGACATGCACCCAGACAGACCACCGTGTGGAGCATATTAGACTGCATACATCAAACTTTCATTACAATTTTAAATCACCAGTCTTCATAACAGAGAAACTCTTCTTGTGAGAGAAATGCGGTTATTGCATGAGCTGACCGTTTATTTCATCACACTAGGATATGGGCGGAGCAACTTGAACATGGTCAGACAAAGGCAAACCTCTCGCTTCATTTCCCTAACTGCCTCACACCGTATCATCTGTACAGGTACACTGTAAGTCTCAATGTCTTGCACTTCCTGGGGGAGGGCGACAAGTGTAAGTGAACAGAAAACAAATTCTTTCGCAAAACCGAGTGACTCGAAGCATGATTGAGAATAAATTCGATTGCATGAAAAGTTACGGAGTTTTATCATATGATATACCCCATATTATATGACATAATGGATGTCATAATTTCTCGATAATGTATGTGTGTAATATCAATTTTACGTGAAAAGAAAACTGTTTGTGAGACACGAATTTTCCCGTCGTCATCTTTGTCAGTATCAACTCCATTTTTCTGGTAGGTCGAACTCAACGGGCAAAAGATTTTCAAAAGAAGGTCAAAGGCCAAGGTCGTGAAATGCGAAGCTCTATAACCTACAAATGTACCATTCAAAGGTCGAGGTCAACGTCACGAGATCAAAATATAAGTATCAATGGAAAGGTCTTGTTACAAGATCACACATTTGAAAAATGAAAGCTCTATCGCCTACCGTTCAAAAGTTAAGGCAAATGTAAAATTTCTACAAAAGTAAGGTCAACATTTTGGTATCAATGGAAAGGCCTTGTTACAAAGAATACCCGTGTGACACATGAAAGCTCTGTTATCTACCATTCAAAAGTTATGCCCAATATTATAGTGTTTGGCCTTGGACAAACAGACAAACAAATGGAGAGGCAAACACTTTATGCCCTCGAATCTTTTATTCCGAAATGATGTTACAAGTGCGATGTTTTCGCTCATATTTATCTATTTTGTTTGCGATGTAACAACACAAATGTCTTTTTGAAATGCCGCATAGAATGTTTTTTTTTTTCAAAATAATACCGTAAAAGTTGCGCAACGCCTCATTAGAAAAGGCGTACCTAGAAAATCATCCTTTTTTTAAAGCAGCAAATGAGGGCACATCCATTAGCTTGTCAAACAGACAGTGTGGTATTGAAATATAATTCAAAATAAAACTCATCCCTTCGATTGGCATGTGAACGATGTAACGAATTCAGTAAACTTGAACTTCTTCATTTTATTTTGTTTCTACTTTTGAGACCGACCTCCGTCATAATGACGCACCTCTTCCCTTTTACAGATCAATGTATTGGCCTATTCTTTGATTGTGCTGTGTTACATACAGTGGACCATAAATGATTTAGACATCTCATGAATATATGTTTGGGTTCACTCAGAAGCTTATACCAAAATATTATCGTCCTTAGTGGTATTTTTAGATAGATGCCTTGGTGAACCCAAAATATCATCATGGCAGGACAAGTGCCTGAAACTGAAAAATATTCAGCAAAAATGTTCTGTCTTTTTAAAAAGGCAATAAGGAACTTTTTGTTTCTGTCAAATGAAGCCTCTAAAATCTTTATTCTTATTTTGGTGCTTTATTGATGACCTTTCTATCTCAATGGCTTACGTTGAAATACCAACGAGATTGTTGGATGGGAAAGACTGGATCATCATTTGAAGTTTGCTGTATCCTTTAAATTGTTTTGCTTTACCTATATTTCTTATTCGATAACTGCGTTGGCGGGACAGAAATTGAATATTCCCCATTAACAACATAGACTCATAGTGCACTATAGTTTTTTCGCTTGTTGACAACGTTCCACTGTGATGTTACTAGTCTGGTGTACCTTTGATCTTTTTAGTTAATTAAAATGCGTTTCCTTCTATGTATAAGATATCGAAATTTCAACCTGTTTTTATTTAGTGGGCTTGCAGTGCAGCCCTTATAATGGATGTGGATTTATCATTCAGCACACTATTATATAATGCGCTGTCTGGCCCCAGATAACCCCCACACTATACCGCAGTGTCTACCCAGTCAGTGGCAGGATCTATGTCAGGGTACAGGGTACACAGCTCCTGATTAGTCCATAGGGAAATATAACCTAGAGGTCCACATTGTATCTTGTACACGGTCCTGACATGTATGTAGATTTCAGATATTGTCATGACACAAAGTGACTCATTCACAAAATACATTCTATCAAATTTTGTAGTGTAAATGTGTCGATACGAAATCTAGTTTTTGGTTGGCCTGGTTGGCCCTTTATCAGATAGTGAAATACAAATGTACTGTATTATGTAAGAAGGCTGCACACGTTACAGGTTGTTCCCAATCAGCTCACCTGTGTCAAACAAAAAAACCTTGAAAAAAAACCAAAGAAATAAAAAAAAAATGTACTTGGGAAAAACTATTCTACCACAAGTACATATAACTTCTGTTTTGTACAGGCCGAATCAAACTCCCAGCGAGTTCAAGGTCACTTCCTGGTGCCAAAAGAAAGATCTTCATACAAGGAATGTACGCTTACATTTGAAAAAAAAAGAAGGGGATCTTCAACAAAACTCGTCTGCAGCACCGGATCCACAGTCAAACATTAAAACTTTCCAAGTGAAAACACAAAAAGCATACACATCAAGAGACACAAAAGGGACAAAGAACACCAAAATACAACATCAAAACACCAAACACAAAAGACAACACATACCTGCTACATCAAAAGACAATACATACCTGCTACATCAAAAGACAACACATACCTGCTACATCAAAAGACAACACATACCTGCTACATCAAAAGACAACACATACCTGCTACATCAAAAGACAATACATACCTGCTACATCAAAAGACAATACATACCTGCTACATCAAAAGACAATACATACCTGCTACATCAAAAGACAACACATACCTGCTACATCAAAAGACAACACATACCTGCTACATCAAAAGACAACACACACCTGCTACATCAAAAGACAATACATACCTGCTACATCAAAAGACAACACATACCTGCTACATCAAAACATCAAACACAAAAGACAACACATACCTGCTACATCAAAAGACAATACATACCTGCTACATCAAAAGACAATACATACCTGCTACATCAAAAGACAACACATACCTGCTACATCAAAAGACAATACATACCTGCTACATCAAAAGACAATACATACCTGCTACATCAAAAGACAACACATACCTGCTACATCAAAAGACAACACATACCTGCTACATCAAAACATCAAACACAAAAGACAACACATACCTGCTACATCAAAAGACAATACATACCTGCTACATCAAAAGACAACACACACCTGCTACATCAAAAGACAACACACATCTGCTACATCAAAAGACAACACATACCTGCTACATCAAAACATCAAACACAAAAGACAACACATACCTGCTACATCAAAAGACAACACATACCTGCTACATCAAAAGACAACACATACCTGCTACATCAAAACACCAAACACAAAAGACAACACATACCTGCTACATCAAAACACAACACATACCTGCTACATCAAAACATCAAACACAAAAGACAACACATACCTGCTACATCAAAAGACAACACATACCTGCTACATCAAAACACAAAAGACAACACATACCTGCTACATCAAAACACCAAACACAAAAGACAACACATACCTGCTACATCAAAAGACAACACATACCTGCTACATCAAAAGACAACACATACCTGCTACATCAAAAGACAACACACACCTGCTACATCAAAACATCAAACACAAAAGACAACACATACCTGCTACATCAAAGCATCAAACACAAAAGACAACACATACCTGCTACTTCAAAACATCAAACACAAAAGACAACACATACCTGCTACATCAAAAGACAACACATACCTGCTACATCAAAACATCAAACACAAAAGACAACACATACCTGCTACATCAAAACACCAAACACAAAAGACAACACATATCTGCTACATCAAAAGACAACACATACCTGCTACATCAAAACATCAAACACAAAAGACAACACATACCTGCTACATCAAAACATCAAACACAAAAGACAACACATATCTGCTACATCAAAACATCAAACACAAAAGACAACACATATCTGCTACATCAAAAGACAACACATACCTGCTACATCAAAACACCAAACACAAAAGACAACACATACCTGCTACATCAAAAGACAACACATACCTGCTACATAAAACACAACACATACCTGCTACATCAAAAGACAACACATACCTGCTACATCAAAAGACAACACATACCTGCTACATCAAAAGACAACACATACCTGCTACATCAAAACATCAAACACAAAAGACAACACATACCTGCTACATCAAAACACAAAAGACAACACATACCTGCTACATCAAAACACCAAACACAAAAGACAACACATACCTGCTACATCAAAAGACAACACATACCTGCTACATCAAAACACCAAACACAAAAGACAACACATACCTGCTACATCAAAACACAACACATACCTGCTACATCAAAAGACAACACATACCTGCTACATCAAAACACCAAACACAAAAGACAACACATACCTGCTACATCAAAACACAACACATACCTGCTACATCAAAACACAACACATACCTGCTACATCAAAAGACAACACATACCTGCTACATCAAAACATCAAACACAAAAGACAACACATACCTGCTACATCAAAACACAAAAGACAACACATACCTGCTACATCAAAACATCAAACACAAAAGACAACACATACCTGCTACATCAAAACACAAAAGACAACACATACCTGCTACATCAAAACACCAAACATAAAAGACAACACATACCTGCTACATCAAAACATCAAACACAAAAGACAACACATACCTGCTACATCAAAACACCAAACACAAAAGACAACACATACCTGCTACATCAAAACACCAAACACAAAAGACAACACATATCTGCTACATCAAAACACCAAACACAAAAGACAACACATAAACCAACGAGACCAATGGACAATCGGTGCCGACTTAGAATAATATATTAATAGTCGATGATGAATATTCTTTCATGGTTCTTCAATGTGCAAAACATTCCTCTCTTCTAGAGTTATATGTATATAGCTCAATGTTAGCTATACAGGCCTATTGCAGTCTGCAGTCTTTAGGAATTTCATTGAGATTTAAAACAGAGAGAGAAAAAAACAACGTAAGATCGTCAGCGAGATATCAGATTCTGTTGGATATAATACAGCTAAATCGTTATCTTATTACTACAGTGTGTCATACTCAGGTAAGCAGAGAAGGTTCAGTGTTACCACATACATCGCAAATTATATAAAAAGAAAACTAACTATAATACCATAATAAAGTATCTCCTGGTACTGTGTTTGATATGTTAGTGTACAACAAAAAGTGACCTTAATGGAAATGTTCCTTGTACAGTACAATACCACATTCAACGAGAATTGTTACTCAAATATCCATTCACAGATATGGTCTTATTACAACGGGCTCGTTGCCATGTCTTAAGTTTGATTCACAAATCTTTGTGAATGAATATCAATTGTTCGTTTTATTTGGTTTACAGTTAGCAAAAATTGCTTCTATGCTTTTTCCATTCAGGGTCGAAAACTTGACATATTATACTCGTCTTGAATATAAATTTTCTCGTCAGCGGTTAGTATAGAAATCTCGACTTCTGATTTCGCATTTGCATTTTAATGTCTCCTTATGAGGTACATTGAACTTCACATATACAAACATGACAGACCGGGGTAAGGTCGAGGTCATATAACAAGGGTATCAATGGGGAAACCGCTAAATCTCACTTTTATCTAAGGCCACAATGTGTTTTTTTTTTCTGTGTCAAGTGTCAGCGGGCGGATGGGTGTTCGGGGTATTGTTTGCAATAATGAAACAAACAAACGGTACATTTTCATATTTTCCCATTACTATTCGCTTTTTTTTTTCAAGACAAAAGTGTTTCCTCGACAATATAGTCTATCAAAGGTTATGAAATCTGAAAAATAATTAAAATTAACGCAAAAGGACCAATTCTTGTCCTTGCTTAAAATGCTTTAAAAAGGGTATGGCCTAAGCAAAATGGAATAGGAAGGGATTTTATTTTTGAGCCTGTCGATGAACTAATGTCAGGTCAAAGAATGAAATCACAGAAATCAAGTAGGTAGAAATATTTACAAGCTTTGCTAATTATTTAATAGAAATTATCTTGTTGTGAGATATTATCTTATACTGGTAATGAAGCATGGACAGGTGAATACCACTAAATGTGTTTAGTGTATTAAAGGGTACCAATTAGGGGGGATAATTCACGGGGCCAGTTGTTACTGCTGGTTTTCTTATTATGTGGTTATAAGCATATCATACACAGCTAACGACAGCAAAACTTGTTACAATTCTAAATGAATGGTACTCAACTGTTTATCTGTCTGCACGCTGATCTTGACTTAGTTCAGAATGATGTACTTGTCTATATGTATGTAGAAGAGTTTGGAGGTATTTTGCTTATTTTGTCTGGCGAAGGTATAGCGAAAACAATTTCTTTTGGTCCGTTTTCCAGGTATTAAGACACCTGGCTGCTGATCTTCCAACAGCAATCTGTCATAATGATCGTCTGTCCAAAAGGTATTTAATTGATACTTATGTACATATAGCATGGTCCATATGCTGTGTAATCACAGGGTTGGGACCATGACCATCAGGTGGTTATTGGGTACTATATGTCGCCCTCTTTTACGGGCCTACTATACCCTCAAATTAGATAGTAGGTTGGGACTATGTCACGCTCACTCCCGGTCTTAGTCCCATCAGTACACACATACACGATAGGAGGTCCTAGATAAATGGATTATGGTATTGTCCCAGCTCACATAAGTTAATCATTTTACTTTGCAATTCTTTGTAGATGGTGATTGTGAAATCAGGGGTCGTTGACCCGTGTAAGGCTTTGATGTTATCATTCGATTTCCACCTCATAAGTCAGTAATAAATTGATTTTGATACGAATTTTATGGGGCGGTTACCTACATATAACTACCTACTGTGCTAAAAAGGTATAAATACCCAATCTGAAAGCGAAAGCAGCTTATCTTGACAAGATTAAAGCCAAATTTCAATCGTTTTCATTCAATATTGTATACAATGAGGTAATTATTCCACACGAAGACCCCGGATCGCGCCGCCTTTTATGTCTGCTTTGCAGAATTTGTTGATAACCTCTTATACAATCCTTTCAGAATTTGGTAATTATAATTGTCCCTCTCATTCCGTCTGTTTGTATAACATGTTAGACTTACAGTGTACATTGTCCACTTAGTAATGACACGAGGGTGTGATATTAAGTCATGGCGAGGCACTATTTTAATGGTCGAAGCACAGGGGGCGAAACTACGTTGGTTTTATATTGAAAATGTATTTCATGACCCAATTTTTTTCATAATTGGGAAACTATATAAAAAATGGACGTGGACGGGGTCATGCTCTTGATTCTGCCTCCAATAATTATAACAGCTTACCCTGGATGCGCAAGTTGCAAGATGACTGGACTTCTGAAATAGCAGTACCTTATTCGCGTTCTCTTTGCCTACGATCATCTTAAAGTTTGATTTATTGCTTTGCCCTCCAGAT
Source organism: Pinctada imbricata (assembly GCA_033119305.1). NCBI lineage: Eukaryota > Metazoa > Mollusca > Bivalvia > Pterioida > Pteriidae > Pinctada > Pinctada imbricata. The sequence continues at coordinate 17,713,482 of VSWD01000009.1, read as the reverse complement.
TTAAATATACCTATATCCTTAACGAGGCCGTAATTTATCAGAAATTGGAGCGCCGTGATACCCCGATTCGAAAATGCACTTCTAGACAAAATTTTGTAGTTTTACTGCTATACTTACTTTGAGTGGGGTTAGCATAGATTCCCCTCCCCCTCTACTCCCTAATGGGGCGTACGATGTGTCATGTGTGACCCGTCTTATTCTATTTGTCGCATGTTATTTATTTTTGGGCTTATTTTGAGAGGGTTGTTATCTAAGTCATGTTTACCTAACCAAGTACTACACACACTTGCTCATTCGCTCCATAATACCCCAACATCAATATTTGGGCCTACAAGAAACAAGGCACAAAAAGAACCCCTGCCCCGGTTGGATAATGTTAGCTACTCCTGTATACAAGACATAAGCCTTTCGCAAAGTCTTATTTACATTTTATATCTATAAAATTTAAAACGGCAGCGTTTTATATAGGTCAAGAACTATTAATTTACAAAGAACGCATTTATATTCATTTCATCTTTACAAACTTCTGACTATTTCGACAGGGAACTTGATCGTAATTAATGCATTAATTAAGTAAAAATTAGATTCAGATTTTCTTTGATCATTTCAAGATTAATATTCTGCTTATTAAAACAAAATAAAAAAAGCTTTATGTGTGGTTTCCACCGTTGTTTCCTCTCACAATCCTTTATCATAGGGCGGTCCTGGCGGCATTTTCCCATAAGGGTACCCCATTATTATAGATATGGACACAATTTTCTCTCTCAATAGGGGATGTAACCGTCTGAGAGCAAAGTTTTATGGCCGTGTAGGACAGGCTAACAAAAATTTAAATCACAGGTGAACTGCGATAGTTGTTAACTGGGTGAACCCATTCCGTACCTCCTATGACAAATTTTAAGCGAGCCTGGAGAATTTCATTCACATTTTGATCGGCGATCGCAGTGGACGTTTTACGTGTCTGTTATAAAAGAGGAGGGGGATGTTAAGAACGATACTAAGAGTGTGAGAATATTACTATACAGGAAATAAGACCGTCCTCCCCCTCACACTTTACTGTCAAAGCCGCGGGCAAGCTGAAAAATAATTTCCTCCACTCTGAAATTAACGCTGTGATATGAAATTCTGATGAGGATAGTGCAGCAGCTTCAATTATAGTTCATTGGAAAGTGCTGATTCGAATTTTTTCCTAATTTAACCTGAAGTGGACTGCTGATTTGTATTAATAAATCGTTCGCACGGTTGATCAATACCTTTTTATCATTTGATAGTGCAAACAGGGAATTAAAACTATTTTGTTGTTTCTGTTCCGTTGCTTTGCTGATTCGCTGTTCATCATTTCCTTGGAGAATAATCGCTTCATTACTTTCGGCATACACTTTTTTTTTCTCGGGAAGCATTTTTCAGTTTCTTCGATAATCTCGAAGGAATCACAAGGGATTAAGATTTAATAAAATACACTCGCAAAAAAATTAATAATCCGCTGTGTATATTCCTTGCAGAAGAACCTTGATGCTATGTTCTAGGACTTTTTAGAGAAGTGATAATGTATCAATATATTTGTGCTTGTGCTCTAGTCATTGTGCTTTCACCAACTATTGTTTCTTCCCAAGATGTGTGCTCCCTGGACCCTGAACGAGGTACTTGTGTGGAATATAACTACCAAGTAAGATGGTTTTACAACTATACAAAACAACGTTGTGACAGGTTTTGGTGGGGAGGATGTGAAAGTGGTAACGGCAATAGGTTCGACACCGAGCAGCAGTGCCAGAGCACCTGTCAGTCCGGGGGTAGCGGGAGTACAGGGAGAGAGGAAACTCCAGGTAAGAAAGAAATAAATATGATTAAAATATATACTCGTACGATTTGACTGAAGCATATTTCTCTTGTGATTAGGGAGGTAGAGACACAGTAACCGGACAGATACACCTCTTCTACACTTTATTGTATCACGTGATTCCGGGTGAAAAGTGAGCAAGTCTTGTATCGGTAAACAGCGACAATTCCCGTCAAACATTACACATAAATTCAACAGTTATATTTCCCCGTAAATTCTGATAGGGATTCTCCAAGACTTTAATGGATAATTTGCAACGAGGTTATACATTTATTGCTAGTTTTCTGTGTTATTGATCTTATTTAATATTCTTTTAAGTCGACTCAATGTGTATTTCTGTGCGTACAAGGGGAAGCTACCCAATAGTTTTACCACTGGCCATAAAAATACCTAGCGTATGACACCTGATTATTCATATAGATAGTTAGGTCGGTATAGAATTCTCTTTTATATCTACACACTTCAAGTAGTGTGTTAACATATTCAAGAATGTTTAATTTTACCTGTGAAGCCCCTTAAGATCATGGTTTTGTAGGCTATTTGTCTACATGACATTAATTATACCATCGTACATGTTCATTTAGTCACATCATCCTCAGAGCAAAAAAATCAAAAGAGAGCGGCATTGCCAATAATGGAAATTAAGAACTTTCACTATAATACCTTTTCCTTCGTTCTAAAACTTGTATCACTATATTAATATCAAATTATGATATAGACTATCATATTTTGGACTAGAACAAAATTTAAATACATGAATTATCTTAGTGAATGGAATGAGTACTTGATTTTGGTGATGAACTAGAATATTGTTTGATCGCACACACCCCATCTCCAAAATAGACTTTCTTTACATAGATAGATGTATGGTTCAACTCGAATTGCAGATTAGTATTGTTGAAAGAATTGTTTCAAGGTCAATGACAATTCGTTTTATGGTATGTTGTCAAAAGGTTAGTGGGGGTGGGGATGGTGGGAGGATTGCGATGTATTGGAACCAACCACCCAACCAATCACAACATCTTCATATTCAGCAGAAAATGCTGACTTTGATGCTCTTCACCTTAAACAGCTTGAATTGAAACCATTCAACAATACCATAAAAGAGTTTGGCAGCTTATCTGTCAGGGGGTATGATGGTCTTGTTACCTTGATATGGTATGGAATCCATGAAATGCGCTCAGTGCCACACTTGTGCCGTGTCAGCGTTCCTTATATGCGGATAAGATGGTACGTGAATGCGTCAGGGTCGATTCCAGAAGTACGTAAAATAAAACAACTGTTGGTTCCCGACCCCCTGGGGATTCATGTTTGTTTTTAAAGCGAACGTTAGGCAATCTAGATTAACATTAATCGGCAGACTTAATCAGTTCTCTCAGGCAGCGTGTGTGTAATTCTCATCATAAGTTCAATTCCCTTGAAGGAGGGGAAGATAAAATATCAAATATTGTTATCAAACTCTGAAAAATAAATTCCCAATGGTTAACGAATGCAAATATCTTGTGTATACAGTTTTTTTTTAAAAATTCCATGATGTTATTTTTCCCTTTTGATGTTGGGTTGAAGTGTAAGAAAGTGGGAGAAATTTCACATTATGCTACCCACTTCATTTAGTGTCTAAGTTTCGCCCCGTGTCAGTTTCAAATAAAGAACTCGGCGATTGTTTCTGCAGATGCTAATGACGTTGATGTTTTATGTCTTTAACTAACTTGTTTGTCTGTACTCTGGATTTGCGTGACAAATGCGGTTATTCGCAGACAAAGCAGTTTTTATCGTGTAAGTTAGTGACAGTTAGCCAAAACGTTGATCGATATCATTAAATACTTAAAACACGTTTAAAGCGAAACTACAATAAATCTAATCTAAGATATCATATCAATTATTATTTTTTAATCTCAGGTATAGATTTAACAGTGAAACAGTCAAAGTAAAAATATATGAATTTCTCACGTACTCAAGTACAATGGACCTCCGGCGGTGACCTTCCTTAAGAAGTCACTGTAGATATAGTGCTCCGCTTTATCAAATGTTTGATACAAAATTTTGTAAAACTTGCGAAGAGGGATAATTTGATTTCGTTATATATTCAACTCATTTGTCTGTTCGTCCATTTGTCAACATATGTGTTACATTTAACGTGAAGTAGCACATTAAGCTACATGTACTTTTTCTAGACCTTGCGAATATCCCTTGTGATATTAGAGTCAAAACTTCTTCATTGTTAGCGCATTTCTCTAGGAGGGACCTTATATCGACTTTGGTCTAAAGGTCAAGGAAAGAGAGGTCAAGCTTTGTATGTTATGACGAACGTGTTTTAGCTCTGAAATGTTTCAGACAAAAAATCGCAAATAAGTACCTGTACGAAGTCGGCCTGTTGGCTGTCCGCCAACTTCCTCTTGACCCATACATATTTGATGTAAATGTATAATTTGCTCATAATTTTAGAGGGCGCCCTTTCGGTTTTGAGGTTAAATGGCAATTTCATAGACTTACATGTTATTGAAAAGAAAATGTGCGACTGCTTGGTATTCGATGTTATGTGTAAAATTTGGAAGACGCATCATTCACAATCTTTTTGTCAAGGTTGAAAGAGCTGTTTGATACTTCTGTATTCGATGCATGTAGCTCTGTGCATTGGAAGCCTCCTATATTTCTGTCGGTTTGTCTGCGAAAAACTTTGTTTGTGGTTGGGTTTTCATATTCATATCGGTAACGAAAAATTTACCTTGGAGTTTACAGTTTAAAAAAAAAATTAGGCCATATCATTTGGGTTGCTTCCCTTTTCCACATATTTATTTCTTGTGACTTCTTTTTCATGTAGTTTCACAATTTTGACCCTGTAACGTTGAAGTTTGATTTTGCCGCTTTAACACAGACAATGCTGCCTGAAAAGGGGGTTGGGTGGGATTAAGTTCGTGATTAAAAAATAACACCTTGTTTGGCTAAACTATCTTATAAACAAGAAATTTATGAATTTTAATGCTTCAGGTTCTTTAAATATGAGTATATCGAAACCAACCAATCTATCGGACTGAATCACCACTATACTACATTTATTATGCTTCGTTATACATGTTATGTAGTTTTGTTTATGTTGCGCAAACCGTCATAATTTTGAAAACTTTAAAAGGAAGGCACAAACATATCACTTATCAAAATCCTGAGATATATCACAGTGTAATTAATTAAAGTTTCTCAAATCATCATATCTATGTTCATATAAGAAAAAAAGTCAATAGTAAATTAATCATAAACAAGTAAACATCGTCCATGGGTATTCTTCGTGGTCATACAGGAATGTTGACTACACACGGGCTGTATGAATGATATCTGCCATGTACGATTTCAATTTTGATAAAATAGGCCATTTTCAATAAATTTTCTGGAGTGGTATTAAACTTAATAACTGTATTATATCTGAATCAGTGCTTCGGAGTTAGCTGTGAAAGGTCAGGGGAATTAACTTTTATCTGGCTGGCCCTGTCCCGCAGCTATTATACATTATATTTCGTTTGGACACAAAGACATTTGAGCTGTAAATTTGACATACAAAAATGAAATGATAAATATGTATTTGTTCTTTAAGATGACAAGCTTATCAATTTTGAAATAGAGAAAGACTTTGCTAATACCTTGGTCTTATTTTCTCATTATTTGAATGATCGATACAGCAATAGAATTCATTTGTTAGCAAGACAACAAATACTTGAAACTATAGTAACTGTCAGTTAAAATCATACATAGTATGTATAACTGGGCAGATAAGACTCTATGAAAAGTCTAGGACACCTTAACCGATGGCCATTTAGGTTATGATTGTATGTACATTGTATTTGTTTCAAAATGCATCAAAATCTTCGAAAATCTCACAATCTAATTGCAGTTTGTATACCAGTATACATTGTACATGCAAATTACGTTTACCCATGGCAACGGGAACACATTTCAGATCCGGAGAGCGTATATACTTCGTGAACAAAAAATACTTTCTAGAGCTTGCCTGGAATTATCAGTCTTTGGTCCATGTTTACTTTTATTGTCCATGTTGACTTATATGTTTAAGCTGCTGTGATCTCTGATAAGCTAATCCTTACTTATATAAGGTAGTCTGATTCACTATGACACCCACGCTGTAAGTCACACAACTTTATAAGGAGTCAAAATGCTTAAGTTATACAGGACCAAACGGAATTTGATGTTTGGTCATACTGTTTGTGTTTTGTGTCCCTGTAGTTTTATTTTGTCCCTAGTATAAACCTACATAACTTGATGAAATAAATCATTGACAACATTAGACACTAACGTAACTTCCCACACTCGTTATATATATTACAGTCAAGCATTTTAGTCATATCTAGTGTTTTTATGCATATGAGATATGGAATTGTCACAGGTTAGAATTAATTATTATGTTGAACTTTATACCAGGTCCGTAGATTCCATATTTCATAACGCTTTGGAAGTCAAGGACTTGTCGCTTGTACATATTAAGAAAGTTACGGGCTACAGAGAGGCACAACGAAGAGGCTACAATAAATTTTGCAAACATCCTCTTCTAGGATTTGCACGTGTAATTTCTTTGTTAAAAAGTACAAAATTGATTTTAAGAAATGGTATTTTAGAGGATCTAGAGGACATATCACAGCTTAACGCTTCCTGTACATGGTCCTTGCAAAGCATGTGAAGTAATGTGCAGTATAAGGGCAGTTTTGCCATCCATCGCGAAGAAGAAATTTGAATAGTGTGAAGAGGGTTTTGTGTGAAGATTATGTGTATGTTTTATTGCCTCGTGTTCCACAGGTCCAGTATGATATATGACGGTCTTGTAAACATCTTATATGGACTAGAAGGACATCCATGGGTCAGGGAGACTTTGTATTGGCTGGTTATTTTTGGACCCCATTTGAAATCTTTGTAACTATTTTTGAGACCAATTGAAATCTATGTTACGTAGTTAAGATACCTGAGAGCATGCCAAACTTCACAAGAAATACTTCCGACCGTTCTCAATAGAGCTACTTCCAAAGTCTAGACTCTGTATGTGCTTTTCTGTGATAAGATGCCTAGCTACTAGCAAGTCTCACATGTATGTTCTATGAACGTCACTGCAGATCGCGGTCAACAGGTGCCCGTACACCTATTACTGCCCTGTCTTACTATCAGACCAAACAATCAGTACAGAAACCACTTCAAACGCCCTGTTTACGTATTATTAAATTAATTTCATATATTTTTGTCAAATGAAAGACGAAACATACGAGTCTAGATCGTAATAGAGATGTACTTAAGAAGACAAAACGTTATCACTCTAAATCCAAAAAGTAGAATATTTATTTACACACGTAGAGTACATATGAAGGTAATTGACTTTTAGGATTCTGTATTTGTGAAGAAGGTCGTGAGAGAGGGAAAAATGTCCTGACACGTGACCTACGGGGATTATTCGACCATAATGCAATCCACTTCAGAATGGAATGGGTTTGAAGGAATCGTGAGGGCGCAACAATATAGATACCAACTATAGAAAATGTTCCCATAAGAAATTCATTCTGAAATTCCCAAACAAGAAGTAAAATTTCAATGTGCATCATAGTCATAGAAACTTTGTGTTGGAGTTATGTTCAATGTCAATCTTGCTGATATTCTGGTTCTAAACATCTTGGTCGAGTTCTACTACAGAGTTGATTATATCATGGAGTCCAATCGTCACAGTTAGTCATGAAACATAACAGGTGATATCCAAGAAGGTCCCTTTGAAATCTGGATCTTTTATGATCAGAAACGTTCTATAGGTGTACGTGTATATAATTATGCAAAGTCGTGATAGATTGTCTCTTGGTCAACTTTGTCATTGTATTTTCCACATATCTACAAACAAATACAAATTGGTTTCTCAGTAGACTCATGTCCATGTAATCACAGTCAAACTACACATCACACAAATGGAGATTAATTTCATTGACGATTAATGGTCAAATTGAACATAACTACTGGAATTGGGATTTTGAATCATGTAGCGCGAACTCTGATGTTATGCATCAAAGCTACATGTGTCATTGAATTTGCAAAACAGGCGATTTGACGTATTTTCAACACCTACAGAGAGATTTCAAAGGATATTTCTTCCTTTGTTTTCTGTTTAAAGCATGTTTTATGATGCTGCTTTTGTGGCTTTACTACAACGACGTGTTTGTCAAGGTTGTCAAGAATGGTAAAGTTTGGTAAGAATCGGATTCTGTCAGTACCTTGGTCATTTGGTGATGGCTTTGATTCGGTCACTGAAAGTTTGCTGGTTTCTAACCTCACCAACGCCGTAACTGTTATAACAAGCCCTTAACCACCTAAATAATCACCAATGGTATGGTTTTGGTAGGTTTTTCGGACTAATTGTACTGATACTTGATGGCTGTAAAAATTCCTTGATATTTACATGTACCATATTTAGATATCTGTCAGAGACCATATAGACGAACAACACGACCCGCGCGGATACACACTCTTATACACCGTAAAGAGGTGTGAAGGGATGGCGTGACCCAGTGAACACTGTATCATATTCACAGATATCAGTTATCAGTTTAAAATACCAAGGCTTTGAGGAATATTATAATGAATTTTAAAATGTTTGATCAATTATATCACACAGCGGACTGGAGGGCTAGTGTATAGACGGGTATGGATTGTAACTACGCGCCGATTGTAAACTATCACATTGGTGAAAGCGTACCATAGCGTACCCAGATCCTTATTCTGGGGCTTTATTTTGAAATAATCGGTCTCTGTTTTTCTTCCGTGGTGTAGATTATTTGGAATGCTTTTGTTGGAAATGTAAATTTTTATATCCCCCAAACTGTCCCTGTATAACAATCCATGCTCCATGGAAGGAGGGCAAGAACTGCTCGAGGCTCACACACTCGGTCCTATGAATATGCTAAAAGTTGCTAATACATGTACATGTTAACGCCCGTTCTGGAACATAGTTTCTGTAACATGGCATTCCTTGTTTTGATTTTTTGTATTTTGTGTTATATTTTTGACAAGCGGCATGGGAAACTGTTATCACCAGACATGCAAGATGATGGTAACAACAAATGCTCTTTGAAGCCGTAAAGATTAACTGTCTTACAGATATGAAGTACATGCTAATAATGTGCTATTCTGTTACATGGTCTATTGCTGTATCATGCAACAGGCATTTGGGGTTGAAACAAAACTCCCGTGATGAAATACCAGGAATGATGTGGGTTGTAAATAATGTATTGTATTCTGGGGGTAACACCCTTTTGTCTGGTCTGTGATAGAAACCGAGTCCGCTTCATACATGCTCAGTAGGAAAAGGCCCCATAATATATGTTGTACTCAAAAAGCTTTAAAGTACAAGACATATTGTATGTAAGGTGACGGTAATGAAGGAACAGCGAGGTGAATACCGGGTAGCTGAATGCTATACCGCTCCTAATCCGGCTAATTACCGTGGTCCTCGGTCACTCTGACCTACATTTAAGGACTAAAACCTCTCCCAGGTGAACACTGAATGGGAACTGTAAAATCTGAACTCTACAAGTTCTTGTTCAGAAAAAGTGCAAAAGTTACTAAGTTCAGAAACATAATTCAACTGTTTGATCAAAGATGTTACATGTATTACATCTTGTTTGATTGGTTGTAGATTTTTATGGCACCCAACCACTTGTTCTGTTACAGACTTTGATAACCTCATAGCTTCTACTCCTGTCAATATTCAGATCTCCTTGTCAGCGGGTACGGTTCCTTTATGAACAATTAAAATACATTAAAATCTAGTGCTTGAAAGAAGAGGTACTAAACAGTACTTGTTGTTGATATGTTTCTTGATCTATTTGTCCGACAGTCTTTGACCCATTTGATTTTATAATATATCAATATTGAAACATATTCATCTAATGGTTGATGATAAAGCTACTTCGACTTTTATGCATTAAACAGATCATATTATGTTGTATACAATATGAGCCCTACTTGTCAATTTGACTTCCTGTTGTGGAATCGCCATATTTGGAGTTAAATCTAAAGCTGAGCTACATATTTGGAAGCACGGAACACGTGGATCGCCGTATCGTTTCTGGTACATGTATACATGTATGTCTGTCCGTCTGTAACAAAAAACATATTTGTGAAAGAGGTTTCATCATACAAAACTCTGGTATACATTAGACAGCGTATTCATTGAGCACTTAGATTTTATGGCACAACAATGTCCTAAAAAATCGGAGAGGTGTTCTTTTTGCTGACGACATCTGCTCCGTAGAACATAGTTAAAACCCTGTATAATTTATACTTACGTACACTTGTTGGTTATAAAATAAGTTTCTGTCAATCGTTTGGAGCGACAAGTCTAATTTCACGGTGATAAAATTGTGTGGTCCGATTTAAATACAGTAATACAATATGGGTTGGTTTTACTATATGTACATCTATGTCTAGGTAGCGTATAAATTGTAGATTTATATGTCATAAAAATCTTTCCTTTACATACAGATTTCACTTAGATATATCTAAACTTTTCTCACTCGCCATCGATACGATAGGACAGTCTTAATCTTGCAGATCTAGACCAAATAGGAGAAATAAGCCAACAAGAGGTTCTTAATTGAAGTAGAAACCACTGCAATTATAGAAGGATAATTTTAAGTGGTCCTTCATATGAAAGATGTCACAAACTGGTCAGTTAGGAGAATGACCAGTACTCCAGAACTAAGTCCATACCCTTGCCCCATACTATGTAGGACAAATCTGGGCGTGTCACTGTGCTGATTTTGAAGTCTGTCATATAGGGAATGGTAAGGAAAATTGAAAGAAGGACCGACCAGGTCTGTGCATTAGCTTCACCTTCAGTTACGATTAGATTATTTTGATTCAGTTGACATAATTCAAAGGAGCTTAAAAAGGTATAATTATCAAGATAAGGTTCCATAGTTCTGCATTATGACTATCTTGTATTTCTTGGAGTCTTGTGTGCATTGTCTATCCTAAATAAAATGATACATGTTATTTTAACAATACCACAATAATAGCAGAGATAACCCTAGCTTCACCTGCATCGTTCATGCAAACAAACATTATAGAATACTTAGATCTTGTTACCATTAGATAAATGGAAATTTGATTCCTTGTGGGTCAATTACTGTCAGAATGAACTGTAACAGTGATAATAAAGGTGGAATGATAGGCTCCCATTACGCTCCTGTTTTAATGACGAGAAAATATTCGTTGTAGATTGCCAGTGTTTGTCTATTAGTTAAAATGTTGATCGTATGGACATAAATATATAATTCCATGTGTACAAAAAAGGCATGGATTAGTTTATTTCTACGTACAGCTGCATAGGTGTTAGCGACAGGGAAAAATTCAAACCTACATGTATACTATGCGGAGGGCGTTGCTCTTTGACACATTTTGAGCCTATGTAAAATAAATCACCTAGGTCGTGTCTGTACATAACTTCTAGTCTTGTTTCAATATTAAAGTTAAAAAAGGAGAAAAGGTTTCAGTCCTGACGCATACCTTACGTTTACTTACCAGTTATTGGGAGGGTACTTAACCGATTTGCGAAACTCAACTCTAATTGGAGTTTGGACGGGTTAGAGGGCAACTTTTCCAATATCCAATGATAGCCTTTGGACCAAGGTTGAACACTTATCTATAGATTTCTAGGTCATCTAATAGATCAAAATTCAAGGTCATTTTGTGAAAATAAGTAGCTTTGTGAAAAATATTAGCAAATTCATTAATAATGAATGTTTGACCGAAATGTTTTGATGTAACTATCGTTCATTACATAGTCATGATATATTTTGCGTAAGGGAAAAGGGAGGGAAATTGAATTCATATATCTTTTAGTCAAAGAAATTTGAATTCAACATTTATATGAGAATCGAAGACAATCAAATTCATATATCTTTTAGTCAAAGAAATTTGAATTCAACATTTATATGAGAATCGAAGACAATCAAATGGAACGTTATGTATATAGGAAAATGATTAATAGGAAAGGCACATGTATAATTGTGAAACTGAATTCTTTCCACCGTAGCAGAAGTTTATTATCTGTCGTTTGACAGCACCATTCGGTATTTGGTGCATGCATATGTAGATTACGCGATGTTTGAGAATGATATAATTTATATATACATGCACATACATGTATTATTATTCTAATAGATTTAAAGAGGTACTAAGAGAGATGACATTTTGAAAAATAAACTTTTTTAGATTTATATATTGATATTTCTTGGGTAAGCTTTATTCTTTTAATAGACTCTAGTCTGAATTGGATTCTTATCCTTCACACAGATGAATTCACCTGGACACCAAATGGGCATTCTCTTCTAATATTGCTTCAGATTGCAATAGACTACTATGATACATCCTTGACTACTAGTATATGATAATATAACCTCTCATGTTATATATGATATTTAATGATAATACAACCTCACGTGTCATATATTATATTTCTTAATGATTAGACGATATCACACGTTACATGATATATTTTCAGTGTTTATATTTTATCATGATGAGACAACCTCACACATTACACGTTATTTTTTTCAGTTTGTGGTATCCATGGTTGCTGTAGAGATGGAGTCACACCGGCCAAAGGTCCCGGATATTATGGCTGTCCTTCACCTAGAGTATCCCCATCAGGACGTGAGTGACCAACAAATCTTGATGTCATAGAATTAGATTTAAGTCTGTCGTCTTTACTGTCAAACCTGAAAAATAAGGAATAAGAGGACATATAATATCAAATATCTTATCCAAAAACTTAAATTCTTATGATGAATTCTACATTCAAGAGAGCAAAAGCTTCCAAAACGGAATAAACAAATATATGAATTCAAATATCTAATCCAGAATCTTTTAAAATTCTTAACAAAATTCCTCATCAACGGGAGTAAAACTTCCACGATCTCTACCAACATGACATCAATGTTTTACATGCAAACAAGAATCTAAGCATGTTTTCCATGTTGCAGTCTCCTGATTATAAGATAAGTCTGTAAAATTAAATGTTGAATTAAAAAACAAGTTATTTTCAATCACCATATGACGTCATATATACATTTTTTGTACAACAGCTGTATGTAAGATGCCAGAGCTGACTGGAGGATGTAGGAACTTTACAGTACGGTGGTTATATGACGCTGACCAGGCTAGATGTCGCAGATTCTGGTACGGTGGTTGTGATGGAAACGAAAATAACTTTGCTACTCAGAAAGATTGTGAAGCCAGATGTATAGGAGGAGGAGGCGGGAAGGAAGGTGGGTAAAGTGATACCACATTTACACATAAAGCTAAGGTAGTGAAAAGAAAATAGAGAAAGTTACCTCAGTTTACATTACTTAGCTTCCATATATTTTCTTTTTTATGCATGTATTAACCACCCACAGTCTGAGTACAAGAATTCGTATGCAGAAAGAAAAATTTTCAACAAATTAATCAGACAAATGATATCTAAACTGTGTTTAGAGAAGTGTTATGTTGGTATGGAACTGTATTGTATTGTAAAATTAGCAGTCATATAACTCTAGTGTGCATTCAGGACATTAGAATTGATCTTTTTCTCAAAATTTGTCGATAGATTCCTGGTTTTGATTAATGAACACATAATTGTCAAGGCCATACTGGAAGGTCATTAGGAGAAAGTAGGTAGCCATTTTCCTTGAAATGTATGCAGCATGAATAATTAGTACCTCAGTAGCTTGAGAAAATGTCATTTGTGGTACATATCATGCTCAGGTGATCAGAAGAGATCTCTAAAAGAATAACCCAATTGACCTCTAGCTTATATATTTTATCTATAAATGTACTATATGCTTTACAGACACGGAGGAGAAACGCCCTGGTCCTGATCCTGTAAGAACAGTTAAGCCAGGATCCTGCCCTGCTGTTACTGGAAGTGGAATCTGTATAGAGGGGTGTCAAGATGACTCCAGCTGCCCCGGGGATCAGAAATGCTGTTCTAATGGGTGTGGTCGCACATGTCAAGACCCAAGGGGAACAGGGACGGGTATGTGTTTGGTCTATCAATGTAACATGCTATTAAGAGTCTGCACTCTCCCTTTAGTATATCATCAGCTTGATATAAATTCAGCTTATATTGTTTACAAGTTACTGTCCGCGCAGCTCACTTCAGAAATCGGAAAATTGAAGTTTTTTCTACTTTGTCGGCAATTTTTGAGATTAAAATGTATATTGGGGGATAGATCTCGAAGTCTTATAACTAACGATGTATGATATATGTCTGTACGACAAATATTACGCTCGCAGTGAAAGAAAATAGTTTTAGATGGGAAGTTTTCTATGTTAATTTTAGCGCGACGTCGCCGATGTTTAACACTGAGTCTGTGGAGAACATCGACGACGTCATGCTAAAATTAACATAGAAAACTCCCTATCTAAAATTATTTTCTTTCACTGTGAGCATACTATTGGCCGTACAGACATATATCATACACTGCTAGTTATGAGAGTTCGTGATCTATCCCCCTATATAAATTTTAATCGGAAAATATGCCAACAAATAAGAGAAAACTTTGATTTTCTGATTTCTGAAGTGAGCTGTGCGGACAGTAAGTATATGAGTTGTAAATGAGGTGACATTCTTAAAAAACAAACAAACAAAAACTCTTGTGTCAAAATTATTTATGTCAATACTCTAAAAGGTTTAATTTTTAGACAATTAATAATTTCATTATTGAGAGCAAATGGTGATGTATGTAATACCTGGTAGCCATTACCAGACATTTGCAATGATTATAGATAAACAATTTTTACTCTTTGAAACAAATGAAATATTGATTAACATAATTGTAAGAACAGCAATGTCCCTTTGGAAGAAATATTCACTGAGCCCAAAGATCAAGGTTGCTATTGACCCCTGAGGGAGCTAAACCATCATATTACCTTGGTCATACCAATAAAAGTAAATGATAAATGTCCTTATCCAAGAACAGTATAATAACCACAGTATATGTATTTGACAGGCAGCGTAGTAGTACCCAGACATGATGGTAGTGAGTGTGGTCAGCCGAAAGATAGAGGAAGGTGCTCTAACTATACCGTGATGTGGTACTATGATCGAACAAAGGGCAAATGTGACCGATTCTGGTATGGTGGTTGTGATGGTAACAGAAATCGGTTCCCAAGCGAGGCTGAATGTGCTTCAAAATGTAGTACACCAATCACTGTTGAAGGTACGTGCTTAGCACAGTTATCCTAAATTAATTATTTTGTCTGAGAATTTCATTGATGTAAATTTACAAATGAAAATAATGGAGTTATTACTGAAGAATTTTGGAAACTGCATGTATTTCTTTCGAAATGTTGAATTAAAACCCAAATGTCCAAGCAGTATCATTAAAATCTGTATCTGTAGGGCGCAGATTCCTGGTTGGGCTATAAGGCAACAGAGAGAGGGTGCAAATCACGATGTTTAGCGAGCACGGATTTAAATTCCCCCAAACAAATAATTTCCTAATTTGTTTCTTTCCTTTGTACAAAATTTATTTTATTGAGATCGTTTTTTGTAACAAGTACAATGATTTGGTAAATTTGAACCGAAGGCAATGAAATATATATTGAGAGCTAGAAGGTTGTTGATACCATCGTCAGTCGTAAGTCATTCATAAGTATTTTGTAACTTGTGGTCAGGGATTTACGCAAGCAGCTCCATCATGCCATCGTTTTTTGTCAATTTGAATTCTTTATTTTTGTTTGACATCCGATGCTGAATTTGTTTGCACTGAAATGTATGTAGACTTGTGAGAAATGTAGGTCAGTCAAGTGCCTTCATAAATAGAGGTGAATGTAATGTCAACTCAGTTCATGTGAACCTGAATTACTAATATTCATTTATAGTTATTAAATAATTTATATTCAATGAGAGAAGATCCCAGATCCCACAATAAAAGATATTTCCATCATCAATAGAAGCTGATTAGTATAATGTCAAGGACGTGACCTTGACTGTTTTACAAAGAGTTCAAAAGATGCTGCGAGCAGGATTCTATTTTCCACATTTAAATTAGCAACTCAAAGTTACATGAAAGCATGTGAAAATCATGTATTATTATTTTAACATTGTATGTAAAAATCAAATTCATCGAATTATACAATGTACAGGCTAGTATACAAACTTTTGCTTCTTAATCAAAATGTGGGTACTGGCACTGTACTTGGAAATGTTTATCCTAACTAATATTTCCTACATTAATGTATGTAAGTAATCAAAACTCTGTGAAACAAATGTAACATATATTTTGAATGCTAACTAATTGCATGTATCTGCTATTGTAGACATCTGTAAGCTTCCTAGTGTGACAGGGCCCTGTAGGGCTGCCCTACCCAGGTTTTACTATGACGCATCATCGGGCGAGTGCCAAAATTTTCTGTACGGAGGATGTAGAGGCAATGACAACAGGTTTATGACGCGTTCAGAATGTGAGAAGAAGTGCAAAAGAACTAGTAAGTTTCGCTTAAAAGTGGAGATGAAAGGAGCTTATATTTATGAAACTCAAAATTTCAATGATAAGCATTGATGCATTTAGTTGCTATTGATTTCTGACCACAACTTTGACTTTCAGTGGCTGGAGATAAAATCCACAACCTGCGATCTATGATGAGTACTAATGATAGGATTATGATAGAGTGGGAGAAACCACAGAGAAACCAAGTACAGAACTATAGGGTAGGATCTTATTCTATAAAAAATATATAATGTAATTGATAATATATGTTATAAATATACATTTATAATGAACATGTAATACATATTTAACGTTAAGTATCTCTCTGTAGTAGTCTGCTTTTAAGTGTCATCGACTTTTGAAAAAGTTAGTGGACAAAATGGTCTGTCAATTTAAATGTCAGTTCATTTTTATGTCTGTCCATCTGTTCGTTACAGCTGATGGGGCAGAAAATATATTGAAATCAGCTTTAAGGTTACTGAAAAAAATATGTCTGTCCCTCACATTAAACAAGGAACATACAATTTTTCTTTCTTTCATCAAAGAATGTGTTTTCAAATTTAAATAAAGTTTGCTAGTACAAGTGGTTATTTTAACCAAGTGAAAATGGTCTTTGTTTAACTTTTTGACCTTTAAGGTCATATAAGATGTAAAAAGCTCATTGTTCAGACTTTGATATATTTTACAGCTGGAGTACATGGGTGTGAAATACGTAGGCGATCAGGCCAAACAAGAGCCAATGAAGGAGGTTATACTATCAGGTTCTCTATCCTCCTACACCATGGACAACCTGATGGACAACGCTGAATACACCATCAATCTAATGCCGGTCTTCGAAAACGGAGGATCGGGACCAAAGTCATCTCTTGTCACCAAAACTAAATCTAGAGGTTTGATAATACATCTACATGTACATTTGCTGATAAAATTTACATTATAATTATCAAGTAGTTGATTAAGATATAAGCAAAAGTGTGAAATAAAAGTTCATTCATTGAGTCAGATTTATTGTAGATACGTAGTAAGATATTAATTTGATTTTTATCATGATCTCTAAAGACTGAATTATGGTTTTTATTTCTGCCAGAATTATTTTTGTAAAGACAACCCTGCCTCAAACACAACACATGAAAAAAACCGACCATACCTGTAATAGATAGCCCAGGTTAAACAATTTAGTAAAAATGTATGATGATTGTCCTGTACCCAAACACTACATATTAGGGATCCACAGACTTTGAAAGATACAAGAGTGAAAATATATTCAAAAGATAAACTTGTATTTATTATTTCAGACGTACCTTTATTGTGTGGTAGTTCAGATCATGGATGCTGTCCTGACGGCGTAACTAAAGCTGCCGGTCCTAACTTTAAGGGCTGTCAAGATGCTTGTCAGGTATAAAACTCTATATGATAAAAGTAATAAAAAAATTTTACAAAGAAAACCAACACTGCCGGTCCTAACTACAAAGGCTGTCAAGATTCTTGTCAGGTAGAAACTTCTATCTACATGTATATGTTGAAAATAATACAGTGGTCCCTCTATTAATGACCACTCTCACCAAAGACCACTTCCATTTTGCAACCATATTTCTCAATCATTAGCGTATTCTTTTTAACATTTGTCTAACTTATCATCAATTTTGCTCATTCCTATTGTCTCCTCTCTGCATATGGGGTGATCACATAAAGGGGGGCCCACTGTATAAAAGCTGAGGACAGGGAGAAGAATGTATATCATCATTGATTAAAAAGATAACATAGAACTCATTTAAGATTTTTTGTAACGTCACCAGCTTTTATTATTAACTTAATGTACATTGAATACTGTTAAGATTAACATGGATGCTCCCATTGCTTTTGTACAATTATACATGTATACACGATTATTTGATTACTATCATGTCAACACAGGGATCAGAGTTTGGATGTTGTGAGGATGGTGAAACCCCAGCAACAGGTAAGGCTAATTACACTATCACATTATTTCATGGCCTGCTACTTTAATGGAATAAAGTTTGTACAGAAACAGTTATATAACATATTTTGACTTAGTACTGTAATTTTCTCTTACGCTTTCAAACTTCATTAAAAATTAAAAGTTATGAGGAAAATGGATAAAGTCACAATGATAAAACAAAAATATTTCTTATTTGACTATAGGTCCAAACAATGAAGGGTGTGAGTATGTGGGATCAGGGGACGATGATAACTTCTGTGAGCAGACCGTGTACAAATGTTGTCCTGATGGTGTAACCCCCGCACAGGGGCCAAACAATGAAGGTTGTGGCCTTGTCGTGACAACCAGGACCTGTAGGGATAGTAGATACGGCTGCTGCCCTGACGGAAAGACTGAGGCATCAGGACCTAGCAATATGGGCTGTCCCTCCACCGGAATGGGTAGGTAGTGTTGTGTTATGTGATACGTGTAATGAGTATTACAGATAATTATTGTGGCAGAAAATAAATCACATGTACATGTATAAAGCACAGAAAATGGAAAATGTTACACATATAAAGCACAGAGTGTGAATGTTTCAGTACTACATGTATACTCACATTTATATTTTAAATACTGGCAATTTACGAGGACTGATTGATATGTTGTGAGCCTCGTATGGAAGGATTTGTATTTTATCAGACATTTTGCAACATTTTTTTACATAATTCCCTTCAGTATCTATACACTTTTGCCACCGGTGTTTAAGGGCCTCAATACCACTTTTAAAGAACTCCTTATCTTGACTGGTCAGAAAGCCATTCACTGCAAGTATGACGTCATCATTGGACTGAAAGTGGGTGCCAGAAATAGCTGCATTCAGTTTTGGGAATAGGTGAAAGTCTGATGGAGTAAGATCAGGTGAATTAGGCAGATGCTCAATCAGATTAAAGTCACAATCATGAATGACAGCCATTGCAGTGACAGAACAGGATCATTGTCCTGATGGAACAACACACCTTTAACTAGTGACCTTTTCACAGCGCTTAAGTTTAATATTTTCCTGTAACTGTGTCAGAAGTGAAGCATTGTATGCGCCATTGATTGTTTGTCCTTTTATTGGAGATAATTAATCTATCAGCAGAATATCTTCTGCAACCCAAAAAACCGAGGCTCACAAAATATCAATCAGCCCTCGTACATTTAAACTTTCGTATAAATTACACAAACATACACATTTATTTTGATGTTAGTTATAGTGTGACATACCAAATATGACATTTTTTGTTTGTTACGCCTTGGATTCTTCCATGTATGTGGAAGGAGTAAATGTATCGAGAAAACAGTGTTTACTTATACAGTATATTTACATGTAGTAAAAAGGTGTTTTACCATAAGTAAAACAATAAAATGCATGTTAGAATATGATTGCTTTACTTTTAAGCAGATATTTGCTCTCTGAAGAACGATCGTGGAAATTGTCAAACTTTTAAAGTCTATTGGTTCTACAACACGACCGCGTCTCGATGTGACCGGTTCTGGTATGGCGGTTGTGACGGCAACGCCAACCGTTTTGAGAATGAGACTTTATGTAACCAAGCGTGTGGTGGCACCAGGAGGCCAGGTCTGTTTATGTCTGTTACCATGACAACAGATGTGCATCATGTGTAATGGCAATCTTGATATTATAGGCTGCAGACTCTGATTATTTCATGGGCTTTCAGTGGAATGCTTACAATACAGCCATTAGGCATGGATCTTCTCTCTCAAATATTGCTACTCGCCAGTGCCTCCCGCATGTCATATAC
Organism: Pinctada imbricata; assembly: GCA_033119305.1. Classification (NCBI taxonomy): domain Eukaryota; kingdom Metazoa; phylum Mollusca; class Bivalvia; order Pterioida; family Pteriidae; genus Pinctada; species Pinctada imbricata. Next base: position 17,693,388 of record VSWD01000009.1, on the reverse strand, counting down.
TTCGACCATTATAATGACCTTACTTTCATATATTACATTATGAGAATGCATACTTCAATCTTTTGTGAAAAAAATTTCTTGATACAATATTCCCTTCAATGTAAACTCATCAGCTATATTTGCTTTATTTCTTGACTGCATGCTTGAGTGAGATGGGTTTTACATAAGTTGAATATTAGAATTACATGTGTACAACTTTTTGGTCTACTACATGTATTTCTCAGTCATTGTTACATGTAGAGCTCAATTATAAAGTCTGGCAATTGGTTTATGTTTTTCCTCACACCGGTACACAATTTTTCTTTCTTGCTACGTTTTATCATAAGTATCCTGATTTCATCTATGGTTATGATTATTATATCATTATATGTAAATATGCATGCTTCCATATAATGCATCATATTCCTTAGATGATCATATTTTTATTTATTTGTATTTATGTTAAATATTTTCTCAGGTATTTATCAGAAAATGAATGAAACACTTTTCAGATTTTTACCATCTTACATTTTTTTTTCAAAAAACCTATTTTATAACTAGATATAATTCTTAGAATCCTTAAATGAAACCCTACAAGATAAAGGAAATAAGAGTTAAACATGTGCATTGTCCTTTTAGCTTTTTTCGGCAAAATCAAGTCATTTCTTTTGACCATTTCATCAATTTGCTTAAAATTTGATATGACTGCTTCTTTATTTCTTTGCATTTTCCATGTAGATCACATTTATCTGATTCAGCATTGCAAGCTTCTGGAATGAATATCCCTATCCTTTACCTTTACATATATTTACTTTTTACAAAACTTGAGTGCCAAAGATTGATAATGAAAAGGAAATAATTATATGTAATTTGTATTTTCAAGAAATTTCAAGCAGACGCAATAGACATGCAATTTATTATAATTCATATGCAAGATAGAGTTATGTAATTAGTCAGTCAAATATTGATCATTATTAGCTCGCTGGGACTAAAAAGTCCGGAGAGCTAATGCCATACCCTCGGCGTTGTCGTTGTCATTGTTGTCGTCGTCCGTAGACAAAACTTTAACCTGGGCTATATCTTTTTAACTATAAGGGGTAGGGCTTTGATATTTCACATGTAGATACCTTGTGACAAGACCTTTCATTTGAGACCATGACCTTTGACCTAGTGACCTTGACCTTGGACTTTGACCTACTTTTCAAAAACATTTACCTGTTTTCTGACAAAAACCTGTATAGGTGAGCTACGTTATCTTTGATTACCCTATGTTTTCGACTTGCAGCAAGAAATAGCAACCATTAGATAATTTGTCTTATTTCTTCTTTGAATGGCATATTAATGACTGATGATTTTGATAGTTACATTGTATATGACTTTATGTATATTACAGACACATTACCTAAATGCCAGCAGCCAGCCAGACAGGGTCCCTGTAAGGCGTACCTCAGAAGATATTACTTTAACACAGACAAACAGGCCTGTGACGTGTTTGATTATGGAGGTTGTCAAGGCAACGCCAATAATTTCGAGACGCTGGATCAGTGTAAGGAGGAGTGTGATAAGGACATAGATATAGACGAGACGGGAGACAATGTTGGTAAGTCACGTACCAGATCTAGTATTGGGTCAATTACCCTAAATATGTAATCATTCATCACTATCTACAAAGGAATTAAGAAATCATGGCAATATTTTTTTTTGGTTGATTGAGGTATCAACAACAAAAATTGAGGGAAAACTGCATCGTGCACTTAGCGCAAGATGCATAAATTTCGGTTGATGCAGGTATCAACAAAATTTCTCAACCAAACAGAATCTTCATTTCTTAAGAATAACAGTGGAAATGAAATGATTCACAATTAATCTGTAATACGATCATGAATTGTTTATGTTCATTTAAGCTATCAACTACAACAAACATTTCATCATTCTCAGAAGCCATTTTAGATCATAGTGTATTCCTAGAGTTTTGAATTTCAGTGTATTTAAGAAAACTTATAATGTGTGCAGCAGAATTAATTGTGTATCATAGAAAGAGACCAAATTTTGTTCTTTGATATTTTTGTCTGAGTCTATCTTTGAATGTGATAATGTAGTATAATTTCATATGGCTTGTTGAGATTCTGTGTAACTTAATCCATTATCATATTTTTATGTATTTGCCCTTTGAATGCACCACAATACTACAACAATATTGTTCTTCCCTTTCTATATCCCACAGTGACTCAAGGTAAAAATAGCTGTTGTTTAGTGCTTCATTGTACAATAAATGCAATAGATGCTTTTTTTTCAAATTATCTTTATAAATTTAGCATTTACTGAAGTAAATTCAATTCCCTTGTGCAAGACATAAGTTCAGCATATTACTAGTTTTGAAAATTTTGAAAATATCTTTATAAAATGTATGATATTAATAGTGCACAGTAACTGCTAATAGATCAGCTTTGTCAGATACAAAATGTACCATTAGAAAAAAAATAATTCCCCATAACCTTAGAAATATATATATCTGAAAGATATACATTATAGCTGCATGTGATTACCCAGTAGTTTGTATAATTGTTTATAATAGATATGATCCAGTAAAGAAATACCCTCCTGTTTGATTAGATTCCCTCCTTCCTCCCAGTTTACACCCTTAGAGTATATATGTCCATCCAATTCTCTGTCCCTTTTGTCACACACATATGCATGTAAATATTCAGTTGGTTATAGAATTGAGTTAAAGCTGTACATTCTCTGTATACATGTAGTTGCAATTGATTGTCAAACACAACTAGATTTCCGCAATTATCAATCATTGAAATGCTTTAAAAAAGATTTATTCAAAATTACTTAATGAAGCATACATTTGAATTTATTTATTGTCCATGTGGGGGAGAAATTAGATTAGTATGTCCCAAGTTTTTATCATACATAATATTCAAAACAAACTTAGTAGCAGATTCATTCAATTGTAACTTAGCACTGTGAGTTTTTTTCCCGCATTCTTTATAGTTTACTGTCAATGAATTAGAATCATCATAGACAATTTAGTGTTAATCATAATAGTTATGATCTTGCCTTTTACATCTGTTTCACAAGTAATGTTTGTGCTCATATTCATCATGCCACCTGCAAGTCTTAGGAAATGACCAATCTTTTTATTTCTATGACCATTTCCATTTGTATCATTAAGCTTGTCAGATAAACTTTTGGACAGATTGCAAAGCAAAATCTTATCTATGAAATGGCGAATACCGTCCGTCTGTCCATCAGTGTGTCAACATTTTGTTTAAGGTGTTGCATTTAAGTCCATTGAGAGAAAACTGCTTGGAGCTGCAACTTGAAACTTGACATTGTGGTAGACCATGATGAGACGAATCAAATTCAGCAACAAAATTTGACCTAGTGACCTTGACCTTGTTGTTTGACCTACTGTAAAAAAAATTAAACCTGGGCTAAATCTTATGAACTATAGAGGATATGGCTTTGATATTTCACATGCAGAATTCTCATGACCAGACCCTCCATTTGATATCATGTCTTTTGACCCAGTGACCTTGACCATGGAGTTTGACCTACTTAAAAAAAACTTTAACCTGGGCTATATCTCTTGTACTATAAGAGGTAGGGTTTGATATTTCACATATAGATTCCTCATGACAAGGACTTTCATATGATATCATGAATTTTGACCAAGTGACTGTGATATTGACCTTTTACGTACTTTTAAACTATAAGAGGTAGGGTTTTGATATTTCATATATAGATTCCTTATGACCAGATCTTTCATTTGATATCATGACTTTTGACATAGTGACCTTGATATTGACCTTTGACCTACTTTTCAACTATAAGAGGTAGGGTTTTGATATTTCTCATGAGCAGAACTTTCATTTGATATCATGACTTTTGACCTAGTGACCTTGACATTGACCTTTGACCTACTTTTAAAATATAAGAGGTTGGGTTTTGATATTGCACACATAGATTGCTCATGACCTGATCTTTCATTTGATATCATTACTTTTGACCAAGTGACCTTGACAATGACCTTTGACCTACTTTTAAACTATATGTATGAGAGTTAGATTTTTTGATATTTCACATATAGATTCCTTATAACCAGATCTTTCATTTGATATCATGACTTTATACCAAGTGACCTTGACCTTTGATCTACTTTTGAATTATAAGGGATAGGGCTTTGATATTTCACATGTAAAATCCTCATGACCATAGCTTTTTTATTTTGCAATAGTATTAATGACCTTAAACCTTTCTGTCTACACAAAAAAGATCATCTAATACAAACACTTCGCAATCTCGCCTTACCGCCTTTAGCGGTTTGTTGTTTCATTTTTTAACATTATGTACCAACAATTCAGCACCTATTAATTATGCCTATTTTAGTATAGCTACACTTAATAATTTTACTTGCATGTGCAATCTAATGTATCTTTGCATGTGTTATCCTTTAAATGGTAGAATAACTTCCTTACAGTTAAAGTTTATCCCTAGTTCAATACATTGATATTACGCTGTAGTTACACCCATGCTGTAGTGATATACACCCGTAAATGTGCTATAAGCATGTTTGTCAATATATAATATTGTGCACTGTAGATGTGTACTCATGTTCGCATGCCAAAGAAGCCGGGCCTTGTGGCTCGTGGCAAGTACGATGGTACTTTGACCGAGATGAAAGACGGTGTAAACAGTTTTACTATGGTGGTTGTGAAGGGAACTCCAATAATTTCCAAATGTTAGAGCAGTGCGAGGATAGATGCTCTGCGTACATTGATCCAAAGTATTTAAGTAAAGCAAAACAAAAAGAGATAGATAGACGACGAGGTAACTTCATGGAGGCATTATAGTGGCTAGAACTGAATGCCGTGAAATGATATATATAACCTCTGCTCTCTGTGTACAGTCAAATATTCTGGTTTGGCTTTGTATACGTATTTCATTCTTCCTTTTTTCTCATGAGAAAAATATTCTGCTTCAGAACTGTACATATTGACTTATCTCAGAATCTGAAGAACTTATATATAGAAATGACTGTTCTCTTTTCTAAAGAATAATGTCTTCCACATGTATAGATATAAGACTTGTGCTTTATATTCATCATTTTGATAATTCTTATATTTCTAACACTGAAGAATTTCATAAAAGGTTGTTTCAATTTTGTGACTCTGTGAATTTGTACATTGTTCAAGATTTTAAAGCTTAACAGTTGTCTTCCAAAGTGTCTGTAGTAATGTCTGTATAGTATCCTCTATACATTAACTTTACAGAAGCTGTGAAATACAATCATTCATGCCTTGAGCTTCTCTAAGAAAATTTTACAGCACTCCACAACCCAACTAAATGTAAAAACCAAAGTCTTTTGATGATTTGATCCTCATTTTTTTATGTCTCAGTCATGATGAGTGAAACTTTTAACAAAATGATATTGGTGTTTTATGTAAATGAGACTTTGTATTGACTTAATTGGTATTGGTAGCTCTATAGAGATAAATATATCTGTATGCCAGAGGATGTGGTTTTCATCCTTTTTGAGAATTATATTAAATTGCTTGGATAAAAAGTTAACTTAAAATGGTCTTGATTTTTTAGGTTTTTTGCTTTTTAGCTCGCCGGGACGAATGTCCGGAGAGCTATTGTCATACCCCCGGCGTCGGCGTCTGCGTCTGCGTCTGCGTCTGCGTGCGCGTGCACAAAAACTTTAACCTTGCTTATAACTTTTAAACCAATACAGATTGGGCTTTCATATTTCACATGTGCATTCCTTGTGACAAGACCTTTCCATGGATACCAAAATTTTTGACCTTGTGACCTTGACCTTGGAGATTGACCTTCTTTTGAAAAACTTTAACCTTGGCCATATTTTTGGAATGGTAAGTGATAGGGCTTTGATATTTCACATGTGTATTCCTTGTGACAAGACCTTTCCATGGATACCAAAATTTTTGACCTTGTGACCTCGACCTTGGAGATTGACCTACTTTTGAAAAACTTTAACCTTGCTCATATTTTTGGAATGGTAAGTGATAGGGCTTTGATATTTCACATGTGTATTCCTTGTGACAAGACCTTTCCATGGATACCAAAATTTTTGACCTTGTGACCTAGACCTTGGAGATGATTGACCTACTTTTGAAAAACTTTAACCTTGGCCATATTTTTGGAATGGTAAGTGATAGGGCTTTGATATTTCACATGTGTATTCCTTGTGACAAGACCTTTCCATGGATACCAAAATTTTTGACCTTGTGACCTTGACCTTGGAGATGATTGACCTACTTTTGAAAAACTTTAACCTTGGCCATATTTTTTGAATGGTTAGTGATAGGGCTTTGATATTTCACATGTGCATTCCTTGTGATAAGACCTTTTTAGCTCACCTGAGCCATAGGCTCAAGTGAGCTATTGTCATAGTGTTGCGTCCGGCGTCCGTCGTCCGGCGTCGTCGTCGTCGTCGTCGTCGTCGTCCGTCGTCGTCGTAAACTTTTCACATTTTAAACTTCTTCTCCAGAACGGCTGAAGGGATTTTGATGAAACTTGGTAGGTATGAAGTACTCATGGTCCCCTACAAGTGTTGTTGTTTTTCGTCCGGATCTGTCAACAGGTGGCGCCACCACAGCCAAAAGTAGGTCACGGGGGGTACCCTCCTTTGACAAACTTCTTCTTCAGAACCGAAGCATGTATCGACAAACCGAAAGCATCAGGATGATCTAGAGAGATGTCTTAAGAAGTGTTGTTATTTTTGGTTCCACTTCGAAGTCAAATTTTTGACGCGTTTTTGACGTCTTTTCGGACTTTGTCAGAAATGCACATTTTTGCACTATTTCTTTAAATAACTCAATAAGTGTATGATTTTACACACTCATTTACTACATATTTATCATATTTAACTTACTTAATGCTTTGATATGTATTTTATGCTTAAAATTTATTTTTTGATTTTTTATGAATTTTTTTCTTATGTAAAAAGGAAGGGGGGGGTTGATTTTCATACATTTTCTGCTTCTTTTCTATAACCACTCTTCAGATTGTCATGACAATTTGTAGGTATGAGGTACTCATGCATGGTACCCTACAAGTGAAAGAATTTTGTCAAGATATCCACTTTTGGATTTTTAAGGAATATTTTTTAAGATTGTACATTGGTATAATGTATGTTTTCCATGCCAAATGGACCCATGGGGAGTAGCTTCAAACCCCGGCGGGACCCCAACAATTTTTTTTTCCCTTTTTCAGTTTTTTTTCTCTTTTCATTTTATATTTATCGCTAGAAATGAAACTGTGAAAGAATTTTGTCAAAATATCAACTTTTAGATTTTTAATGATTTTTTAAATAAGACAAGCTATAGCTAGTTTGGCTTTGTGTACTTATTTTCATACTTCGAATTAACTTGGCCACATACGCTATCAAATATACTCTGAATTTATTTTAAGATGTTGACTTTTTGTGTCGCCTGCGAAGCACAGCGACACTTAGGGATCACTTTGTCCGTTGTTCGTCTGTCCGTCCATCCGTCCCTCCGTCTGTCTGTCACACTTGGGTGTCACACCCCATAACTTTTGATTGGTAAGTGATAGGGCTTTGATATTTCACATGTGTATTCCTTGTGACAAGACCTTTATACACATATCATAATTTTTGACCTTGTGACCTTGACCTAGATATTTGACCTACTTTTCTAAAAATCTAATATTGGCTATATCTCTTGATTGATTAGTGATAGGACTTTGATATTTCACATGTGTATTCCTTGTGATTAGACCTTTCTACACATAAAATGTTTGACCTTGTGACCTTGATCTAGATATTTGACCTACTTTTCTAAAAATCTAATATTGGCTTTATCTCTTGATTGGCAAGTGATAGGGCTTTGATATTTCACATGTGTAATCTTTGTGACAATGCCTTTCTACGCAAACCATATTTTTTGACCTCGTGACCTTGACCTAGATATTTGACCTACTTTTCAAAAAATCTAAGATTGGCTATATCTTTTGATTGGTAAGTGATAGGGCTTTGATATTTCACATGTGTATTTCTTGTGACAAGCCCTTTTTTCACATACTATATTTTTTAACCTTATGACCTTGACCTAGATATTTGACCTACTTTTTAAAAAAACCAAGATTGGCTATATCTATTGATTGGCAAGTGATAGGCTTTGATATTTCTCTTGTGTATTCCTTTTGACAATACCTTTCTACACATACCATAATTTTGACCTCATGACCTTGACCTAGATATTTGACCTACTTTTCAAAAAAAATTAAGATTTGCTATATCTTTTGATTGGTAAGTGATAGAGCTTTGATATTTCATATGTGTATTCCTTCTTGTGACAAGGCCTTTCTACACATATCATAACTTTTGACCTCATGACCAAGACCTAGATATTTGACCTACTTTTAAAAAAATCTTAGATTGGCTATTTCTTTTGATTGCTGAGTGATAGGCTTTGATATTTCACATGTGCATTCCCTGTGACAAGACCTTTCTTCACATACCATCATTTTTAGCTCACCTTGACGAAGTTGAGTGAGCTTATGCTATAACCCCACGCGTCCGCGTCCGGTTAAGAAGTTTGGGGTAGCTCAGTATCTGACAAAGTACTAATGCTACAGTAACCAAACTGGCACAAGTGATTCATCTTTGGATGCTGAGGTGAACCCATGCATCGTATGCAGCATCTGACCTACATTTTCCGCTTGAGTGACTTGGTTAAGAAGTTTGGGGTAGCTCAGTATCTGACAAAGCACTGATGCTACAGTAACCAAACTTGCACAAGTGATTCATCTTTGGATGCTGAGGTGAACCCATGCATCGGATGCAGCATCTGACCTACATTTTCCACTTGAGTGATTTGGATAAGAAGTTTTGGGTAGCTCAGTATCTGACAAAGTAAAATAGTCAATAACAATAACAATAACAATAACAATTCTTGTCCGGACAACTCTGTTAGAGATAGAAAGTTAATTCTTTTTGCATTTTACTTGGACCATGGTCTAGTTGTGCACCTGACATTTAGTTTCAGTCCCTGACCCCCAGGGTCTTATAAAATGGGCGTGGTCATTAAATTCTATGTTATCTTGTCCGGACAACTCCTCTGAAACTGTTAGAGATAGAAAGTTATTTCTTTTTGCATTTTACTTGGTCCATGGTCTAGTTGTGCACCTGACATTTAGTTTCAGTCCCTGACCCCCAGGGTCTTATAAAATGGGCGTGGTCATTAAATTCTATGTAATATAATCTTGTCCGGACAACTCCTCTGACACTATAAATGATGGAGACTTAATTCTTTTTGCAATATGATGGGTCTGTGGTCTTGTTGTGCACCTGATATATTTTGTTTGAGCCCCTGACCCCCAGGGTCTTAGAAATGGGTGTGGTCATTTTCTCCTATATAACTGTATGTAATCTTGTTCTCGCATCTCCTCTGACACTATTAATGATGGAGACTAAATTGTTATTGCAATATGATGGGTCTCTGGTCTAGTTGTGCACCAGATATTATGTTTTAGCCCCTGACCCTTAGGGTCTCAGAAATGGGTGTGGTCATTTTCTCCTATATAACTCTATGTAATCTTGTGCTTGCAACTCCTCTGACACTATAAATGATGGAGACTTAATTCTTTTTGCAATATGATGGATCTGTGGTCTGGTTGTGCACCTGATATATTTTGTTTGAGCCCCTGACCCCAGGGTCTTAGAAATGGGTGTGGTCATTTTCTCCTATATAACTTTATGTAATCTTGTGCTTGCAACTCCTCTGACACTATAAATGATGGAGACTTAATTCTTTTTGTAATATGATGGGTCTGCAGTCTAGTTGTGCACCTGATATTATTGTATTGTAAATCTCATTTGTAAAATTATATAATTCGATCGGTGCTTTTATCTTGAACATACGATGTTGGACCAACATTGGCCCAACCTCAGTCCAACAACAGCGATAATTCATTGGTATGTCCGACAAATACAATGTTGGGCCAATGTTGGTCCAACGTTGACATGCCAACGCCAACCACCGGCCAACCATACAACATATTACCAACATTGGCCCAACGTAGTCATGCGATCTGGGTAATCTTGTCCGGACAACTCCTCTGACACTATAAATGATGGAGACTTAATTCTTTTTGCAATATGATGGGTCTGTGGTCTTGTTGTGCACCTGATATATTTGTTTGAGCCCCTGACACCCAGGGTCTTAGAAATGGGTGTGGTCATTTTCTCCAATATAACTCTATGTAATCTTGTGCTCGCAACTCCTCTAACACTATAAATGATGGAGACTAAATTCTCATTGCAATATTATGGGTCTCTGGTCTAGTTGTGCACCTGATATTATGTTTTAGCCCCTGACCCTTAGGGTCTCAGAAATGGGTGTGGTCATTTTCTCCTATATAAGTTAATGTAATCTTGTGCTTGCAACTCCTCTGACACTATTAATGATGTAGGATTAATTCTTTTTGCAATGATTGGTCTGTGGCATAGTTGTGCACCTGATATTTTGTTTAAGCCCTATACCCCCAGGGTCTTTGAAAATGGGTGTGGTAATTTTTCCTATATAGTTGTGCTCTCTACTCGTTTAAAGCTATTAATGATGGGGAGTTAATTCTTTATCCGATATAATGGATCTGTAGTCTTGATGTGTCATTGATAGTTCATTTGAGCTATTAGCCCTTGGCCCCTAGGATCTTGGAAAATGGGTGTGACATTCTTTTTAGAAATACTTTATCTCGGATATTATGAATTATATGAGTGCTATTATAGTTGCAGTATAATGGATACGTAGTTTTGTCATGCTACTTATAATTTGTTAGAGCACCTGCTCCCTATGGTCTTGGTTTAAAAAAAAAAGAAAGGAAATTGATGTTTTAGAAAAAACAACCAGGAGAGCTACAGTCTCGTCAGAGACTTCTGGTTATGCTTCCGGAATCAAAGATATGGGGGCATATAGTTTTTGGCCTGTCCGTCTGTCTGTCTGTCCGAAAAACTTTACATTGGGCATAACTTTTGAATGGAAGGTGATAGAGCTTTCATATTTCACATGTGTATTCCTTGTGACAATACCTTTCCATTGATACCAAAATTTTTGACCTCGTGACCTTGACCTTTGACCTACTTTTCAAAAACTTTAACATTGGGCATAACTTTTGTATGGTTAGTGATAGGGCTTTCATATTGTACATGTGTATTCTTTGTGACAAGATCTTTCCATTGATACCAACATTACTCTGACCCTGACCTCTCACATACTTAACAGAAAATGGTGTTTATACCAACATTTTACATGCCACTGCGGGGCATTCGTGTTTTACAAACACAGGCTTTATTATTTTCTGGCATACTAGCTATTAATAATGAAAGGTTTGGTGTTCAATTTTAAATAAACTTAATTTATGAAATCATTTCATTGTTTTATTCTGTTTCTGTTGCACATTAATGTGGAATTTTACAAAATGATTTTATTTTTGATGTTGCAAACTATACTAGCTGGGCATATGACTTTGGATCGCATAATCCATCTTTTCAAATCAGTAAAAAAGTTGTTGTTTTGAAATGTGACTATTTCCTCTTGTTTGTACTTTTAAAGGTTGTCTGAAAAAAAAAAACTTGTCTGCATCCGGCAAAAATCTTGTTAGAAAGGTTGTGGGCTAAAATCCTGGTAGTGGCACTATCAGTATTCAATGTCAGTATGTCAATTAGAGCGTGCATGGGTATCAGGTGAGCGTTGTGCCCCCTGGGGCTCTTGTTTATTGTTGTTGTTGCAATTTACATATGGTTGCCACCGGCGAGCTATGTTGTCATTCTGACAAGTCTGGTTATAGTTTTATTTACTAGTATAACTATAGCAGAAGCTATTGTAAATGTTTTGGATTTGAGTGCATTATTTCTGTGCAGTAAAATCTTCACAGAGTACTTTTATGTTTTTCTTTCACTTTCAATTTATTCTGTGTTTATGTGTAACTTGCATACTGCATTATGAACACTATTTAAAAGCTTTCTTGCTTTTATTAAATTTCTTCTTTAAACTAATTGTCTTTAAAAAAATCAAAATAGTAAATTGGTCATTCTGATATATCAGATTATTATTTCTCTATCAATAATTCATAATCATAATTATCTGCAAGATTAAAAAGACTAGTTTTATTGCTTTGAAATCCTTTCATAATAAGTGCATAATGTTTTTCTATTGTATTGTTAATCTCATTTTCCTGATGTACAACTTTTACTTTAATGTAACATATTTTGTTCTTGCTGTTCATTTTCTTTTGTCATTGTTATATTTTTATGTTTTGCATTTACATTCATTATGCTTGATGGATCTAATCTATTGCATTAATTTCTAGCATTAAATTTTGGATTGTAATGTCTGCATCTTGTCATATACTAACAGCATCATGTCATTTAAGTGAGGGTCATCTAAGGGATTTGTTTTGGTTTTACGTCCTTAATTTAAAGTTGATCATTTCACTTTGTGCTATTTCAGATGTATGTCAACAACTGATGGATACAGGGCCGTGTCGCGGTAATTTCCCACGCTGGTATTATGACGAACAACGTGGTGACTGTTTTGAGTTTGTATATGGTGGTTGTGATGGCAACGAGAACAACTTCCCTGATAAAGGAGCGTGCCTGAGAAAGTGTATGCCTGATGGTGTCAAGCCTCTGGATAAAGAAGGTGAGAACAGTCATGCCATGATGAATATCCAGGGAGCTAATGTCATAGCTTGATTGTCGGCGGCATGGGTATCGTCAGCTGTTGCATGGATAGAACTTTAACCTGGGCTATATCTCATTTACTATAAGGGGTAGGGCTTTGATATTTCACCTGTAGATACCTTGTGATGAGACCTTTCATTTTGGAGTCTGACCTACTTTTAAACATTTTTAAGCTGGCTATATCTCATTTACTATAAGAAGTAGGGCTTTGATATTTCACATATGGATACCTCATGACAAGACCTTTCATTTTGGACCATGAGTTTTTACCTAGTGACCTTGACCTTGGAGTTTAACCTACTTTTAACAAATATTAAACTGGGCTATATCTCAGCTGCTATAAGGGGTAGAGCTTTGATATTTTAAAGTGGATTCCTCATGACCAGATCTTTCATTTGGGACCTAGTTACCTTGACCTTGGAGTTTGACCCACTTTTACAAAATTTAACCTGGGCTATATCTCATGTGTTATAAAGGATAGGGCTTTGATATTTCACATGTGGATTCCTCTTGACCAGACCTCTCATTTGGGACTGATTTTGACCTATAGATCTTGACCTTGGAGTTTGACATACTCTTAAGAACTTTAACCTTGGCTATATCTCATGTACTCTAAGGGATAGGGCTTTGATATTTCATATTTGGATTCCTCTTGACTAGACCTTTTATTTGGAACCTTGACCTTTGACCTAATGATCTTGATCTTTGAGTTTGACCTACTTTTAAACAAATTTAATCTGGGCTTTATTTCTCTATTCTAAAAAATGCCATTTTACTATCAAAAACATACAAAGCAAGCGATGTGGTCTTCTAACAAGTCTTATTGAAAATTTCCTTTGTTTTAGATTTCAACAGCTCAAAAATCAATATTACGTAAGTTCCCAATCATGATTTAGAAAGATATTGTATGGTAAAATGTTACAAAATCAAAAGAAGATTAAGAGAATAAAGTTTACATGCAACGACACATTAGTACAGTAGTATAGAGAGAATTAAGAAATTTAGCATGTAATGAAAATTAATAGGCTGTCATGAATTATGTAGAATTGTAATCCCATATTTCAGAGGAGGACATATGTATAATGAGATCAGATACAGGTCCGTGCCGTGCGAACATACAGAGATGGTTCTATGACCATAATGACGGGGTCTGTAAAACGTTCACCTACGGCGGGTGTGACGGTAATAAAAACAACTTTGAAAGGAGAGAGGATTGTGAAAAAGCCTGCAACAGAACATGTAAGGATATATGAAATATTAAAAAATTATCTGATAACTGTATAAAACAATGTCCATTACTAGTCTTTTTCTAAATATACATTTTGTCAGATTCTGTTGACATAAACTGCTGCAGACATGCGTGTATAACACGTATTATACATGTACTTGTAAGTTTTGAAAAAAAATTCTTGCAGATGTAGCTTTTCTTGTACAAATTTTGAAAAAAAAATTCTTGCAGATGTATGTCGTAACTATGTGATCCCACCAATCCAATGCCTAGCTTATATAGAGAGGTTCACCTATAACCCGCGTAACGGGGAGTGTGAGAAGTTTATATACGGAGGATGTGGAGGGAATTCTAACAACTTCGGCTCGATGTCCGCGTGTCAGAGGAAGTGTACCCCAGGAAGTGTCAGGGTACCCACCACAGCACGGCCGGAGATCTCACTCACATGGAGAGGTATACTTTATTATGTATTTTTTACATAGGAAATCATGTTGAGAATTTTTACTTGCATTCATACTACTGTTGATTGAAATTGCTACTAGTATTTTGATATAATTTATGTATTAATTCGTTTCAGTTCAAAGTTGCAGCATAATTGTAAATTAAATGTATCATGATATCATCAGTTACTTTTATGATTTAATAGATTTTACAGAAAATGTTATTTATGCAACACAGTTTATGAATTTATAACCTTGTTAAGAGTTTCTGTCTAGAATGTCAGTCATTCCATTTTTATGGACCAATGGTTCATAAACATATTTAATTTTTATTTTTCCATAGAGGTGTGTAATTTACCAGCTGAGACTGGAGTTTGTCGAGCGTACATACAGAGGTATTACTTTGATGCAGTCTCTGGATCATGTCAACAATTTACATATGGTGGTTGTCAAGGAAACCAAAATAATTTTGAAAACTTGGAAATATGCCAGAAATATTGTGATCCAGGTTCTATCTCTGTAGATCCTACGGAGGGCAGCGGAGACCCAGAAACAGAAGTCCCCACAGTACCACGTAATTAGCTACACTTTAAGTAGTTAATCTATTAATAAATGCTCTTTTCAAATTGTAAAGCAACCTATTAAGCCTTGTAACAGATATGTTTTATTCCTTTTTTATTCCTTCACACAACTGTTATATAATGCCATCGTGTGCGTGTGTGTGTGTGTGTGTTAGTATGTATATTTGGGTCCATCAGTGTTTCCCATTGCTCTTCAAAATTGCCATTGAGTCGCCCATGCTGAGAGGATGATGTCCATTGATTATCAAGGATCGAAGGTCAAGGTCATGTCTGGCAATAATGAAAAACCTAGTAGACACTCTAGAGGTTTACTTATCTTCAGCAAACAGCTCACCTATTGATTTTCAAGGACAGGGGCAAAGGCCAAGGTCAAACTTAGCAGTGAAAGAAAAACCTTGCAGTTGACATATCAGATGTCACTGATTACAGTTCCCCAGCATGAGGATTTTAAAGATCAGGGTCAAAGGTCAAAATCACAATTGACCTTCTTGAAATGATATGTATGTGAGTGACCATTGATGCGTTAGAGGACGTAAAAAAAAAAAATTAAGAAATTTGTTGCCACCTTAGGGGATGCTATTCTTTGTAAAGACAAATTTTCTTTTCTCCTATAGCAACTACAGGAGGTTACTGTACCATGCCTAAGGATGCTGGTAACTGTCTGGCTTATATACCTGCTTGGTATTACGATCATGACACAGGCACGTGTAAGGAGTTCGTTTACGGTGGATGTGGGGGTAACGACAACAGGTTCACTTCACAGGAAATCTGTGAGGCTTCATGTAACAGAGATAGTGAGTATACTGAATTTACTTTCTCTTTTATGTTCCTCATTGATATGATATGAAAAGTTGGAATCATGCAGCTAGCTATATAATGTTCTGTCACTCTTTCAAGAAAAAGATTCACATGGATAGATTTTGAAGAATTTGTATTTCAAGCAAAACTCTACGTGCTACACGGAAAATGTCATAGGTGTCAAAAAATGTTTTCAGTGGTTTGCCAGATGCCCAAGGCTACAGGCCAGTGTCGTGCCTATGTATTACGAGCATATTATAACACACAGGATGGGGAATGCCAGCTTTTCTATTACGGAGGCTGTGAAGGAAATGCCAATAATTTTGCTTCAGTAGAAGCTTGTTCTGCTAAATGTGGAGGTATGACTATTAATCGTGTCTTTATTATGTAGATATGTTCCTTAGTACACAGTGAAATGTAAAATTCCCAAGCATACAAATTTATGTCAATATATTTTTTTTTAAATTGATTGATGATATCCATAGAGAAGATTTTTGACAGGCTTCAAGTGTGAGTTCCAACTTTATTACTCTACGCTATTCTCTTTATGTTACAGGAAGGGTAACTCCCCGTATCACACCCGCTCCTACCCGGGCTCCTGTTACTGCTGGCCCGAGGCCCTCAGACTCCCGATGTGACTACCCTCTGGAAAAAGGCAATGGTAATGGCATGACTGTCATGTATTACTATGATAAGACAATATCCGACTGCCGACCATTCAGATATAGTGGTGCCGGGGGTAATCCTAACCGCTTTGATACAGGCACAGAGTGTCGTGAGGCTTGCTGGGCGGGATATAACCGTATACGTACTGTGACCCCAGCGCCACCTAGAACTACACCAAGGCCAGTGTACACCCTCCCTCCTCCAGTCAATACCCCCAGACCCAGTGTTGATGGTAATAGTTGCTTTTTATTTCACGTATGCATATTTATAATTATCATACATACATTTTTATGATTACTATTTCTTTAACAATTGTTTCATTAAGGTAAAAATTATGGAAAAATTTATGATTTACTGATGAATGATTTTTTTGAAGCAAAATAGAAAGTATAATACAGAGTAAGTATTTTTGAATGTTTTGTAAAACTATAAACAATTTTACATATAGTTGCTGATGTGTGCTTACAAAACTCTGAGAGAGGTCCCTGTTCCAACTACACGGTTATGTGGTACTATGACAGTGGCCGATCTCGATGTAAACGGTTCTGGTATGGTGGTTGTGAGGGTAACTCCAACCGATTCGCTAACGAAAAAGATTGCGAAAATGCGTGTGTCAACAAAATTCTGCCTCCAATCAGTGAGTTGATCAATGAATAAGCACGACATATATATAGCTGTATACACCTCCTACACCCTGTATGATGGTATATATATACAGAAACCTAGAATATCTTGTCTATGTTGTGGCTTGGATATCATTGTACATGTATCTTCATTGGGCAAACAAGGACTGTCATATTTCAAGCTTCTTTTTCATATTTAGTTATCATGCCTTTCATTTCACTTGCAGGTAACTTTTCTCTTTACTAAAAAGCCTTCGTTTAAACACATTCATCCTATCTTTTGAATAAAATTCCAATTCATAGAAATATATACCTAAGACAAATTATCCAGTACATGTATCTTCAGTGCTTAATGACCCTGTATATTTATGGGAGCTTCTCTGTAAGCACACTGTGTATTCTTCAACGTTCATATGGACCCATCACCTGATATTCATACCATATATGTACATGAAGTTACTTACATACTGAATGTGTACTTATTTTAGCGGGATTCATATTTTAACGGAGTTAGCGCAATAAAGACTGAACTAATTCAAGAATATGCTAATTAAATCATGAATCTCTTATGGATTAATGTGGAAAATAAGTCAAAGCGCTAATTCATGATTACGCTAATATGTCAATTTTCACAATTCTGCTCTGTTTCCGCTAAAATTTAGTTGCGCCGAATAAGTACACGTACAGTATTTACATGTATATTACATGTACATACATTTTCCATAAGTGATATTTATTCTTTCCTTTAAATGATTCGTGATCATTTATTTCTGTTTGAAGGCTTTGCTAATTGCTGTCATCTCCTTGTCCTAACTATTTTGATGTTACTTGAGAAATTTAAACTTGAAAAACTTGGATGGAAAAAGAACTTAAATTTTTAAACATGGAAGATGTTTTATGACAACCAATTAATTTCTTCATAATTCTTTTCACTATAATTATACTCTCTTCATCTCAAGCATTATTTGTATAAAATTGCTAACACTTCTACTAAATAACCAGATACAGCTGAATATTGTGAATATATCAAAAATGCATGTCATATTGCATGATGCCGTGGAAACAAAATTTACATTCTAAAATTTTGTGTTTAATTATGAGTGAATGGTTGAATTTAAAAAAAATGATTTCTATTAAACAATACTAGATGAAGGACTCTTGTACTATTTAACAACACTAGTTGAAAGACTCAAGTATTATTTTACAGTACTAGACTAGATTCTGGTATGATTAAGTAATTTTAGGAACTTAGAGAGAAAAAAATCAAAAATTAACTGTTTGATTTAGGAATTGGAATCTCTTATTACATACTTTGTTGTGAAGATACTTTATTGTGGAGATACTTTATTGTGGAGTACATTGTATTTTCCTATAACTTTCAGCTCCAGCCCCCACTCCCAGACCCCCGGATACAAACCGCTGTGGATCACGGTTTGGATGTTGTCCAGATGGTAGAACTCCAGCTACAGACAGATATTTTAGTAATTGTAATGGTAAGTGTTAGATTATGAAAAGTAAAATAATGACAATTTTCATCTACTTTTTTTTACGTATAAACATTCTTTGGACCATTCCATCTGTTCTTGATGACAAAATCAAATTACATGTAGCATCAAAGACAATTCATGCATGCATTGATGTTCACCAGGCATCTCTAGATTCAGTTTGTACTACACGTATATGAAAATTATTTGAGGAGACCTTTTAAGTGGTATTAAAAATTCTGACTTTTTGTGACCTTGAACTTGTAGTTTGACCTACTTTCAGGATAACAGCTTTTACGCTGGCAAAGCTGCTACTTATGGTATTCATCTATCACAAACACTGTCACATATTTTGTTTATTTTCATGTTTTGATAATCTTGATAAAGATATAAATGCTAGGGAGACTTTATGTAGACATACTATTATTCAGTTAATTTACATGTATAATTATCTACCCTATGGTTTATAGTTGACCCAGGTACAGATAACACGAACGAAGCTCTGACGGAGGGTGATTATACCACCATTATGGAGCAGCCAGGACGGGATATACTACTGGTCTGTAGAATATTCAGTAGTGCTGGTGAAAATGGAGTGGTTTCCTGGTACAAAGACAGGTCTGTTACTTGAAAATGCTCGTTCTTTTTGCTGTAAAAATCTATATTAACAAGTTCTCTGTAACAAGTGCTCTTTACTACATCTTTTTAATGTGAGAATTTATTTTTTAGATAATCAATAGCTGGTAGGCTGACAAATATATATAGAGTCTGATTCCTTTGCCCATTATTTTGCTAATTGATATATTTATTAGAATGGCTTTTTGCAATAAATATTCTAATAATTTTCATATACATGTATTTGTCTCCAAGAGAAGATAACTCAGGTTTCATAAATTATCGTTTCCCGATATATATATATATATACATGTACTTAAATGATATTTTGAAGGGACATAATTTTCTTATTGGTGTATTAAATAAGATCTTCTGAATTAATGAAGACATTAAGATTAATTGAAAGAAAATTGTCACAGAATTTTGTATTTTATTTTGACAGTTTTGCGATAGCCAATGACAATAGGTTTACAGTACTGGTGAATGGATCACTCCTGATCAGAAGTTCTCGTGTAGATGACTCAGGATTCTACGCCTGTAGAGTATCGACATCATCTGGATCACAGGGTTATATAGAAAGATACAGGCTCAGAATACAAGGTAATACTACAATGAAGTCATATATCAGGGTTTTTTTTTTCCTTGTTTTGGGGCCAAATTTCCTCTATTTTTCCCAAAAAATCACCCTGAAATTCCCAAAGAGGAATTATGAAAAAATCACCTGAGAAAATAAGACTCAAAACCTGGAAGTCAGCACAAATTGTCCTATTTCTCTGTTTCTAAGTGCATTTTTTATTCATCCCTTGTTCAGTTCAAGCAAATCAATGGATTATCAGTGTTAATAAATTATACTTTGAGTTATACTTTGGTGAGAATTTGTACAAAAATTTTCCCAATTTCAGCAAAATGTCGCAAATTTTCCCAAAAGGGACAGGCACAGGCACCTTCCCCAAAATAAAAAAAAAAACCTGTATATACTAGTGTGTTATTATGTATGGTATCAAAGGGAGAACATACGTACATAAATATCTTTATCTCTCATTCTGTTAAAGCTTGTAGGTACGGTAAAGAGAAAGTTACATGTAGATTTTCATTTTATTGTCCTTCCATATGAATAGAGTTTAATTACTCTGATAACTAGGGAATCTTTCGATTTAGGGAACAAGGTTTTATTTTTGGTTTATCATTGGTTTTTGGATGAGACAACCCACTGCATCAGGAGCAAAAGTTTAAAAAATTAAGCAAACTCTTTTTATCTTAATTTTTTAAGTTGAAACATTGAGAATACTTACTTCTAAAAATATGTACAACTTGTTCATTTCAGCATTAAACTGATTCACTCTAACAGTGCTATTTTTATTTTTCTAAATTTTTGTTGTAAAGAATGACTATTTAATTTTAAAAAAAAAACATAAAGCAAAAATTTGAACTACTCGATGTTTACAAAACTACTGCCTGTAGGCCAATACATGTGATAAGATGAGTTGTAAAAGCTTTTTTAAACTGCTCAGCAAATTTAGAAAATACAAATTTCCATTTCAAATTCTTGAAAGAAATCATATATATTATAGTCATATACGTTTATCAGTCTTACTTTGGCTGCTTCCATGAATCATACATTCAAACTGGATTTATGACAATCTTAGAATAAAGGATAAGACTGTATCTACCATTCAGGAAAAAGGATTTCCATCTGCTTTAATCTAGCTTTTGTTTGTCACCGGAGTTTAGAGTAGGAAGGAGTCATGACACCTATTGTGCATATTTCATGTTCACCTGATTTTATTTCAGAAAATTCTACCCTAGGTAAAACTGCATTTTGACTGAAGGGAGTCTTAATTTCTGATGTTGTAAAGTTTACTTACCATATGTTATTGCATGACTTTGTCAACTTACTCTGATAATTATGTACTTTTAAAAGTGTTAATATTGGTTAGAAATGCCTGAACTTGCTACAACTATAACATATTGAATGCATTATCAATTATAGCAAACTTTAAAAATTATGCTCTAATTACACAATTCTGATGGGAAGAAGTCAGATAATTGCTCACTATAGATAGTTGACAAGTGAAGTTCACAGAAATATTCCATACAGCAATTAATAATTGAAGAATAATTCACCGAATATTATACTGTTTCACCATTGTGTGGCTTAACTTGCAATATAAAAGACTTACACCTGCTTAGTAAATACTCAATCTCTTAAACATGAGAAAATTGAAAGTTAACAAGAAGTTTCCATAGTTCCCTTCAATGAAGATGTGCAAAGACCATTGGGTCATCCTTGGTGGTTTTCATACATTATACATTGCTATACTGTTGATAACTGAATCCTAGATAATCAAAGTCTACATAAATTAATTCAATGTATTGAGTCTTTTCGAATTCAGATCAGTTATTTTCTAGCTATTTGAGACAATATGTGATGTTAAAACCACTATGACGTCATGAGAATGGTACTGTAATGTCGATTTTAAATCATCATCACCCACCAGAATTTATAGACTGTTTCCATAGAATTTGATGACGTCACAATACGTCTACGTCAAATACGGTCTCAAAGGGGAAGTCACTCTGGTTTTCAAATAATTATTTAGAGGCTCTCTCTTTCTATCTGGTAGCTATAGGCGTTTAACTTGTGTTTGAGAAAAATTGTTATCCATCCGTACACTGTCAACAACAGCGTAATTCATTTTGAGAGGTTTATACCTCTATATTTAGTATCTATTATACATTTTCAATCACAAATCCGAGCCAGAAAAATGTCGTATACCTCTGATATTATTTTTTATAAAACAGAGTTTAACAATTATACTATCGTCAGAAAACTCCTTTTTTGACCGTCAGAATACATACATCAATAAATTTGAAAAGCTAGATGAATTCAGGTTTCTCTCCATATAACTTGATTCTGTTTCCGAGATAGCATGAATTATGTCTCTTTACTTTCTCTGCAGTGAAATTTTAAGAATAATAGTTGTTATATAAATATTTTGTTGGTGTTGCTTTTTTTTTCTTCTTTTTTTTTTTTTGGTTATTTTAAATCTTAGCTCTTTCCATTGATCTTTACGTCATTCTTCATTGCATCATTATCCTCCTGTGTTTACAAGGGCCGGCATGTGTGTGCTATCTATCTGTTTCCATCAAAATCTGACTCAATTCCAATGAAAATAAAAACCGAAGGGTTCCATTATTTGTACTAATCAAATTCATTAATGTCATTTATGAAACAGGCATATACTAATCTAAGTTCCATTTAACATGCATGGAGTCAAAGCATAAAAAGTATGGAAGATTTCATAGGTGATGTAAAGGGTTCAAGTATCCTAAGTTAATTATTCATTTCATTTTATCACAAAATCCAAAAATTAAGAAACGCAGCCCATATAAAACATTTTGTGTTCATTTTGTGATTTGTATATTATAGCAACATGTATTTATAATGGTGTATTTTACTCAAGTATGTCAGCTTTACATTAAGTTAGAGGGAGGCACCTATTTGAACAAAACAATACTTTTATTGTGAAATAATTAATATTTTACAGTACCAATAGGAATATTCCCAACACCACCTAAGATAGAGGTCAAACCTAACGGTAACGCTTTCCTACACTGTCAAGCCTATGGAAACCCACGTCCCACAGTCACTTGGACCAAAAATGGCCGTCCCTTACCTAACGACAGGCGATACGTGGTCTATCCAAACGGAACTCTGATTATCTTTAACTCCAAACAAGAAGACATGGGAGATTACTTATGTGTGGCCAGTAACGGAGTAAGCTCCCCTGCCCAGAGAGTTGTCAAACTTAACATGAGAGGTATTACATTTTTAAAAGTTTTTATTTTGGAAACAGAAAATGATTAATTTTCATTGATTTTCACTCATTTCATTTTTAAAACCTTTAATTTTGAGTTACACTTTTACATTATCATGTGAAACTTTTATACTCAATACAACTCTATGAACATAATTTTGCTATACGATATAGAGTATGGTGATGTAAAATTAGGTTTTATTTCCTGCATCATAAATATGCCAGTCAATTTTAGAGTGATCATTTGTAAACCAATTGACATTGATTCTTTATATTATATATTTTGAATGTTTAAATTGTATTCTTTTTGATAAGACCTTTCTGCATGCACTTAAAGTTGATATTCGGTGGAAATGAGGTAGCAAATATTTCATGTTGTTTTTTGGAGTCATTGTTACACAAATACTAGTATTGATAAACTGGATTGATTAAAAAATGTGTAATAATTTAGTTTACAATATGAAGTACCTCCCTCTCTTTCAGAGTCATTACGAGCTGTGATTGACCCAATTCAGGGTCGTTTACGTGTAGGAGAGAGACTTTACCTGCACTGCTCAGCGTACGGCTACCCAACGCCCTCTATACAATGGGAGGTCATGGGTCGTCCTATATCGTCCAATCAGAGAGTCAGCGTGATACGTGGAGACCTAAGGATCACTAACTTGACATTGGATGATACGGGGTTGTATAAATGTATAGTTAGCAATGATGAAGAAAAGGTGGAGGCATCAGTGTCTGTACAGGTCATACCCAGAGGTAAGTTATAGGTGTTTTAAATGTACAGGTGATTCCCAGAGGTAAGTTGTAAGTGCTAATGTGTAGGAGTATGTTACAGGTGATACCTATCGTTAAATAACAGGTTGCAGGTACATATGTAAAAGTGATCAATGAATTATACACAGGTGATTCTCACACAAGTTACAGGTGTACAGGTGTCAATGTAAAGGTGATAACTATTGTGATATATCGGGTTATAGGTAAAGGAACAGGTTGAGGCGAAACCAAGATATAATGGCCCTGTCACACTTTCGCTTTATAGGCCAACACAAAAGCAACAACCAGGTAAATTTGCCAACACGTCCAAGAGTGTTGATGTGTGTTGAGTAAGTTTTGAGTTCACTGGCTGGTTGTTATGTTGTTATTTGAGGATGCTGGCAAGCGTTGTGATTGTCAAAAAAATTCTGTGCATGTACAAAATTGCTGATAACTGCCTAGCGTCCAATCATGAGTTATGGAAGTCGTTTGGCACATGCTAAACATGTATTCTACGCGCTGTGAAGTCAGAACTCAGAATTACTCAACTTTGAGAGGTCTTCAATGATTCAAACGACTGTGTAATGACAGTGGAGTGCATGGTTGGCGTGTACACAATGTCCCTACAGCGCTGGTTTAACTCAATCAACATGCAACAGTGTAGCGTCCTGGGAATGACCTTAAGTTACTCGCGCGTTGTTGGTTGTTAGCTCATAAGCCGATTGTTGCAAGGTTGTTTGGCATCCATTATGAGAATATTAATTAACAGGTAAATTTGAAGATAGTTTGAAATTATTCTATGGATTCGAAACATGCTGTTGTCATTAGGTAATTCTTGGTAATGCGCTGCAAGGAGACTCTGTGTTTGTTGGGATTAATGTTTCTGCATAACAAGTTTTCAAACCAAATCCCAAGGTTCACCAGAGTGTTTAAGGGCGTTCCTCAAGCGTTGGCCCAAAAAGTCAAAGTGTAACAGGGCCATTAGTTACAGGCGGTAATACACATGTAAGTTACAGTCACAGCTGGTAATGTACAAGTGATTCCCAAAAGTTACTGTTACGCACTCAAAAGTATGTTTCATTTGGGCAAACGATTTAATGAATATGAAATAATTAGACTTCATTGTTACATTTTATACCATAATGACAGTTCAAATACCAGTCATACAACGTATTATCAGACCAGTCGAGCTTATGCGATCGCCCTTCGTCCGTCCGTCTGTCTGTCTGTCCGTCTGTCCGTAAACAATTCTTGTCCGGACAACTCCTCTGAAACTGTTAGAGATAGAAAGTTAATTCTTTTTGCATTTTACTTGGACCATGGTCTAGTTGTGCACCTGACATTTAGTTTCAGTCCCTGACCCCCAGGGTCTTAGAAAATAGGCGTGGTAATTAAATTCTATGTAATCTTGTCCAGACAACTCCTCTGAAACTGTTAGAGATAGAAAGTTAATTCTTTTTGCATTTTACTTGGTCCATGGTCTAGTTGTGCACCTGACATTTAGTTTCAGTCCCTGACCCCCAGGGTCTTATAAAATGGGCATGGTAATTAAATTCTATGTAATCTTGTCCGGACAACTCCTCTGACACTATAAATGATGGAGACTTAATTCTTTTTGCAATATGATTGGTCTGTGGTCTTGTTGTGCACCTGATATTTTGTTTGAGCCCCTGACCCCAGGGTCTTAGAAATGGGTGTGGTCATTTTCTCCTGTATAACTCTATGTAATCTTGTGCTCGCAACTCCTCTGACACTATAAATGATGGAGACTTAATTCTGTTTGCAATGTGATGGGTCTGTGGTCTAGTTGTGCACCTGATATTTTGTTTGAGCCCCTGACCCCCAGGGTCTTAGAAATGGGTGTGGTCATTTTCTCCTATATAACTCTATGTAATCTTGTGCTCGCAACTCCTCTGACACTATAAATGATGGAGACTTAATTCTGTTTGCAATATGATGGGTCTGTGGTCTAGTTGTGCACCTGATATTTTGTTTGAGCCCCTGACCCCCAGGGTCTTAGAAATGGGTGTGGTCATTTTCTCCTATATAACTCTATGTAATTTTGTGCTAGCAACTCCTCTGACACTATTAATGATGGAGACTAAATTCTTATTGCAATATGATGGGTCTGTGGTCTGGTTGTGCACCTGATATATTTTGTATAAGCCCCTGACCCCCAGGGTCTTAGAAATGGGTGTGGTCATTTTCTCCTATATTATATAAACTCTATGTAATCTTGTGCTTGCAACTCCTCTGACAATATAAATGATGGAGACTTAATTCTTTTTGCAATATGATAAGTCTGTAGTCTAGTTGTGCACCTGATATTATGTTTGAGCCCCTGACCCCCAGGGTCTTCGAAATGGGTGTGGTTATTTTCTCCTATATAACTCTATATAATCTTGTGCTCGCAAGAGGAAAAATATAAATGATGGAGACTTAATTCTTTTTGCAATATGATGGGTCTGTGGTCTTGTTGTGCACCTGATATTTTGTTTTAGCCCCTGACCCCCAGGGTCATAGAAATGGGTGTGGTCATTTTCTCCTATATAACTCTATGTAATCTTGTGCTCACAACTCCTCTGACACTATTAATGATGGAGAGTAAATTTTTATTGCAATATTATGGGTCTCTGGTCTAGTTGTGCACCTGATATTATGTTTTAGCCCCTGACCCTTAGGGTCTCAGAAATGGGTGTGGTCATTTTCTCCTATATAAGTTTTTGTAATCTTGTGCTTGCAACTCCTCTGACACTATAAATGATGTAGAATTAATTCTTTTTGCAATGATTGGTCTGTGGCATAGTTGTGCACCTGATATGTTGTTTTAGCCCCATACCCCCAGGGTCTTTGAAAATGGGTGTGGTAATTTTTCCTATATAGTTGTGCTCTCTACTCGTTTAAAGCTATTAATGATGGGGAGTTAATTCTTTATCCAATATT
Organism: Pinctada imbricata; assembly: GCA_033119305.1. Lineage (NCBI taxonomy): Eukaryota > Metazoa > Mollusca > Bivalvia > Pterioida > Pteriidae > Pinctada > Pinctada imbricata. Next base: position 17,666,721 of record VSWD01000009.1, on the reverse strand, counting down.
ATGGATCTGTAGTCTTGATGTGTCATTGATACTAGTAGTTCATTTGAGCTAGCAGCCCTTGGCCCCTAGGATCTTGGAAAATGGGTGTGACATTCTTTTTAGAAATACTTTATCTCGGATATTATGAATTATATGAGTGCTATTATAGTTGCAGTACATGTATAATGGATAATATGTAGTTTTGTCATGCTACTTATGATTTGTTAGAGCGCCTGCTCCCTATGGTCTTGGTTTAAAAAAAAAAGAAAGGAAATTGATGTTTTAGAAAAAAACAACCAGGAGAGCTACAGTCTCGTCAGAGACTTCTGGTTTTTAACAGCACTCCAACATTCATTTAAGAAATGACCTTCTTACTTTGGGTGTTCATGGTAGTATTCTTGTTGGTCAAGTGCAAATTCCGTGAATCGCAAATACTTAAATTTCCATTTGTAATGAATATCAGACACCCCATTTGGCATTAGTAATAAGCATATTGAATGTTATAACGGCAAAAGTTGATAAATGTTCCATACTTTCAAAACTGAAACTTGACATCACAATAGGCAACCAGAATTATAGGATATATAACATGGGAATTCATTTGCAATGGAAATATTACTCATTATTTTGTATTGTCTTTCAGATGTTGCTCCCCCTGACTGTAGGGACAGATACCCGATGGTGAAATGTCGTTTAATAGTACGAGCCAGACTTTGTGGTTACACAATTTACTCAACCCCATGCTGTAACAGCTGTGAAAAGGAACGTAAAAGATTAATGCGATTGGGTCGTAGGAAGAAATAAATACTCCCTATAGGATTTCACACAGTCCCAATGTAATGTTATTTAGATATGTACAATCTATGAAGAGTCACTGTAAAGGACTTTCACATTTAGGTGTATTTAATTTTTTTTGATAAGTCGCATTGCCAGTATAACTGTATCTTTTTAATGATATATATGAGAACTTTGTACAGATGTGTGTTCATTTATATTGGCTTAATGGCAAGGCTTATCTCATGTTCGGAAAGTATATTTACATGTATATTGATCAAATGAGTATAATGGAATGTATGATATATGGCTATGAATTCATATAAAGGAAATCACTATAAAGTATGAACTGTGTTATGTATAACAGATTACCATACCTCTTTTGTAAATTATATTATAATTCTACCACCAAAGAAACTTGCCAAAGGATAATTGTAAATTATGAAATCCAGGGTACGATAAATTTCACTTTGTAACACCTGCAACTTCTCAGAAAAATGTTCACATTCCAATTTTAATGTGTATTGAATAATGTTACTTCAAATATTTCACTGAGGAGCAAAGAGAAATATTTATTTGATTTTAGACTACCATGATTGATACATTTTGAGGACGTATTACAGAATAAGTGTAAAAATATATAAGCCTCTGCAAGCCTGTTTAATCCTATGTTTTACCTGTATTAGATCTTAGGACGATGTTGAAATCTCAGGTTATCTGGTATGAATGTGACCAACTGTGGGTAAATGTAGATGATATGACTGTCCTTGTGTTTAAGTGGTCATTTAATGTATTTACTTGCTTTTTTGATTCTGCAGACACCATGTTTTAGGGCTATGAGCAGTATTGTAGTATTTAACTTGTACATGTATAATACTATAACTTCTACTATCATTGAAGCTTCAAAACTGGTGAACATTTGCATTTTAGCCATTTGTATTTTTTCAAGTCTAGATTTTTTCCCGTAAGCAATCATTGTGACTTTTTTCTTTGCACTAAAGATTAACTCAGGCTTCAAATCTACTGGTTCAATATTCCCATCAAATCTTGTACACCTAGTTAAATGTTACTCTTCTTCAACATTTGAATTACAATTTCATTACATCTCTTGTTTTTCAGTGTCTCTTTTTTTCATAATTTTAGATTTACAATATAAATTGACAATGAATATACTTGTATTTTTTTAAGGTGCTTTAACATGATTATTTGTATTATGACATGTATTTTTCTATGTTGTAAGCATGTGTCGTACTTTTCTAAGTTGATGTAACGCTGTGGGCGTACATCTCCAGAGACTTGTACCATGTGTAATTACATTGTACCAAAGTAAGGTTTGTAGCAATTCAACTTTAAATTAACACTATGCGTTCTCAATGTATATTAATACAGATACATTCAATAACATCCTTTTATATGAATAAATTTTTGAAGAAACTGATTGCTTCGACTTTTGTCTGAGTTTTTACAGAGTTTTGAATTGTTTGCCCTGTGCTCATTTGTTAAGATACATGTACATTTGATGTTTCACATCACTTTGACCCAAGGTCAAGGTCAATCAGTACATTTGCATGAAAATGTATTCTGTCTTTTTAAGTGATGGATTAGAAACAAGAAAAACTGGGTGAATTGAATGTGCAGAATACTTGCAATTCTTATTTCAATAAATACCTGATTTTACTTTCAGAACTAGAACTTACATAATAGGATGTTACCATACAAAAAAAAATAACAATAAAGGTACATAATACAACATGTTTCTCAATTTGTTTTAACCATACAAAAAAAAAACTCCAGCTTAACGCAATGAGACCTTGACTTTTCAGAGATTATCTTGGCTCCAGGTCAAGGCACACCATAGACACCTTGGCAACAATTCTGTGTATAACCAGAAAATTCATGCAGGTATTTAAAAGCTATGACATTTCCTTGATTTTGCAGATACACAAATTGCCTTGGAAAATAAGTCTATGAAATGTTCAGATCAGACCTAGTGACCTGGACCATGCAAATTGCACACCTTTGACAACCAATTTTCATAAATAATTAAACCATTGCAGAACGGAAAAGGTTATGACCCGGACAAGGTTTTACAAAACAAATACTGTGACATACATGTATGACCTTGGTCCAGCATCTCCAAAGGATTAGCTCTATCCAGTTTAAAAAGAAATTGGATCACGGTTTTCAAATTATTGGTACCCATAAGAGTAGACAAACTTTATTTAATCATGTCAAGTCAAGGCGAACGACGGGATTGCGGTACTCGATGAGAATGTTTTCTGGAAAATATGAGAAAAACGCAATCTGAGCCTTGCAAATGAGTGTAAACTTGGTCATTGAAATACGAGTCTGAAACTTTGGACAGCATATACTCGTTAATTACCATAAATACTCTAGGCAAGTTTTAGATAAGGTTATATATGTATCAAGTGCCAGTTCAATAAACTGATGTAATATATGTATCAAACCTCAGTTCAATACACTGGTGTATGATGATACATAAAGCGTGCGAACGTACAGACAGACAATTTTTATCGTCAACTGGTTGTATAGGATATAGTCTGGGATGTATCACTGGGTTGGGTGCACCCCCCCTTGATCCTCCAAAACCGGCCTAATTTTGTAGCATTTTTTGCGCTCTTTCAGATTAAAATTTGTCTCATGGAAATTTCCATTGCAAAAGTGGTGTTTTTTGGGAAAAACATGTTTTTTTAGTCAAAAATCACTGAAAATAGGAAAAAAATTATAACTTTTATATGGTTGGTGATTTTAAAAATTGAAAAGTGTGAATATATAGTATTTTTGATGCTCTTTCAGATGAAATAAGTTGCAAGTTCCAATTCCTATTTTTACTGTGTGTTTTTGGGTAAAAAAGTCGAATTTTTGCCAAAATTCACAGAAATTTGAGGAAATTTTAATTTATTCCTGCTTCTCAGCTCCTCAATATTGCATATGATCGTTCAATGATAATTTAAAAAACATCTTTAAAGTCTCCTCTTTCAAATGACATATATTTTATATTCTTATTTTTTTGCAAAATCCTCGAAATAAATTATTTTATACAGAAACCTGTATTTTCAATCAGAAATCTCAGATTTCTGTATATCTATTTAAAGAACCCTTATTTGTTATGAAAGCAATGATTGAAAGCTATTTTCTAGTGTAACTTTTCCCACTCTATCAGATTATATATGTTTTACTAACATTTCATCCAAAATCAAAGTGTTTTTTGGGAAAAAACGTATTTTTTCATTTAAAAATAGCTGATTTCTGGAGAATATTTATTGAATCTATAGAAGTTCTTGAAATGATAGCAGGAATGTATTTTGAACTGTAATTATTTAGGTTCACTCAAAAATTACATGTATGAAACATAAAAGGTATATTTTCTACTTAATTTTGGGGCAAAATGCCTGTTTTTTGTCTAAAAATTACAGATTTCTGGAAAAATTTTATTAATTCATTTTCTTTGTTAAAACTATACATTTAAAGCGATTATCATTATAGAAAGTAATCATCTTGTCAGATGATTGTGAAATTAAATGTAATAATTACTTAAAACCATCATTTTGGGGTAAAATATGCATTTTTTATGCAAAAACCACTTATTTTGAGAAAATAAGTACTAGCTCTTTTAATTTGACTAAATTGATATGTTTTAGCTTTGATATTATGCTGTTTCTTATTATAAATGGATAGAAATGTTATTTGATAACTGAAATTTAATTTATATCATATTTTGGGGCAAAAAACCTTATTTATGTGAAAAATTCACTTATTTCTGTTAATATTTTATTAAATTTATATTTTTTATTTAATCAACACTGGAGAGGTTTCATATAATTGGATGGCATAAATGTGATCAAGTTTAATGAGTTTGAAGAGATTTCTTTGATTATCTTGCTATTTTGGGTGGAAAATCTCGATTATTATTTAAAAATCGCTAATTTCTGGAAAATCCTTATTACTATGAAATCAGACGTTATTATTTATATTCAAAAGAGTTCCTGGGTATATCATAGTTTGTCCTTGTAAATCATATGCATTTGAAATATCCTTTGTTAATTCAATTGATATTTTGGGGCAAAAAACCTAATTTATGTGAAAAATTCACTTATTTCTGTGAAAATTGTTTTAAATCTATATCTTTTATTCAATCAAAGCTGGAGAGGTTTCATATCATTGGATGGCATAAAAGTGATCAAGTTTAATGAGTTAGAAGAGATTTCTTTGATAATCTTGCTTTTTTGGGTGGAAAATCTCAATTTTTATTTAAAAACCGCTGATTTCTGGAAAATCCTTATTACTATGAAATGTGTCGTTATTATTTATATTCTAAAGTGTTCCTGGGGATATATCATAGTTTGTCCTTGTACATCATATGTTTTTGAAGTATCCTCTGTTAATTTAATTGGTATTTGGGGCAAAAAGTATGTTTTTTTATGAATTATATATAGCCTATATCAAGAAACTTACTATAGAAAGTCTCATACTTCAAATTATGATTATTATCCTCTGTATTTCCTATTTAACTGAACTATAAGACTTTCAATAGTAAGTTTCTTGATATAGGCTATATATTCATATAAAACATATTTTTTGCCCCAAAACACCCATTAAATTAACAGAGGATACTTCAAAAACATATGACGTACAAGGACAAACTATGATATACCCAGGAACACTTTAGAATATAAATAATAACGACACATTTCATTATAAGTAATAAGGATTTTCCAGAAATCAGCGGTTTTTAAATAAAAATTGAGATTTTCCACCCAAAAAAGCAAGATTATCAAAGAAATCTCTTCTAACTCATTAAACTTGATCACTTTTATGCCATCCAATGATATGAAACCTCTCCAGCTTTGATTGAATAAAAGATATAGATTTAAAACAATTTTCACAGAAATAAGTGAATTTTTCACATAAATTAGGTTTTTTGCCCCAAAATATCAATTGAATTAACAAAGGATATTTCAAATGCATATGACTTACAAGGACAAACTATGATATACCCAGGAACTCTTTTGAATATAAATAATAACGTCTGATTTCATAGTAATAAGGATTTTCCAGAAACTAGCGATTTTTAAATAAACATAGGTAATCACAGATTACGAAGCTCACCTCGTGACAGCAAAATTCAATTCAAACATATTTCTTAGTACATGTATATTGGCTTTTAAAGGCAAAACCACTCAAGCAAAAAAAGTAGGTCAAGGTCATTTTATGAAAGTTTGATCAAAGATACATCCAATATGCAAGTTTGGTACATCTAGCAGTTATACTGTGCTCAATATTGGCTTTATAGAGCAAAATCACTCAAGCGCAAAAAGTAGGTCAAGGTCATTTTATGAAAGATTGATCAAAGATACATCCAATATGCAAGTTTGGTACATGTATCACTTATACTTTGCTCAATATTGGCTTTTAAAGGCAAAATCATTCAAGCGGAAAAAGTAGGTCGAGGTCATTTTATGAAAGTTTGATCAAAGATACATCCAATATGCAAGTTTGGTACATCTAGCAGCTATACTTTGCTCAATATTGGCTTTATAGAGCAAAATCACTCAAGCGGAAAAAGTAGGTCAAGGTCATTTTATGAAAGTTTGATCAAAGATACATCTAATATGCAAGTTTGGAACATGTATCACTTATACTTTGCTCAATATTGGCTTTTAAAGGCAAAATCACTCAAGCGGAAAAAGTAGTCGAGGTCATTTTATGAAAGTTTGATCAAAGATACATCTAATATGCAAGTTTGGAACATCAAACACTTATACTTTGCTCAAAATTGGCTTTTAAAGGCAAAATCACTCAAGCGGAAAAAGTAGGTCGAGGTCATTTTATGAAAGTTTGATCAAAGATACATCTAATATGCAAGTTTGGAACATCAAACACTTATACTTTGCTCAAAATTGGCTTTTAAAGGCAAAATCACTCAAGCGGAAAAAGTAGGTCAAGGTCATTTTATGAAAGTTTGATCAAAGATACATCCAATATGCAAGTTTGGTACATGTAGCACTTATACTTTGCTCAATATTGGCTTTTAAAAGCGAAATCACTCAAGCGGAAAATGTAGGTCAGATGCTGCATACAATGCATGGGTTCACCTCAGCATCCAAAGATGAATCACTTGTGCCAGTTTGGTAACTGTAGCATTAGCACTTTGTCAGATACTGAGCTACCCCAAACTTCTTAACCAAGTCACTCAAGCGGAAAATGTAGGTCAGATGCTGCATCCGATGCATGGGTTCACCTCAGCATCCAAAGATGAATCACTTGTGCAAGTTTGGTTACTGTAGCATTAGTACTTTGTCAGATACTGAGCTACCCCAAACTTCTTAACCGGACGCGGACACGGACGCGGACGCGGACGCGGACGCGTGGGGTTATAGCATAAGCTCACTCAACTTCGTCGAGGTGAGCTAAAAATCGAGATTTTCCACCCAAAATAGCAAGATAATCAAAGAAATCTCTTCAAACTCATTAAACTTGATCACATTTATGCCATCCAATTATATGAAACCTCTCCAGTGTTGATTAAATAAAAAATATAAATTTGATAAAATATTAACAGAAATAAGTGAATTTTTCACATAAATAAGGTTTTTTGCCCCAAAATATGATATAAATTAAATTTCAGTTATCAAATAACATTTCTATCCATTTATAATAAGAAACAGCATAATATCAAAGCTAAAACATATCAATTTAGTCAAATTAAAAGAGCTAGTACTTATTTTCTCAAAATAAGTGGTTTTTGCATAAAAAATGCATATTTTACCCCAAAATGATGGTTTTAAGTAATTATTACATTTAATTTCACAATCATCTGACAATATGATTACTTTCTATAATGATAATAGCTTTAAATGTATAGTTTTAACAAAGAAAATGAATTAATAAAATTTTTCCAGAAATCTGTAATTTTTAGACAAAAAACAGGCATTTTGCCCCAAAATTAAGTAGAAAATATACCTTTTATGTTTCATACATGTAATTTTTGAGTGAACCTAAATAATTACAGTTCAAAATACATTCCTGCTATCATTTCAAGAACTTCTATAGATTCAATAAATATTCTCCAGAAATCAGCTATTTTTAAATGAAAAAATACGTTTTTTCCCAAAAAACACTTTGATTTTGGATGAAATGTTAGTAAAACATATATAATCTGATAGAGTGGGAAAAGTTACACTAGAAAATAGCTTTCAATCATTGCTTTCATAACAAATAAGGGTTCTTTAAATAAATATACAGAAATCTGAGATTTCTGATTGAAAATACAGGTTTCTGTATAAAATAATTTATTTCGAGGATTTTGCAAAAAAAATAAGAATATAAAATATATGTCATTTGAAAGAGGAGACTTTAAAGATGTTTTTTAAATTATCATTGAACGATCATATGCAATATTGAGGAGCTGAGAAGCAGGAATAAATTAAAATTTCCTCAAATTTCTGTGAATTTTGGCAAAAATTCGACTTTTTTACCCAAAAACACACAGTAAAAATAGGAATTGGAACTTGCAACTTATTTCATCTGAAAGAGCATCAAAAATACTATATATTCACACTTTTCAATTTTTAAAATCATCAACCATATAAAAGTTATAATTTTTTTCCTATTTTCAGTGATTTTTGACTAAAAAAACATGTTTTTCCCAAAAAACACCACTTTTGCAATGGAAATTTCCATGAGACAAATTTTTATCTGAAAGAGCGCAAAAAATGCTACAAAGTTAGGCCGGTTTTGGAGGATCAAGGGGGGGGGTGCACCCAACCCAGTGATACATCCCAGACTAATATAATCTCAACTATGGAACTTTTCGGATTTTAAAACCTGCAATTTAAAGGCACTGCTGCAGTACATTGAATTTCAAAATGATAGTTCTATAGATATTTAAAAGTACTTAGCTGTGAGTTGTGACTATAAATATAACTTAGCTCATTTTAAATTGACATTCCATGGATAAACCTTGTATCGATTGAAACAAACAATCAATGATAACGCATTTCTTTACCACCACATATTTTGAGTATCCGATTTATATTTGAGGTAAGACATGCTTGCTTTTTTAAATTTCTCTGTGAAAAAAATACTGAATAAAAAAAAATTATAGTCAAAACTAACCCCCCCCCCCCCTCTTTCCTCTTGACCCCCCCCCCCCCCCCCCCCCCCCAACACACACACTTGATCAAAAGAAGGCATTGTCTCGATCTTCAAAGGTCAATTCAAATTTTATACAGCAAAGGATTTTTTGTCACAATCAACAAAGGCCATGTTTTGATAATGCATGATACTACATTTGTATTGCCGTATATTATTATTAACCAGAAATTTTTCTCGAGTATCAAATTTCGTGATTTTATAGTAGAATAGGGTGTCTGTATTTTTGCGAGAACAATTTTTCGCGATCCCTTGATTACAAAAAAATATGCACTGACATATGATTAGTGTGTTTTGTACGTTTTGTTATTTTAAAAAGATTTAGGTTTTTCTATTATAAGAATACAGTCAATTAACTTCTCTTTACGTTTAATCGGGAAAAGTGAAGAATGACACATGCAAAATAAGAACGAAGCGTAGCTAATATACCAATTTATTTTATACCATACCAATCATGATTTTTTTAGCGAGAATATTTTTTCGCGATTTCAAATCACTCACGAATATAGCGAAAATTAGTAAATCGCGAAAATTTCTGGTTATACGGTAGTTTTACAGTGGGGATACAGAAATATATTGGGTCGATGAAAAAAAGTTGTACTGGGCGAGGCGAAGCTAATACAACGTTTTTTCATCGACCCAATATATATTTAATGTATCCTCCCTTCTGAAATACTGTACATAACTAAATCATCACGCCGATGGCTTCTGGGTTTTGTATGTTACGTCACAACAGATTTAAAAAAAAACTCTCAATGACGTCAAAGGCATAAAGCGGTGTTAGTAGAAGCATGATTTTTAAACAAAATCGGTATAAAACATTCATGTATAACATAAGAGAGAATTTAGCATTATATCAAATATGGATTATTTTTTTTGCAAGAATATATAAGGCCATATTAAGGTTAGAGTTGCGACTACAGGGAGATAACTCTATTTTCATATCACATAATATTTGAAACCGACATAAACGATACATGGTATAAGCTCAGATTGTTACATTATTTTAGAAAAAAAATAATACTCCATGAAACTTTCATTGCTGCATGGATGTTTTTGGGGAAAATGCATATTTTTCAATGAAAAATCGCCGAAAATAGGGAAAAAAAATTGTCATTTTCGCAAGAGTTCTGCTACAAAAGATTCAAACATCAGAATATTTACTATCCATTATATTCTTTAAAAGTGAGATAATTAGAAATTCGAACTTCAAGCTAAACTCTATGTTTTGGGGTCAAAATGTTGATTTTTTGCATAAATTATTGTGCTATTTATAGAAACAGTCATTTTGCACAAAAACTAATTCGGGTACATATTGATTTGACTGCTTTAGGATAAAGCAATACCATAGGTATATGTGTAGAAAAAAATTGTGTAGTTGGCGACCTTCTAGCTATTAGTAAAAATAATGGGTTGTTGCCATGGCAACCAGCAACATAGTTTTTATAAGAAAAAACTCTCCTTAGAACTGATTATTTTATCAGAATTTCTCAAAATACTGTAGCCTTTAATTCATCCACAAGCTGTAAGAATCTTGAAAAATAAGGATATATATGAATTTTTGAAATTTCATGCATTTCAGAGGTATGTTAAGTTATGATGTGGTATTCTCTAAAATGATAAAAATGTTAAAATAGGCCAAAAATGGACGTTTATAGCCAAAAAACAAGACGGACAACTTTTGATTTTTTGGTCTGAATAGTTTGAGGAGATGTTCCTCAATACATATGAACATATCTATCTTTTTTTCTACCTCATTTCTATTAAAAGTCACCACCCTGACCTTAATTAAATGTTTTGTTTACCCGAAATTTTTTCTTTTTTTTTTTTCGGAAGGGTACCCTCCTACCAGGCATGAAAACACAAGAACAAATGAGGGAATTTGGACTGAAAACAATAAAAAAAAACTCTTCTTCAAATGAGGTGGATAATTTAGGCTTTATTTTTAGAAAAAGCACTATTATTTGTTCATATTAATGATGGAATAGGCATTGTATGGTATTCAAGATCATTATCGAATATTTGTTACCCTAAAAATGCATGTTAGGGTGTGTGTGCGGGTGGGGGGGGGGGGTGTCTGAACAATTCGGACGTAAAACAAAATATCAAGTTTCAGGTTTTAAGGCAAGTTTTCAGGCGATATTTCACATTCCGCAGAAAGTTCTGTTAAAACATGTTAGAATTATGCAAAAGAGGCAGGAGAAAAAAATCCCATATAAACATTCCCCCGTCCATACTAATCCTATTTAAAGCTGTCACAGCTGCAACGGAGATTTGTTTTTTTTTTTGCCGCTAAGACACAGCGAAAAAACGACTATTTCGTTGCAGCCGTACAACTCATCTCATCGATGCCAATTCCGCACACCTATTAATAAAATTATATTCTGTAAATTAACAGATATATGACAAAATGGAGCAGCATGAAGACATTACGGCTCTTGATGACTTGTTACGGAGATATCTGTCTGTACTTGACTCAGTGGCAGACCGAGGTTCATAATATACGTATGATGCATCACCATATATGGAAAGAGAGCCGGGTATATCAGGTCATCAAAGCAGCATAGAGCTGGAAGCAGGGTGGAGCGACAAACCTAGGATCTTACCCCAGGGCCAGAGAACTGACGTAGATTATAAATTTGAGGTGGTAGGGGTCAATGTTAGCTTTGACATCCCGGGAGATGGAATGTACTGGGTACCCAGCGGCGACTCGCCAGCTTATGGGAAAGTATACGCTACGACAGAACGCAAGACCGAGCTTACTACATCAGAAGCTTACAGGGCTATTTTCACTGAGGATGCATTCAGATGGATGGAGGAACAGAATGCATATCTTCTACTCCCTGGTATATTTAAGGAAAACGTGGTGGTGGTGAGTGGATTTGCATACGCTCGACGAGAGAAGTCAGCTGTTAGGTCCATCAATGCCTGGTGATGGGGCAATGAACGAATATGACATTGTACCCTGTATACAGATGTCTAAGTGGCCCGAGTCAACTCTCAATTGGTTTGAAAGAGGACCTGATTACTGCAATTTTAAATCCACAATGGAAACAAATAATAAAGGTCCAACCACTTTATCTAGTCGCCACAGGAAATCCATCGTCCCCAAACTTTGAAGAGGAGTTTCGTTTGTCGTTTTCGTTAATAGAAGTTCTCACTTTTAGCCATATACCAGATTATGCTCGACAGTTGTATGGTTTTGCGAAGTACATCTTTAAAGAGATTCTCGAGAAGGAGGAATTCTTAGACTCATATCATCTAAAAACTCTGTTTCTGTGGTTACTAGAAAGTTTTAGCCTTGAAGTGCTAGGTAAAAATGTCACCCCTTCAGTTCGCTAGTCTGATCGTTGAAAGAGTGGAGAATGCCTGTCAAAGACAAAGAAATCCCACATTTTTACGTTGAAAAGTGTAACATATTCCCTTTCCACAAAACGTGAGAATGATTCAACCAAAGTAGAGAACTACAAAAGTATACTTGGACAACTCTCTGCCAGAACGAAGGAACTTGCTGAGATCCTCTTAAAAACTGACTTGAAATTAACAAGGATCCTTGTAAGCACTCATCGTGTTTCATTGACAGTTTGTCAGCTATTGCAGAAGGACAACAGAAAACAGACTATATAGACGCCTACTTAGTCCGACTCCTCAGCGTCACCACATTTTCTTTGTACGAGAACGTTCTGCAAGGCACACTGCAGTCAGCCATCAGTCGTGTTACAGAGGTCTTCACTGACTACACAAAGCGTGATAGACACATTCATAGAATAATACCAATGGTGAATGCAACTCTAGAACATCTTCAACTCTCGAGCAACCTTAATTTAAATCTGATCAGAAGTAGTCATCCGGACAAGGAAGGAGATAGAGTCAGTATTCTAGTACATCAGGCATTTGAAGCCTACGTTAGAAAGTTACCCAAAGCCATAGATTTAGCTAGTGAAGCCATTTCGCTGGGCTCTATAACTTTCCCAAGTGGGTTTGGAATTTCTGTAACATCTTATCATAAGCAATTTGAGCTCGATGAGCCACTTTGCTTCGTTATAAGAACACTGGAGACACGCTCCTCTAACGGAAAATGCCCGAGATTTTACGTAGATCCACTTTTACTGGCTCATCATATGCTTATTCAAACGGGCACCTGCCGTGTCCAGTCCGCGTTGTCTGAGATGGAAGATATTACAGAAAAACTACCAGACCATGTACCCTACAAAGGGAAACTGTCTTACAAGTTTACAGCTGTGTATCTACTACATGGGTACAAGAATTCATCATGGTCTAAAATACTGATGTTTGCTTGACTCTGCCGACGAAATACAGTCTAGACCATTTCCAAAGTAAAGGGATGCTTGCGACAAATTTTGAAATGCGTTAGTCAAGGAATTAACCACATGGTGCAGCATATGAGTATAAAGCAGGATAAAAACAATGACAATAGACATTTAAGTGTTAATCATTTCATGCATGTACTCATGTTATTTATTGTAATGGAATTAAGTTCTTCTCAAACATCATTCCATCCTTCCATTGCCTTGTAAAGCAAAGCACGCGCTTAGGGGTTACTTTGTCCGTAGTCTGTCCATCCGTTTGTCTGTCACACTTAGGTGCCGCGACCATGAATAGAAAGACCTTACTCATCTTGGTATATATACATTTTTTTAACCTTAACCAAGATGCTTGACCTACTTTTCTGGACAGTTGAAAGATTGAACTTAACCCTTTGCTGACCATAAGTCGTTATTCCTCAAAGATAGGGATTTGATCTTGTGTCAAGATCTTACTTTTGATCTCATGATGTTGACCTAAATATTTGACCTACGTTTCTATATATATATAAAGTTATTATTAGACATATTAAAGTCTTTTAAATTGCAAAGTCAAAGAGCTTTTTCATTTTAAGTGTATTCCCTGAGAAAAGGCATTTCTACATACATGTACATCAAATAACAACACAAAATTTTACTAAGACGTTACAAGAAAAACATAAACTTCTACCAGTGATCGGTTACCTAAAAACCATTTACTTTCAGAGGGGATCTCGACCGGGGAGTTTGAAGAAAACCACGTCAGCAGATCAAATATGAAGTCACAGTGAAAAATGCTACCAAAATAATGTGGTTCCTGATGTTTACGTGTATAAAATCTAGGCAAAGAACGGTAATAACTGTTACCTGAAAAAAGATCTATTAATTCGTCATTACATTGTTTTATTTATTGTTTCAAAATTTTGCCAATATGAAAGTGAACCACTGAAGCAAGTTTGCTCGGCATTGCATCAATTATACTTCCTTCAAACGGAGGTTAAAGTACAAGGTTATGATCACAAGGTCGTAACTTTTGGTATAAAAATTACCAAATTACCATAATGAGGAATACACAATGAAGAGTATAAGAGTCCTATCACCTACCATTCTAAAATTATCTCCAATATTACACTTTCTATTATATAAGTGGGTCAAAGTTCAAGGTCAAGGTCACCAAGAAATACACATTAGGAATATGAAAGTCATATATCACATACCATTCAAATATTATGCCCAATATTAATGTTTTTCAAAAGTATGTCAAAGACCAAGGTCAAGGTCACCAGGTCAAAAATCTTGCTATTGGCAAAAAGGTCTTTTTGTAATGAATACATATAAAAATCTATTACAGCCCTATCACCTACCATTCTTAAATTATCTCCAATATTACAGTTTTTGTTATAAAAGTAGGTCAAAGTCATAAAAGTAGGTCAAAGTCCAAGGTCAAGGTCACCTAGTCAAAATCCTGGTATCAATATAAAGGTCTTGTCACAAGAAATACACATTAGGAATATGAAAGTCCTATATGTATCGCCCACCATTCAAAAATTATGCACAATATTCAAGTTTTTCTAAGTTAGGTCAGAGGCTAAGGTCACAAGGTCAAAACTTTTGGTATGTGCAGAATGGTCTGTGTGTAATATAAACTCCATATCACTGGCAGCTAACAAGTTCTGGCCTGTGACAGAAAGACAGACAGACAAACAGAGCCAGACAAAGTGATCCCTTACTGTTGCTATGCACTGCAGGCAATACAAAGGGCCCACCTGATAAAAGACAATTTAAAATGCGTAAAGTTTAAGATGAAGGAAGACACTCTATGACAATTGCTCACTTGAGTTAAATGACACTTAGCAAGGATTCAAGCTTAACAGAGATAGTTTTCAAAGAAGGCATATCATGCAACTTATACATAAGTTAACAATAGGTCACACTTCCTTCTTAGGGAAACTTAGTCCCTGAATCTTGTTCATCAACACAAATTCCCTTATTGGCAAACATGGCTTTCTTCTTTTATAGCTCGTTCCAGCAGTAATTTCAGCCAGCAGCGTCTTTTAAACAAAATAAATGCTTGACCTACTTTTCTGGACAGTTGAAAGATTGAACTTAACCCTTTGCTGACCATAAGTAGTTATTCCTCAGTGATAGGGATTTGATCTTGTGTCAAGATCTTACTTTTGATCTCATGATGTTGACCTAAATATTTGATCTACGTTTCTTAAAAGTTATTATTAGACATATTAAAGTCTTTTAAATTGCATAGTCAAAGAGCTTTTTCATTTTAAGTGTATTCCCTGAGAAAAGGCATTTCTACATACATGTACATCAAATAACAACACAAAATTTTACTAAGACGTTACAAGAAAAACATAAACTTCTACCAGTGATCGGATACCTAAAAACCATTTACTTTCAGAGGGGATATCGACCGGGGAGTTTGAAGAAAACCACGTCAGCAGATCAAATATGAAGTCACAGTGAAAAATGCTACCAAAATAATGTGGTTCCTGATGTTTACGTGTATAAAATCTAGGCTCAGAACGGCAATTACTGTTACCTGAAAAACGATCTATTAATTCGTCATTACATTGTTTTTATTATTGTTTCAAAATTTTGCCAATATGAAAGTGAACCACTGAAGCAAGTTTGCTCAGCATTGCATCAATTATACTTACTTCAAACGGAGGTTAAAGTACAAGGTTATGATCACAAGGTCGTAACTTTTGGTATAAAAATTACCAAATTACCATAATGGTCTCATCATGAGGAATACACAATGAAGAGTATAAGAGTCCTATCACCTACCATTCTAAAATTATCTCCAATATTACACTTTCTATTATATAAGTGGGTCAAAGTTCAAGGTCACCAAGAAATACACATTAGGAATATGAAAGTCATATATCACATACCATTCAAATATTATGCCCAATATTAATGTTTTTCAAAAGTATGTCAAAGACCAAGGTCAAAGTCACCAGGTCAAAAATCTTGGTATTGGCAAAAAGGTCTTTTTGTAATGAATACATATAAAAATTTATTAAGCCCTATCACCTACCATTCTAAAATTATCTCCAATATTACAGTTTTTGTTATAAAAGTAGGTCAAAGTCCAAGGTCAAGGTCACCAGGTCAAAAATCCTGGTATCAATATAAAGGTCTTGTCACAAAAAATATACATTAGGAATATGAAAGTCCTATATGTATCGCCCACCATTCAAAAATTATGCACAATATTCAAGTTTTTCTAAGTTAGGTCAGAGTCCAGGTCACAAGGTCAAAACTTTTGGTATGTGCAGAATGGTCTGTGTGTAATATAAACTCCATATCACTGGCAGCTAACAAGTTCTGGCCTGTGACAGAAAGACAGACAGACAAACAGAGCCAGACAAAGTGATCCCTTACTGTTGCTATGCACTGCAGGCAACACAAAGGGCCCACCTGATAAAAGACAATTTAAAATGCGAAAAGTTTAAGATGAAGGAAGACACTTTATGACAATTGCTCACTTGAGTTAAAAAACACTTAGCAAGGATTCAAGCTAAACAAAGATAGTTTTCAAAGAAGGCATATCATGCAACTTATACATAAGTTAACAATAGGTCACACTTCCTTCTTAGGGAAACTTAGTCCCTGAATCTTGTTCATCAACACAAATTCCCTCATTGGCAAACATGGCTTTCTTCTTTCATAGCTCGTTCCAGCAGTAATTTCAGCCAGCAGCGTCTTTTAAACAAAATAAAGATGTCAGTTTCCAAACCATACTGACTTTATAAACAAGTACTTTTAGAACCATATGTACAAAATCTGGTCTTGCCAAGTCAACCACATAGCTAACTGGGCTTTGACCTAATTTTAACATAAAACCATGTAAGAAGAGGGGGTCTTCATCCAAGAAAACTTGTCAGCATACCTGACAAACCAAGCTTACTGAGTTCATGTGTCTCACATAACTGAAGTTCAGAATAGATCATATTTTCTCTCATATCCAAAGGCAATATTACACAAATGTCATGCTCAGATTTTATCTTACTGACTGACCTAGTTCAGCAAACTTAGGTCTGACCAAAGTTTGTCAGCCCAAATTCAAACCATGGGGTATAACTTAGTCTTACAGCATCTGAAACATGGATCTTGAACTTTGATCAATTTATGGATATCATATTCTAGGTTAACTTTGTTTATCAGTTGCATGAGAAACGTTTCATAATTTTTATCAAGGAAAACATGCTAACAAAATTTTAATATATAAATAAGAAAGATTTATGAATATAAATCAATGAACATCTATTAAGATGGCTTATCATTATCAGTAGTCCCTTCTTCTTCTGTCTTTTTATCAGATTTCTTCGAAGCCTGAAGTCGCTCCATAATCTTTCTTCGTCTTTCTTCTACACTATCTTTTGACACTGCTTTGTAAGAATCACTTTCACCAACACTTCTTTTAGGAGTAGATCTTGTTGTTTCACTAGGTTCTTTATCGAATGTACCTCCAGGAGTCTTTTGTGAAGAGTTATCTGCTCCTCTATAAAACAGACCTCCTGGAGTCTTCGGTAAAGAGGTTTTACCGTTCAATTCAGTATCTATGTTTTCTATATCAGATTCTTCTTCCTCAATATCTTTTCCTCTAAGTTTATCACCAAATGGTTTTCCATATAAATAATCATTTCCTCCAAGTAAATCCACTGTCTCTTCAATTCCTATGGACATAGCATCGACAACAGTTTGAGGGGGAATGAGGGCTGCTGCCACATAGCGGTCCTCCCTGTTCAAGAAGTTGAATAAGCCAACTGCTTGACTCTGTAAAAATAGTACATGATAGTTTTAAACTGTTAGCAGGGCATCAGGAAATTTATGAGAAAACTTGGTCTATTTTTTTCTAATATGAAACTGCCTTTTACAAACTATCCTTAAACAAAAATTTCATTCTGTCATGCCCAAAAGTCTTATATGTACTCTAGTAATGAAAACAACATAAGTATAGCATCTTAGGGGTAAGTGAACTCAAATGAAAGGTATCATCACAAGTAATTTACATGTGAAATATCAAATCCCTACTACTTTTATTTTATTCAAAACTATATGTATCACCGACAATACGGTTGACTATATCCAACATATAATGCCTGAAATGCTTAGTTACCTGAAATGTATGTGTGAAATTTTATCAGCATATCGCTTAGTTATGGCAAATCTTACAAGTAGGTCAATCACATCTAGGTCAAGGTCATAAGGATGGTATTTATACATGTATTTGCAGAAAGGTATTAACAAGCAAATTAAAACATGAAATACCAATGTTATATCACTTACCAATAAGGCCAACCTTAGATTTTTTTTAGAAAAGTAAGTCAAACATATAGGTCAATGTCACAAGGTAAAAGGCTCTATTACATAAAAATCATGACTCAAGACCTATGATAAATTTAAAGAAAAATAGGTCAACTATCTAGGTCAAGGTCACAAGTCAAAAGTTTTGACACTAGGAATATACATGTATCTGAGAAATATAAATCTAAAGCTTTATCTAATAGCAATCAAGAATTACGGCCAATAATAACTTTAAAGAAAAATACGTCAAATATCTAGGTCAAGGTCACAGGGTAAAAAATGTGGTATCTGTGGAAAAGTTTTGGCACAAGAAATACATGTATGGAATATCAAAGCCCTATCACTAACCAATGAAGAATCATGTTCAATCTTAAATTTTCAGAAAAGTACATGTAGGTCAAGCATCTAGGTCAAGGTCACAGGGTAAAAAATATTCATACCTGTGGAAAGTTCATGTCATAAGGAATACACATGTGAAATAACAATGCCCCGTCACATATTAGTCAAAAGTTATGGGAGTGACAACTTAAGTGTGACAGTCAGACATACCCAGAAAGGTTACACAAAATTTTGCATGTCTTCCTCCTTTACATAAAATTGAAGGCAGTAACCCCGCTCTCATAAAGACTGACCATAATGGCTTAAGTGGTCTCAGTCTACATATTACATGAGATCTTCATGTAAATAAACAGATACATAGGCCATCATTGCTCAACAAACATGTTAATTTACAGGTACAAAGGTCATTACTACTTATGCCTCATGAAGAAGTATTTCATAATGTAGCATCATAAATTATCCACTAAATGATCAACTTACAGTGGGTAATACTTGAATGACTTGTTGTTGTGTTCGTAGATAGTCCATAACATTTGGATTTATCAATCTGTCTTTATCTCCAACTCCTACTATGAGTAAATCTATAAATAAAAGACCATGTTTCAGTAGAATTGATTCATGTTACATTAGGAGATTAAGACAAATCAGTAAATGTGGGAAGTTCAAATCATTAAAGGTATTTATTACTACAGTTACAAAATGTACATTCAGGAAATGCTTATAAATACGTACACTATCAAAATTGTTAAATACAATCTAATAAATCAAATGGAATCAGCAGAAGTTCCTTAATAATAAACAAAGTTGCCTAAAAATATGATACAATTGACATAACTAGGTTGTAACACTGCCAATACAGCAAATAACAAAGTACAATACATGAATATGGAATATAGCGAATGCATTTATTTGTGTAGTTTATAATTCTCTATACTTACCAAGCTTTGGTTCCAGTAACGTGAAGAGCGAAAAAGCAGCTGGAGTAAGATCCTCTGGTTTATTTACCTAGAAAGAAATCTTCAATGTAAGTACAACAGTACCAGTACAAAGACACAGCGGGAAGACAAATCAACATATTGCATATTGCGCAGAGAAAAGTCAGAAATACCACTTTCTTATAACAGATGAGACAGAGGAAGATGAATAGGTAGAAGACAGTGAACTGAAGTAATAAATATAATAATCTCTTTTGGTATTTTTCTAGATAAACTTATAGCCAACACATTAAATACGTTAAATTTAAGACTTTCAGTGGCCATCAAGTGCTCAAATGCTTTGAATCAAACAGCGATCAAAATTTTTATAATTATCAAAAGATGTATGATGTAATTATATGATAAATATTCATGCATTTTTCTTCTTGTTACATGTGATTCTTTCATAAAACATTTTGAGAAAAAATTACATATGTCTTACTTTCCACTGAAGGAGGGTTTTGGGGAAGGCGACCATTGGTCCAACAATCCGTACTTTGTTATTCAGACGAAATCCCAATTGGCTAATAGCCTCGATATAAATAAAATCGGTTTTATCCTGGCTAAGCATCTCAACATTTAAAGAAACACCTCCAGAAGACTTGCATCTTACAATCTTGAGGCTGGAAAAGAAATTGGTTTATCATTACTTCATTTTCTATACATAACATGTACATAATTGATAATGGAATTGTTCATGAACTACATTTCATAATATATCCATAAATCATCAAAATCATTAGACTAGTATTTCTTCATTAAGTTTTCAGTCTAGAATTTGATTTTTCAACATGTTCAAGAAGTTTCCTGGGTTGAATTTTGCTAGAGGTATTATGCAAAACAAAACAAGATCACATATCATTTACATATCATGGGCCTAGTTATAGCAAATAGGACATTTGTTTTGGAAAAGCAGATAACCCCAAACAGCATAATGGCGATACAGCTTAATTTTACCAAAAGTAGGTCAAATGCCAAAGTCAAGGTCACAAGGAAAAAAATTATACCATAATACATGCACAAGGAATACACATGTCATATAAAAGCCCATATCAATTACCACGAGAATCATCCATTGTTAATGTTATTAAAAAGAAGGTCAAAGTCCAAGTTCAAGGTCACAAGGTCAATATAAATAAAGCCTGTGTTTGTGAAACATGAATGCCCCCGCTGGCATCTTTGTTAGTATGAACACCAATTTCTGTTAAGTACCGTATGTGAAAAGTCAAGGGTCACTAGATAAAAAAAATGTTGGTATCAATGAAAAATCTTGAGACAAGGAATACACATGTGAAATATCAAAGCCCTATTACTTACCATTCAACAGTTATGCCCAATCTTAAAGTTTTTTGTAAAGTAGGTCAAAGGTCAAAATTAAGGTATAAATAAAATCGCAATCCAAGGAATGCTTGTGTCGCCTGCGAAGCGGTTTGATTATTATTCTAGAAAGTGGATCAAAATTATTGGTATCAGTAGAAAAGTCTTGTCATATGAAATTCATTTGAAATATCAGACCTCTTAATTACAAATTAAAAGATATGGTCATTCTCAAATTTTCAGAAAAGAGTGTCAATCATCTAAGTCAAGGTCACTACGTAAAAATTGGTAACAAAAAGGTCTCATCATAAAAAATATTAAAGACCTATCACCTACCAATTAAAAGATATATACAACCTTAGAAAAGAAGGTCAAATAGCTAGGTCATGGTCAAAAGGTAAAAAATTATGGTATGTTTAGAATGGCATTGTTACAAGGAAAATACATGAGAAATATCAAAGCCCTATCACCTACCAATAAAAAGATATAGCCAATATTACTTTTCTTGAAAAATAGGTCAAATATCTAGATCAAGGTCAAAAGGTCAAATTTTATGGTCTATGTAGAAAGGTCTTGTCACAAGGAATGCACATGTGAAATACCAAAGCCCTATCACTTACAAATCAAAAGATATATCCATTCTTAATTTTTTGGAAAAGTAGGTCAAATATGTAGGTCAAGGTCTAAAGGTAAAAAATCATGGTATGTGTAGAATGGCATTGTTACAAGGAAAATACATGTGAAATATCAAAGTCCTATCACCTACCAATCAAAAGATATAGCCAATATTACTTTTCTTGAAAAGTAGGTCAAATATCTAGATCGAGGTCAAAAGGTCAAATTTTATGGTCTGTATAGAAAGGTCTTGTCACAAGGAATACACATGTGAAATATCAAAGCCCTATCACTTACCAATAAAAAGATATATCTATTCTTATCTTTTTTTCAAAAGTAGGTCAAATATCTAGGTCAAGGTCACAAGGTCAAAAATTATGGTATGTGTTGAAAGGTCTTGCCACAAGGATAGCACATGTGAAATATCAAAGCCCTATCACCTACCAATCAAGAGATATATCCATTCTTAATTTTTTTGAAAAGTAGGTCAAATATGTAGGTCAAGGTCACTAGGTCAAAAATTATGGTATGTGTAGGAAGGTCTTGTCACAAGGAATACACATGTGAAATATCAAAGCCCTATCACTTACCAATCAAAAGTTATGGGCTGTGACACCCAAAGTGTGACAGACAGACAGACTGACAGACGGACGGACGGACAGACGGACAACGGACAAAGTGATCCCTAAGTGTCGCAGGCGACACAAAAATTGGTATCAATACTTTGCTCCAACTTTGCAAGAAAAAAATAATTTTGCCCTGGTCCGGGGCTTAAAAAAATTGTCTTGCTCCGACAAAAAACCCAAGCCCCCCCCCCCCCCTGAATATCAAATGGACCGTGCCTTATGCCCAATGTTTTTTGGACAAACTAACAAACAGACAGACGGACAGGCCAAAAACTATATGTCCCCGAATCTTTGATTCCGGGGGCATAAAAATGTGCTTGTGTAACCTGAATCTCCCTGTTGGTATCTTTGTCATTACTGACATTGTTTTCTGTTAAGTTGGTCAAACCATGAATTCAAGGTCATGATGAAACAATTTTTGGTGCCAATAGGAATATGACACTCTATTACGTATTTAATTTTTTTGTTTGAAATGTGGTCAATTCCAAGGCCAAGGACACAAGGTCATTTTTTCTTTTTGTATTCATAAATGAAATATGAAAGCCCTATCACTTACCATTCAAAAGTTATGGCCAACTTTGAAGTTATCAAAAATAGTTGCCAGAGTCACCTAATGCTCGACTGCATAGCATAATATCTCTCATGACAGCCAATTTATTTAAACTCCCTTTCTCAGGCAACAACATATATCTCATCATAAATCACTGAAGCAGAAAAAGTAGGTCAAGGTCAGATTTCAATAGTCAAACCCAAGATGCATCCAATATGCAAGTCTGGTGCATGTAGCACTTATAGTTAGCTCAATATTGCCAATTTAAAGCAAAATCACTGAAGCGGAAAAAGTAGGTCAAGGTCATATTTCAATAGTCTAACCCAAGATGCATCCAATATGCAAGTCTGGTGCATGTAGCACTTATACTTTTCTCAATATTGGCTTTTAAAGGTAAAATAATTCAAGCGGAAAAAGTAGGTCAAGGTCATTTCATGAAAGTTTGATCAGAGATACATCCAATATGCAAGTTTGGTACATGTAGCACTTATACTTTGCTCAATATTGGCTTTTAAAGGCAAAATCATTCAAGCGGAAAAAAGTAGGTCAAGGTCATTTTTTGAAAGTTTGATCAAAGATACATCAAATATGTAAGTTTGGTTCATGTAGCACTTATACTTTGCTCAATACTGGCTTTTAAAGGCAAAATCATTCAAGCGGAAAAAAGTAGGTCAAGGTCATTTTATGAAAGTTTGATCAAAGATACATCCAATATGCAAGTTTGGTACATGTAGCACTTATACTTTGCTCAATATTGGCTTTTAAAGGCAAAATCATTCAAGCGGAAAAAAGTAGGTCAAGGTCATTTTTTGAAAGTTTGATCAAAGATACATCAAATATGTAAGTTTGGTACATGTAGCACTTATACTTTGCTCAATATTGGCTTTTAAAGACTTTATTGCTATCTTAACATTTACCTTATCATCTCAACATTTGCCCTATCATTTGAAATAATTTTAACCCCAGGGGCTATATCCTCATCTGGATATATTAAATGATGTATAATTAAACATTTGCAACAAAAAATAACCAACAGAATATGAATATAGGAAAGGTAAATGTGTAATCTTAACATTTCCCTTATCATCTAGTTCGGACGACGCCGACGCCGACGCCGGGGGTATTGCAATAGCTCTTTTGCACTAAAGTGCAGTCGAGCTAAAAATTAGGTCAAACTCCATGGTCAAGGTCACAAGGTAAAAAAACATTGGTATACATGAACAGGTCTGGTCACAAGTGATACACACTTTCCTACAACAGACGTGTCAGTGTTTTCTCTAACTTTTGGGGGAAGGGGGTCACCCGCCCAAAGATTGCGGGGAGGGGGGGGATAAGCAGGTAAAGGATGCAAAATAAATCAAAATTCTCGCAAAAACTCTATTAGACAGCTTTGTAATGGTCTTAACATGTTTATGAACAAACACAGAAATGAAAACACCACATTCTGCATGCTCCCAAATATGTAAGGAGGCCGTATGGACCAAGTACAAAAATGTACTGATAACACACAAAAGCTGTACAGACGCCCAAAGTTTGCCTATGTTTTTGCACATAGACAGCGTGTAAACTTTAAATTCAAACTTTATTTATTTTACAACGTTTAACAAACAAGTTACACAACTTATACCAATGTCTCACGTTGGCTCAGATGTTGGTGTGAGGGGGTCCAAGGAGCAGGAGGAAACCGGAGTACCCGGAGTACCCGGAGAAAAACCCCTGCAGAGGCCTGGGTGGGGGACCACCTACCCTCCCACCGAATATGGGATGTAAAGCAGGTTGACCAGTAAGATCAATATTATTTCTGGGTATAAATAGGAAAATTGCTAGTTCTTTGTTTTCACTTTACTTTGCAAGGATACTGTGACACCCTTCCTTTTTGTTCAATTCCAAACAAACATACCATACAATCTGTGTGTCTATACTCTCGCGTTCCCCTTACATGCAATAACATACATGCTTACACTCCAATCAAACCTTAAATGGGACAACAACATACATGACATCACAGCCAAAACTGACAAACCACTAGGATTTTTAAAGAGAAAAAAACAGCAAATCGTAACATCGAAGACCAGGCATACCGAGTCCTTGTTCACCCAAAACTTGAGTATGCAAGCTCTGTTTGGGATCCCCATACAAGAAAAATCTATCTCAAAACTTGAAATGATATAGAGGAGGGTTGCCTTGGTATGTCTGTAACATACCACAATACAAGCAGTGTAACGGAAATAATTGACAGTTTGAATAGACCAGTCATGCCAAAATCCATAAATGGCTGACAAAATTACAAAACAAGAGCCCCAGGGGGCACAACGCTCACCTGATACCCATGCACGCTCTAATTGACATACTGACATTGAATACCGATAGTGCCAGTACCAGGATTTTAGCCCACAACCTTTCTAACAAGATTTTTGCCGGATGCAGACAAGTTTTTTTTTCAGACAACCTTTAAAAGTACAAACGAGAGAAAATAGTCACATTTCAAAACAACAACTTTTTTACTGATTAAAAAGATGGATTATGCGATCCAAAGTCATATGCCCAGCTAGTATAGTTCGATTATGCAACACCAAAAATAAAATCATTTTGTAAAATTCCACATTAATGTGCAACAGAAACAGAATAAAACAATGAAATGATTTCATAAATTAAGTTTATTTAAAATTGAACACCAAACCTTTCATTATTAATAGCTAGTATGCCAGAAAATAATAAAGCCTGTGTTTGTGAAACACGAATGCCCCGCGGTGGCATCTTTGTTGGTATAAACACCATTTTCTGTTAAGTATGTGAGAGGTCAGGGTCAGAGTAATGTTGGTATCAATGGAAAGATCTTGTCACAAAGAATACACATGTACAATATGAAAGCCCTATCACTAACCATTCAAAAGTTATGCCCAATGTTAAAGTTTTTGAAAAGTAGGTCAAAGGTCAAGGTGAAGGTCACGAGGTCAAAAATTTTGGTATCAATTGAAAGGTATTGTCACAAGGAATACACATGTGAAATATGAAAGCTCTATCACCTTCCTATCAAAAGTTATGCCCAATGTAAAGATTTTTGGGACAAACAGACAGACGGACAGGCCAAAACTATATGCCCCCGTATCTTTGATTCCGGAAGCATAAAAAACAAAGACTTTTCGGTTTTGCCTTTATTCATATTAAATTATACAGAAATCTATGAATGAGAGCTTTTGAATAGTATTGATTTCATCTTAATACATGTAACGTACAGTCAAAATCGTGTTAATCCAATTAACACAGACAAGTTGTTAGCGGACAATATTAATTCAAGTGAGTTGTGCAGAAATTGAGCCAATTTATTTTCCAAACAGCAGTGTACGGTGTATCAAACCTCATGACCCAGTGAAGCCACTTGGACAAATTATTTTCGGTAAATATGCTGAAATGCGGTGCTTGGAAATGTATTTTTAGCATATTGAATCAATAGTCGTGATAAATTAACTTCGAACTTGATCTTGCCTTTTATGCAATCTACAGATAGGTTTGAAAATATGCAAAATTCGGAACATTTTCGATGAGGACGCAGAGTTCCTGTAAAAAAAGTGAAATTTGCGAAAAAAGGACATGCATGACCCCCCCCTTTTTCTTTACATTTTTATGCGTGCCAAAGATTCGCAATCAAAATCAGACTTCCGGGCATTTCAAGTCAGTCAAAATTTTTAGTGTGCATCTTTTTATTTCCTGTAGTTACCCCTACTAAAGGGGCAAGGAGGTATTGAACCAATCAAATCTGTAACACAAGATATATGGCGACTATGTTTACCATAGATACAGAAATAAGACAGAGAAAATAATCATTAAATAGGGAAATTGTTCTGAAATATGCATGTATGAAAAAAAAGCAATCCAAGGAATGCTTGTGTCGCCTGCCTAGTGGATTTTTTTTTTCATTGAAATTAGGTCAAATATCAAGGGCAAGGTCACTATGTTAAAAATTATGGAATGTTTAGAAAGGTCTTTTCATAAGGAATACAAATGTGAAATATCAAAGCCCTATCACTTACCACTCAAAAGATATAGCAAATCATAGATTTGTTGAAAAGTAGGTCAAATATATAGGGCAAGTGCACGAGGTAAAACATAGGTAATCACAGATTACGAAGCTCACCTCATGACAGCAAAATTTAATTCAAACATATTTCTTGGTACATGTATATTGGCTTTTAAAGGCAAAACCACTCAAGCAGAAAAAGTAGGTCAAGGTCATTTTATGAAAGTTTGATCAAAGATACATCCAATATGCAAGTTTGGTACATGTGGCAGTTATACTTTGCTCAATATTGGCTTTTAAAGGCAAAATCACTCAAGCGGAAAAAGTAGGTCAAGGTCATTTTATGAAAGTTTGATCAAAGATACATCTAATATGCAAGTTTGGAACATCTAGCACTTATACTTTGCTCAATATTGGCTTTTAAAGGCAAAATCACTCAAGCGGAAAAAGTAGGTCAAGGTCATTTTATGAAAGTTTGATCAAAGATACATCCAATATGCAAGTTTGGTACATGTAGCACTTATACTCTGCTCAATATTGGCTTTTAAAAGCGAAATCACTCAAGTGGAAAAAGTAGTTAAGATGCTGCATCTGATGCATGGGTCCATCTCGGCATCCAAAGATGAATCACTTGTGCAAGTTTGGTTACTGTAGCATTAGTACTTTGTCAGATACTGAGCTACCCCAAACTTCTTATCCAAATCACTCAAGCGGAAAATGTAGGTCAGATGCTGCATCCGATGCATGGGTACACCTCAGCATCCAAAGATGAATCACTTGTGCAAGTTTGGTTACTGTAGCATCAGTACTTTGTCAGATACTGAGCTACCCCAAACTTCTTAACCAAGTCACTCAAGCGGAAAATGTAGGTCAGATGCTGCATACGATGCATGGGTTCACCTCAGCATCCAAAGATGAATCACTTGTGCCAGTTTGGTTACTGTAGCGTTAGTACTTTGTCAGATACTGAGCTACCCCAAACTTCTTAACCGGACACGGACACGGACGCGGACGCGTGGGGTTATAGCATAAGCTCACTCAACTTCCTGGAGGTGAGCTAAAAATGATGGTATGTGAAGAAAGGTCTTGTCACATGGAATGCACATGTGAAATATCAAAGCCTATCACTCAGCAATCAAAAGAAATAGCCAATCTAAGATTTTTTGAAAAGTAGGTCAAATATCTAGGTCTTGGTCATGAGGTCAAAAGTTATGATATGTGTAGAAAGGCCTTGTCACAAGAGGGAATACACATATGAAATATCAAAGCTCTATCACTTACCAATCAAAAGATATAGCAAATCTTAATTTTTTTTGAAAAGTAGGTCAAATATCTAGGTCAAGGTCATGAGGTCAAAATTATGGTATGTGTAGAAAGGTATTGTCAAAAGGAATACACAAGAGAAATATCAAAGCCCTATCACTTGCCAATCAATAGATATAGCCAATCTTGGTTTTTTTTTTAAAGTAGGTCAAATATCTAGGTCAAGGTTATAAGGTTAAAAAATATAGTATGTGAAAAAGGGCTTGTCACAAGAAATACACATGTGAAATATCAAAGCCCTATCACTTACCAATCAAAAGATATAGCCAATCTTAGATTTTTTGAAAAGTAGGTCAAATATCTAGGTCAAGGTCACGAGGTCAAAAAATACGGTTTGCGTAGAAAGGTCTTGTCACAAAGATTACACATGTGAAATATCAAAACCCTATCACTTGCCAATCAAGAGATATAGCCAATATTAGATTTTTAGAAAAGTAGGTCAAATATCTAGATCAAGGTCACAAGGTCAAACATTATATGTGTAGAAAGGTCTAATCACAAGGAATACACGTGTGAAATATCAAAGCCCTATCACTAATCAATCAAGAGATATAGCCAATATTAGATTTTTAGAAAAGTAGGTCAAATATCTAGGTCAAGGTCAAAAGGTAAAAAATTATGATATGTGTATAAAGGTCTTGTCACAAGGAATACACATGTGAAATATCAAAGCCCTATCACTTACCAATCAAAAGTTATGGGGTGTGACACCCAAGTGTGACAGACAGACGGACAGACGGATGGACGGACAGACGAACAACAGACAAAGTGATCCCTAAGTGTCGCTGTGCTTCGCAGGCGACACAAAAAGTCAACATCTTAAAAATAAATTCAGCGTATATTTGATAGCGTATGTGGCCAAGTTAATTCGAAGTATGAAAATAAGTACACAAAGCCAAACTAGCTATAGCTTAATGTCTTATTTAAAACATCATTAAAAATCTAAAAGTTGATATTTTGACAAAATTCTTTCACAGTTTCATTTCTAGCGATAAATATAAAAATAAAAAGAGAAAAAAAACTGAAAAAGGGAAAAAAAAAATTGTTGGGGTCCCGCCGGGGTTTGAAGCTACTCCCCATGGGTCCATTTGGCATGGAAAACATACATTATACCTATGTACAATCTTAAAAAATATTCCTTAAAAATCCAAAAGTGGATATCTTGACAAAATTCTTTCACTTGTAGGGTACCATGCATGAGTACCTCATACCTACAAATTGTCATGACAATCTGAAGAGTGGTTATAGAAAAGAAGCAGAAAATGTATGAAAATCAACCCCCCCCCCCTTCCTTTTTACATAAGAAAAAAATTCATAAAAAATCAAAAAAATAAATTTTAAGCATAAAATACATATCAAAGCATTAAGTAAGTTAAATATGATAAATATGTAGTAAATGAGTGTGTAAAATCATACACTTGGTGAGTTATTTAAAGAAATAGTGCAAAAATGTGCATTTCTGACAAAGTCCGAAAAGACGTCAAAAACGCGTCAAAAATTTGACTTCGAAGTGGAACCAAAAATAACAACACTTCTTAAGACATCTCTCTAGATCATCCTGATGCTTTCGGTTTGTCGATACATGCTTCGGTTCTGAAGAAGAAGTTTGTCAAAGGAGGGTACCCCCCGTGACCTACTTTTGGCTGTGGTGGCGCCACCAATTGACAGATCCGGACGAAAAACAACAACACTTGTAGGGGACCATGAGTACTTCATACCTACCAAGTTTCATCAAAATCCCTTCAGTCGTTCTGGAGAAGAAGTTTAAAATGTGAAAAGTTTACGACGACGGACACGACGACGACGACGACGGACGACTGGACGCAACACTATGACAATAGCTCACTTGAGCCTATGGCTCAGGTGAGCTAAAAAGTCTGAGACAGATAACTTTCGCACACTTTTTCAATGTAACGTCACAATAGAATTGCGTCTTTTAACAGTGACGTCATAATGAAAAACAACGCCAAAAGATGTTGACTCGGACATTTTGAATTTTTAATCGAGATCAGAAAATGGTCTATTGACCCCTCTCACACACAGAAGACTCTGCACTCATTTGTTAACTATGATGTACAAAATTACACATACCCGAGTTTGTTGCAGTATTTCCTAAAAAAAAAACCCAGATGTCTCCCCCCTCCCTCTAAGTTACTTTGACCTTAGGCCAAGATGATGTGAAACCTTTGAGTCATAGGCAACATCATACTAAAACATGAAAGTGATTCATTATATTGTTTGAAGGTAAAGCCCGAACATGATTAGCATATATAATTTCATTATAAGCAAATTTAGTGAAATTGACTTTGGTCACATGACCTTGGATATAGGTGATCTGAAACCTACATTGTATGGATCATGAGCAACAAAAAACTGAATTATTGATTGGATACACGGTTCAAAATATAAAGCCTAGACATGATAAACTATAGACAATTTCAGCCTGGACATGATTAGCATATACAATTTCATTACCAAAGTAAGAAGTGACCTTAATCATGTGACCTTGGGACAATGTGATAAGAAACATTTAGTCCTGAGAAACAACATACTAAAATATGAAAACAGTTGTAAGAAAAGTTTAAGAGATATAGCCCAGACAAGATTAGTACATAAAATTTCATTAAAAAGAACTAAATGATCTTGAACTTGGGCACATGACCTTGGGTCAAGATGATAAGAAACCCTCCAATCCTGAGCAACAGCATACTAAAGTATCAGAGTGATCCAGTATACGATTCCACAGATATAGCCCAGACTCAATAGCATTTACAATTTCATTAAAAATGTAATACTTGACCTTTACCTTAGTCATATGACCTTGGATCAAGATGGTGTGAAACCTTTGGGTCATCAGCATCATCATACTAAAATATGAAGTGATCTGATCATGGTTCCAAAGATTAAGCCTGGACATAATACACGTAACAAATACAATTTCATTTAAAATATACTAATAGACCTTGACCTTGTTCACATGACCTTGAGTCAACGTGATGTGACACCTTTAGGTGATAAGCAACACCACACTAAAATAAGACAGTGATCTGATAAATAGTTAAAAGAGATACAGCCCCAACGGGATGGCATGTACAATTTCATTGAAATGTACTTAGTAACTTTGACCTTGATCAAATCACCATGGGTCAAGGTGAAACCTTTTGGTCATGAGCAAAAACATACTAAAACGTGAAAGCAATCCAGTCAGAGGTCCAAGGGATAAAGCCTAGACAGGAATGAATGTACAATTTCATTAAAAATGTAGTAAGTGACCTTGATCTTTGTAACATGACCTTGGGTTAAGGTGATGTGAAGCCTTCCGGTCATATGGAACAACATACTAAAATATGAACGTGATCAGGTTAACAGTTAAAGAGTTATAGCCCAGATAGGAATGCATGTATAATTTCATTAAAAATGTACTAAGTGACCTTGACCTTTGTCAGATGACCTTGGGTCAAGGTGATATGAAACCTTCCGGTCATAAGCAACAACATACTAAAATATAAAAGTGATCCAGTAAAGCGATCAGGAGATAAAGCCTGAAAAGGAATGTATGTACAATTTTATTACAAATGTACTAAGTGACCTTGAACTTGGTCACATGACCTTGGGTCAAGGTGATGTGAAATCTTCAGGTCATAAGCAACAACATACTAAAATATGAAAGTGATCCGGCAAACAGTTCAAGAGAAATAGCCCCGACAGGAATGTATGCATAATTTCATTAAAAATGTACTAAGTGACCTTGACCTTGGTCACATGACCTTGGGTCAAGGTGATGTGACACCTTCGGGTCATAAGCAACAACATACTAAAATATGAAAGTGATTGGGCAAACGGTTAAGGAGATATAGCCCAGACACGATGTGTGATAGACGGACGGATGACGAAGGCAAAACCAATATGTCTCCTCCCCGTGGGGGGGGGGGGGGGGGGTCATAATTCCACCAGACACTAGAAGATGTAAATAACACACACATACATTTAGACACATCCACTTAACTTCCAAGGACTCATACCGTTTCTCTAATTTTTTCCCATACACAATAACTCAGCGGAATCAAATTTTTTCCCATACACAATAACTCAGCGGAATCAACTACATGCCCCAGTCATCCTTTCCCCCTCAGTTGAAACTTTCAGAGAACAGCTTTATACCCTAACTGTTCTAGCTGCTTATGATATTTCAAAATCAGTTTTCTGTTTGATTCAAACTCTTGCCAATTGTGTTGAGGTCAGTATCAAAATACATGTATATATATATTACATATGACTATTTGAAATAAGAAGCAAATTAATGCCATAAACAGTTCATGCAATGTACTTTTGATATCTAAATATAGAACTGTACATTTATCATTACTGGTATAGATATGCTAAATCATACTGAAATATTTACACTTTATGTGCATTCATCACTGCATATGGGTCTTTATCATGTATTATCATGCATTTGTGCCAATAATTTCTATTTCTATAGTCTATATGTTTTTTCATATTTCTTACAAGTTTTCTTTTTTACTCCTCGCATAATTGAGAAATCGCATAATTGAGAAATCATGTGTAAAGGTAGTGTTGTATAATCGGACAAATTTCATAATCGATTATCGGTTTATAATCGGAGAGGATTTTAATCGATTATTTCGATTTAATCGGAAATAAATTTTACTTGCTTTTACAGAAAAGAATATGACAAGTAATGATAAAACTTCACTAAATCATATGCTAATATACATATTAAAATGTCTAGAAAGAACTCCAACCACAGAATGATCAAATCCTATCTAGTAAATGAAATATTTTGTCAAGATCACAGCAGTAATGGAGCCAAAACAAATACATGTATGTGATTGTAACACAAATATAGTCGGCAACTTTACACGCCAGATGCAGTTTTTTTTTTTTCTTCGGGAGGGGGGTCTCCATTCGACCCAAGAGCAAGGTTTTTGCTCATTCAATGAGGAATCAAACAATATCTTCGTGGAGTTTAGGCTGGCCTTGTCGTTCTTACAAAGCTCTGGAGTTCGGCGTAAAAAGTTTGTTTTTCCAAGACGAGTAGATATAATTGACGTATCGAATCTGACGTTGAAGTTTTCTATTAGAGTACTTGTCATTACTATTAGATTCAATGAGAATCCTTATTCCACATATTGTATGCCTTAGAAAGTGTATTCTTTTCGAATTATTTACGCTACGACCGTAATTTTAACTCGAGGAAACAATCGCCGATCTACTTTCGTTTTATTCGTACTTGTTACACGCGTATTCGACCGAGAACTATGTCATTCTTTTCTACGTTGTATATTTCCGATTATAATCGATTCTTGAAAACATAATCGATTAATCGAAATCGAAGGGTATTAGCGATGATGTCGCCGATGTCGGCGATAATCGTTACAACACTATGTAAAGGTCAGGTCATTTTCGTACTAAAACTGACATAATTCAGGGGTCTAGAATTCCCATTTCCTGTTGCCCGGGGCAAGTGAAAAGTTGGGTCGGGAAAGTGCAAAGCAGCAGCGTACGTACCGGTGTTCATTTGCCTGTCGGCAAGTAGATGAGCTGAACATTTAGACTTCTTTCTTATCTCCTACTTCTAAGAATCAGTTAGAAGCAAACCCTCAATTAATAGCTAGGTATGTCACATTTTATAAACATGGCCTTTAATAAAATTATGTTGCAGTATATTATGGAGGGTAGAAAGAGTCATAATCCTAACTTAATATTCTTATTCCATTATAATATTTTTATTTCAAGTGTTTATATTCTTTTTCTATTTTAATCTTTATATTTATATTATCAATTCTTATTGCTCAGCCCTTTCATCAGAATCCATAGTATATAACCTTTCCTTCTCTACATATCATTTTTAATGGGCAAGTGAATTTTTCGCATCGGGCCAGTAAATATTATGTCATGAGTTGCCCCTGGCAAATAGGTTTTGAGAAAAATTCTAGACCACTGTAACTGCATTCACAAAACTATTTATGAGAAATTTACGTTTATCAATACTGAATAAAACATGTCCATTATATCTAAACATCTTAGACAATGTTGGAGCGAAAAGCCTCTTGGTGAAAAGTCTTTTTAGTTCCAGGGCGAAACGTCCAACATTCCAAGAACCCCCGAGGTAATATTGAAAACCCACCAGTGATAACAGCGTAAAGAAAATGGATATACATATTTTCACTCATATCCTTACCAGTTGGGCCTCAGCTTTCTTAACAAAAAAGATCTCAGCATGATAAATGAATAAGACCTTCAGCAATTACCGGAATTTCATTATACCGTTACCAGTTTAATAAATAATCGTGATGTGGTCTGTTGAACGCTTCTCTGAAGGAGAAAATAAGCTTTACTGTAAAGATGCAATATGACTTAGACATGCACGCGGGGATCTGAAAAAAATAACGCAGACGAGAAAGAAGATGTCTACAAATTTGCTCCAAAAATTATTCAATAGAGAGGTATGTGATACAGGAAGTTGTGAACAAAGCCAATTAAGATTTCCTCTTACCAAAATCCATGCAACAGCTTGAATTCTTTAGTCCATTTGCTTAAAAATCCTATTCGAGGAAAGGCAACCTACATCTACATCTACATGGTACGTTGAACCATCAACAACAGGTTATGTTTTGATCAATTAAGAAATAATCAAGGGTCATATAATGACAAAATTTATATAAAATTGTTCAGAATTTTATTTTCTATCAATAATATATAAGTAAAAACAAGTTTAAATGCTTAAAAGGATTTTATTCCCCCCTTTAACAGTTTTCCTGTCATTCCTGACATTATACTTTTCCTGTCTTTATACCCCTCCATTCTTTAGTCCATTTGCTTAAAAATGCTATTCGAGAAAAGGCAACCTACATCTACATCTACATGGTACGTTGAACCATCAACAACAGGTCCGGGATTACTCCAGAAATGGCTATAATAGCTAAATATGGCTATAATAGCTATAAATGGCTATATTGGAGAAACAATTCTAAGTACTGAAAAAGTAAATTTTGGAATTTTGAGTTAATACTCAAAATCGCAAATGTTTATGACCATCTGAACAATGTTTACTAAAGAAGTTGACATGTAAAATGTACCATCTTTGAGATTGAATGAGTCAAATTTTGATAACTTATCCTGGTCAAAACTTGAAAATTGCAAGTTTTGCATACCACCTTCTTTTGTAAACTTTGATCAGATGGTCATAAAGATTTGCGATTTTGAGTTTGAAAGAAAAATTCAAAAATTTTATTTTTTAGTACTTAAAATTATTTCTCCAATATAGCCATTTATAGCTATTATAGCCATATTTAGCTATTATAGCCATTTCTGGAGTAATCCCGGACCTGAACAATTGATGACTATTCAACGGCGTGAACAGATCGCTACTATATTTACAAGAATTCTTAGTAAATGAAATTACAAAAATAGAAAAGCTAAAAGATAAAAAAGAACAAAGTGCCCAACCTGTAGAAGCTGTAAATCACATCATCGAATCTCCGATGTTCTATCGTAACTGGTCAGCTATGTCGTAAATGCGTGACTGATCAATGTCGGAAACTCGATGTCGATACCAACAAATCATAAATTTTGTTGGATTTTCCAAATATTCTTCATTAGAGGAAACAGTCCACCTATCAGCAAGCAGGTATGTTTATCACTGAATTTGAATCCAGTCGTCGTTTGCATATCAATAAGTGCATATTTGCCTACTGCAGTGTTAATGCTCAAAGGGGGCCACAACTCGCCATAAAATGTCGTCCTATTTTGGTAAATAATTCACTATTTAGTAATCGTTTTAAAAATTTGTTATGTTGACCACATAAAGTTATCACTATAGTCTCATTTTCAACTGACCTTTTCGTGTAACAATACCTACCTAAGCGGAAAAATTGTGTATATCATGGTATTTGGAAGCATAAGTATGGAGGCCTTGAAGTGTAAAAGAATTTTTTTTTTTTCGTACCTTGCAACGCTGTGTCAAATGTTGATTATACTGAGGGGTGGACAGGGTGAAATGGAGGGGGAAGAAGGGGGATGAGAGAGGGGGAAGGTGGATGGAAGGGAAGGGAGGGTGACAGAGAGTGGTAGGAAGGATGGAGGGATGAGCGGGAGGGGGGAGGTAAGGGTGTGGGGAATTCTGACAGGAAAAGATTACATGTAGACGGGACGGGAATTTATGTAATATTCTGAAAATTCAAATAACTTCTGAAGGGAATTCAAGAAATTCACAAGGGCATTGATTTTCTGGCATTAATTTTATTGATTTTCAGACGGGAATCGAAATAATTATCTAACAGGAATTAATTTCAGACTGGGATTCAATTGATTCTCAGACGGGATTTCAATTTTGTAACATGGTAACGGGAATTAATTCTCTGATGTGAATTCATGAAATTTTCTGATGGAATATATTTCCTGTTGACAGGAATTAATTTCCTGATGAAAGGAATAGATTTTCTGCACAAGGGAATACATTTCCTGCAGACGGGATAAATTTCCTTCAGACGGGAATTAATTTCCTGCAGACGGAATAGATTTCCTGCAGACGGGAATAGATTTCCTGCAAACGGGAATAAATTTCCCTCAGATGGAAATACATTTTCTGCAGACGGGAATAGATTTCCCGCAGATGTGAATAGATACTTCCCGCATTTTTTTTTTTCGCAGACGGGAATAGATTTCCCACAGACAGGAATATATTTCCTGCAGACGGGAATATGGTAAATTTCCCTCAGATGGGAATATATTTTCTGCAGACGGGAATAGATTTCCCGCAGACGTGAATAGATATTTCCCGCATTTTTTTTTCGCTGACAGGAATAGATTTAGATTTCCTGCAGACGGAAATTAATTTCCTGATGATGTGAATATATTTCCCACAGACGGGAATAGATTTCTTGTGACGGGAAAAGTTTTTCTGACGATGGGAAGAGATTTTCCGCCAAAGGGAATAGTTGGCGGAAAACCTATTCCCGTTGGCGGAAAATCTATTCCCGTTGGCGGAAAATCTATTCCCGTTGGTTGAAAATCTATTCCCGTTGACAGGAAATCTATTCTCGTCGGCAGAAAATCTATTTCCGTTGGCGGAAAATCTATTCCTGTCATCAGAAAAGCTAATCCCGTCAGGGGAAATCTATTCCTGTCTGCAGAAAATCTATTCTCATCTGTGGGAAATCTAATCACATCATCAGGAAATTAATTTCCGTCAGTGGAAAATCTATTCCCATCAGCGAAAAAAAACCCCCGGGAAATCTATTCCTGTCTGCAGAAAATATATTCCCATCTGCGGGAAATTTATTCCTCTGGTGTCCATGGTGTTCAAGGTGAGGTAATTGTTGCAAACAATCGTTCTGGCAGAAATAAACAATCATGTAAGCAGTGTTGAACAATCTTTTCAAAGGGATTATTGAAGCATTATATTCAGTAAAGAAAAAAAAATCACAAAAACAATTGAATCATCATCATTCAAAGTAAAATATTGTTATCTGCATCCCATCCGTTGTCTTAGCATCAACGGTGCTCCATACATTCCTCCAATAATCCGACTGTGAGAAGAGTGATTGTTTTGATTGTTAATTAATATCAATTTTTTTGTTTCAAAAGTTATATGGGGAATTAATTAAAGTCTCTTAAAGCAGGCAATCACATAAACTCAGATTTTCCTATCGTTTATGATGGTGAAATCACTATTTGAATTGTGCAACCCATGGAATCCGACGTCAGAGGAAAGGTGGTATTTTCGATCTACATCGTATATGCAGCTATAGAATACCTGAAAAATGACTTAAATACATTCATTAGTCAATAAAGTATTCAACACAGTTGGATATAAAATGCTACAATCTTTTATTTTGATGAAAATAATAAAAACGTTGAATTTCTTGTCAACAACATCGAGTTTCCGACATTGATCAGTCACGCATTTACGACATAGCTGACCAGTTACGATAGAACATCGGAGATTCGATGATGTGCCCAACCTGTTCTATATATCAGGTTGGGGAAAACTTCAAATCGAGCTATAATAGCTTGATGAGGCTATAATAGCTAGAACAAGCTATTGCCTAATAACATTTTTCAATACAAAATTAAACTAAAATCAAAATTTTTGAAAAATATTTACTGATTCCATTTGTACTCGATATATATCAAAATTTTTAACAAGACATATATATTCAAATATATACCGATGATGAGCAACAAGATTTTGAAAAAATGAAAACTTCGAGGTTCCTTATCTCCTAATCTGTTGGTATTTCAATAGGGGTTTCTTTACAAAAGTTGTAGTATTTTATCAGTACTAGTGCGACTTGTAAACAAAATTTAATTATCATCAATTTTTTATTTTTTTCTTAAGAAAAAAATAGTTTTAAGATAGCTACATGGAGCTATTATAGTCCAATCGAACTATTATAGCTCGATCTGAAGTTTTCCCCAACCTGTATATGGATACTTAACAAAATTTATGGTTCTGAACCAGAGATTTAAACTGGTCCAGAGATGGTGCGTGAATGATTGAATTTGGAAGTGAATTCCACAGAACAACAGTGAAGGGGAAAAAACTATTTATAGTAGTCTGTTCTGGTACTGAAGATTTGGTACTGCTGAGAGTTGGTGCTGCGGGTACGTGAGAATGTATTTTGGGTGAGGTAAATGGTGGGATTTATTGCTACCAGGTTATGAGTCAGTTTATAAAACATCGTTACTCGGGATATATTTCTCCTAGTTTCTAGGGATTGCCAATTAAGATGATCCATCATAGAGGAGACACTGGATTTATTATGATATCTATTTGTCACATATCGTGCAGCACGTCTTTGGACATCTTCAAGCCTTTTAATGTTGGTTTTAGTATGTGGGGACCAGACAGAAGAGCAGTATTCAAGATTTGACCGAACAAGAGATTTATATGCGA
The DNA here is from genome assembly GCA_033119305.1 of Pinctada imbricata. Classification (NCBI taxonomy): domain Eukaryota; kingdom Metazoa; phylum Mollusca; class Bivalvia; order Pterioida; family Pteriidae; genus Pinctada; species Pinctada imbricata. The sequence continues at coordinate 17,627,472 of VSWD01000009.1, read as the reverse complement.
GACTTTTAGTGTGTTCCTCTTTAATTTTCAAGTTTCTTTTCAAAAATCCAAGAATTTTATTTGCTTTTGAAGATATGTTGTTGATATGGCAATCCCATGACATATTATACTTTATTTCAATCAAAACTGAGGAGCTTCTTTACTTTTTGTCTAAGCGCGTGCGATCCAATCCATCCAATAGATCTTGCTTAGTCGTAAATTTTGGTATAAGTTATAGGATAGTCAGTGCATGCAATAAAACTTTATAGACAAAACAAGTTTTAGATAGACCATTTCCCTTGCTAATTTTGATTGCTGGACACTTCGTCACCAAGACAACTCGTAACAAGACAACTCGTAACCAAAAAAAGACATCTCGTAACCTGACCATTTTGGTGACGAGTTGTCTGGTCAAGTGGTAACCAGGTGACGACTTGACCAGACAAATCAACACCAAAACTGAGAAAAAATCTTGATAAAAAGTCGTCACCAAAACTTAAGAAAAATCTTGATAAAAAGTCGTCACCAAAACTTAAAAAAACTCTTGCTAAGAACTCGTCACCAAAACTTATAGTAGAAAGGGGTAGGGGCAAAAGTATCCATTTTTGGCTCCAATCAAAAATTTTAAAAAGTTTCTATTTTGTTATTCATTATGCTTCTTGAAGTTCTTCTGAACAAAAAAAATAACAAATTTTATGTGATTTTTCGAAAACCTTGCCTTTTAGGGCAAAATGATTGAAAGTTGAGCACTATGTCTTTACATTAGAAACTCAGATTTTTTGCAAGGGACACACATACCTACAGTTGTAAGCCCCAGAGCAAGGGCATGTAACAGGTTCATACTCATATGGGACATTCCTTTTTATATTCTGAATGTACATGGAAAGTATAACTTTGTTACATGCGCTTGCTCGATATATACCATAAACTATTATGTTAAGATCTGGTTGTTATCATTTTACCACTAATTTCCATAGTAGTGGGCAATTTTGGCGGAAATAACACTCATATTAGTTGATTATATCTATTTTCAATTCACTTTCAATAAATAACAATATCTATACTCTTATTTGAAAGATAAAAAATAGTATGAAAACAATTTTTGAAAACGGCAAAAAATGGGGCCAAAAACGGCAGATTTTGCCCCTACCCCTTTTAATAAAAACTCATCACCAAAACTTAGAAAATTGACTTTGAATATTACAACATATTGGTCACATTTTCTGTATTTTTAAGTCTCACCAAAACTTAGGAAAAAAAATTGTTAAAAACTCAAATGGTGACATGTTTTTATCAAGATTTTTTCTAAGTTTTGGTGACGACTTTTTATTAGAAAACTTCTAAGTTTTGGTGACGAGTTGTCTGGTCAAGTTGTCACCTGGTTACGAATTGACCAGACAACTCGTCACCAAAACAGGTAGGTTACGAGTTGTCTTTTTTTGGTTACGAGTTGTCTTGTTACGAGTTGTCTTGGTTACGAAGTGTCCTGATACCCTTATTTTTTCCATGACGTTGTGACACTCTCCATCGGCTCAATGTTAAACTCGGTGGCGCAACGTTGAAATTTTCCATTGAAAAGGCCCCATCTAAAATTTAGCTTGCCTGTATAATATGATTAAATAAACTCTCGACGACCATACATGTATACCAAAATTTACGACCAAATGAGATCTATTCAATGATATGGATTTTATTTTAATTTTTGCATGACAAAGATATCAAAATTGCGTTGATCCAGTTTCAAAAGTGAGCCGCACGGACAGTAGTCTGACAAGTCTGTTGTGGGGTCGATTGTTCCTATTTGGTAGACTTAATAAATCCAGTCCCTTGGCTACTGCGAATCCAAGTATCATTGTTACAGAACGAGGTTGGACAAATCTAGTTACAATGGTTACAGTGCAACGAATGTACCTTAAGTTTAACATTTAATTGACCGACAACTTCTTTCCTTTTCTTGTTACATGCTGTAGAACCGATGTTATCACTATTTTAATCAACTCCTGAAACACCATTACACCGCCTTGCTTGTGTCAAATGTGCAAGTGTGTGATGACGTCAAGACCAAGCTTTAGAAATATATCAATCTATAGTTAGTTTCGGAGATGTTATTTTTAGCAATTCAGGGATCTTTTTGCCCCTTTTTGGGGCCGTTATTCGGCCCCATTCCCAATGAAAAATAGTATCTTTTTTTCCCAATTGTGACTCTAAAATTTCCCAATTTCATTCAGATGGAATTATCAGCGAAAATAGTGAAAATAACTGGTTCAAAAGTAGCAAATTTACTAATTATTTGCCATATTGTTGTAAGTAGTGTTGTATAATCGGACAAATTTCATAATCGATTATCGGTTTATAATCGAGGGGGATTTTAATTGATTATTTCGATTTAATCGGAAATAAATTTTACTTGCTTTTACAGAAAAGAATATGAGAAGTAATGATAAAACTTCACTAAATCATATGTCTAGAAAGAACTCCAACAAGAGAGTGATAAAATCCTGTCTAGTAAATGAAATATTTTGTTAAGCTCACAGCAGTAATGGAGCCAAATCAAATATGTGATTGTTATAGCAATAGTCGGAAACTTTACATGACTGATTCAGTTTTTTTTTAATTTTTAGCTCACCTCGACGAAGTTGAGATGAGCTTATGCTATAACCCCGGCGTCCGCGTCCCCGTCCCCGTCCGCGTCCGCGTCCGGTTAAAGTTTTTGGGGTAACTCAGTATCTGACAAAGTACTGATGGTACAGTAACCAAACTTGCACCAGTGATTCATCTTGGGATGCTGAGTTGAACCCATGCATCAGATGCAGCATCTGACCTACATTTTCCGGTTGAATGACTTTGTCAATGTCTGGTTAAAGTTTTTGGGGTAACTCAGTATCTGACAAAGTACTGATGCAACAGTAACCAAACTTGCACAAGTGATTCATCTTGGGATGCTGAGGTGAACCCATGCATCGGATGCAGCATCTGACCTACATTTTGTGGTTGAATGACATTGTCTTATCTGGTTAAAGTTTTTGGGGTAGTTCAGTATCTGACAAAGTACTGATGCTACAGTAACCAAACTTGCACAAGTGATTCATCTTGGGATGTTGAGGTGAACCCATGCATCGGATGCAGCATCTGACCTACTTTTTCGACTTGAGTGATTTTGCCTTATAAGGCCAATATTGAGCAAAGTTTAAGTGCTACATGTACCAAACTTGCATATTAGATGTATCTTTGATCAAACTTTCATAAAATGACTTTGACCTACTTTTTCCACTTGAGTGATTTTGCCTTTAAAGACCAATATTGAGCAAAGTATAAGTGCTACATGTACCAAACTTGCATATTGGATGTATCTTTGATTAAACTTTCATAAAATGACCTTGACCTACTTTTTCTGCTTGAGTGATTTTGCCTTTAAAGGCCAATATTGAGCAAAGTATAAGTGCTACATGTACCAAACTTGCATATTAGATGTATCTTTGATCAAACTTTCATAAAATGACCTTGACCTAGTTTTTCCACTTGAGTGATTTTGCCTTTAAAGGCTAATTGTGAGCAAAGTTTAAGTGCTTCATGTACCAAACTTGCATATTAGATGTATCTTTGATCAAATTTTCATAAAATGACCTTGACCTACTTTTTCTGCTTGAGTGATTTTGCCTTTAAAAGCCAATATTGAGCAAAGTATAAGTGCTACATGTACCAAACTTGCATATTGGATGTATCTTTAATCAAATTTTCATAAAATGACCTTGACCTACTTTTTCCGCTTGAGTGATTTTGCCATTTAAGGCCAATATTGAGCAAAGTTTAAGTGCTACATGTACCAAACTTGCATATTAGATGTATCTTTGATCAAACTTTCATAAAATGACCTTGACCTACTTTTTCCACTTGAGTGATTTTGCCTTTAAAAGCCAATATTGAGCAAAGTATAAGTGCTACATGTACCAAACTTGCATATTATATGTATCTTTGATCAAACTTTCATAAAATGACCTTGACCTACTTTTTCTGCTTGAGTGATTTTGCCTTTAAAGGCCAATATTGAGCAAAGTATAAGTGCTACATGTACCAAACTTGCATGTTGGATGTATCTTTGATCAAACTTTCATAAAATGACCTTGACCTACTTTTTTCCACTTGAGTGATTTTCTTAATATACATGTACTTAGAGATATGTTTAAATTGAACTTTGCTGCCACGAGGTGAGCCTGGTAATCTTTGATTACACTATGTTTTTATTTGGGGGGGGGGGGTCTCCATTCAACCTAAGAGCAAGGTTTTTGCTCATTCAATGAGGAATCAAACAGTATCTTCGTGGAGTTTAGGCTGGCCTTGTCCTTCTTACAAAGCTCTGGAGTTCGGCGTAAAAAGTTGTTTTTTTCCCTAGACGAGTAGATATTGACGTATCAAATCTGACGTTGAAGTTTTCTATTAGAGTACTTGTCATTTCTATTAAATTCAATGAGAATCCTAATTCCACCCATTGTATGCCTTAGAAAGTGTATTCTTTTCGAATTAATTAATTACGCTACGACCGTAACTTTAACTCGTGGAAGTGATCATCGATCTACTTTCGTTTTATTCGTACGTGTTAAACGCGTATTCAACCGAGAACTATGTCATTCTTTTGTACATTGTATATTTCCGATTATAATCGATTCTTGAAAACACAATCGATTAATCGAAATCGGAGGGTATTAGTGATGATGTCGCCGATGTCGACGATAATCGTTACAACACTAGTTGTAAGCATAAGAAATTGAATCATATTTAAAGAAAATTATATGATTAAACATTCAATTCTCAACTTTTGAACGATAAACTGTCATTTTACTTTTACTTTGATATTTAGTACTTCCCAAATATTCCCAAATGTCGTTAATTTTCCCAATTGCAAGGGCCCCGACCCCATTCCCAAATTACTGAAAAAAATCACTGCAATTAGAAATCGTTGTTCTCCGTATTTGCTAAAATAAAATGCTGCTGAGCTCTGTAATCCATGATTACCAATGTTTCTGGAACATAATGATCTCGGGGACATAAAACGCTGCGAACCAGTCATCTCATATGTATAAGCGAACTTTGGTGTGGAGCTCGTATAAAAGTTCCCCGCAAGGGGTTTGACAGTAAGTGTTTTAAATGCTCTTACCCTGACATGGTTGCCATAGCACTTTCTGTATAGGCATAACCTCAGACAGTGTATGTTTTGTAGATATTGTTTTCATTTTCGTGCGAGAACATTATGGCGTGGGCAGGGGATGCGTAGGTTACAATAGCATAATGTCTGACCTCAAAAACTTGTGTTCTACACCCAAAAGCTGAAGTAAAATGAAAGGCTTATATAGAAAGTGATAGATCAAAAGAAAGATCCTTTCCTGTATATTTCTTTGGTACCAAATGATATATACCTTTCCGTTACCATTTTCACTCCGAAAAAGAAAGTGAAAGTGAAAATAGAGAAATTTTGACATGTCATTCAGATGGACTTTGGTCCCATTTTGACCATTGCTCCAGAAAAATTCTCAATATTAAAATTATGCTGATTTGAAGCCCATATCTGTTTAAATAATATATGAAAGTTATTTAGGGATTCGCCAATTCGTTTTTGAGTCCCCATTCTGAGCCCCTCTCCGGAAATCTCCTCTACGTTGTGACTCCTTCCAGTTTGATTTTTATATGCATATCCAAAAATAGAACTCATGAAAATCTTACAAAAATATTACAGAATCTAATGATACCTTATAAGCCCCTCTCCGGAAATCACCTCTACGTTGTGACTCCTTCCAATTTGATTTTTATATGCATCTCCAAAAATAGAACTCACGAAAACCTGACAAAAATCTTACAGAATCTAATGATACCTTATAACTTGCCTTCATTTTAATAATCATACACACTACAGCGATATCAGTCTCTGACTCTTAATATAAAGAAAATTGACCGGGGGCCAAATTAACTTAGAGGCTATAGGGTTTATGCTATTAAAACCTTACTCCTCCCAGGCACCTGGTCCCACCTATAACTTCTTAGAGTCTATCAATGCTCAATTTGGTACTCTATTGTTGGTGCTGTTGAGATTGTTGTCAGGATCTTCTTTATCTCATTAAGATGCCGCAAAATAAGAGTGTTTACAGTAGGGGACCCATTAATTTATGCTGGGACCCATTGTCTTGGCTTGGGCTTGTGTATTTCACATGTGTATTCCTTGTGACAAGACCTTTTCATTGATAGCAAAAGTTTTGACTTTGACCTTTCACGTACATGTACTCAAAAGAAGATGGTGTTTACATGTATATGAACAAAGATGCCACCGGGGGCATTCGTGTTTCACAAGCACAGGCTTTATTTCACATATGAATGATAGGGCTTTCATATTTCATACATTCATTCACCATAACAAGTACTACATTTTGATACCAAGACATTTGACCTAGTGACCTTGACTTTGAACTTTGACCTTATAGTTATAGTAATATTTTAATTTGGATGAGAAGTTCTTATCTCTTCAAGTATAAGTATTAGGGCTTTCGTATTTTATACATACATTCACCATAACAGGTGCTACATTTTCATACTGAGGCTTTTGACCTAGTGACATTGACTTTGAACTTTGACCTTGTACATGTATTAATATTTTGGTTAAGAAGTTCTTAAAGCAAATAAGTGATAGGGCTTAAATATTTCATACATGTACACTCATTCATCATAACAAGTATTACTCCAAGACATTTGACTTAGTGACCTTGACCTTAAACGTTTACCTAATCGTAATTTTTCCATATAGGTTTCAACATGCATTTTACTAAGTACATGTACTACATTTTCATTCAGAAGCATTTTACCTTGAAGGTAAAACTTGTATGAGGGCATTCAATTGAATGTTATGTCATAAAAGAGAAAAACTTCCCACAGGGGGTATAATTCATCACTTTAGGGCAGTTTAGTTTTTATAATCTTACACATTTTTGTACGCCCGTCATTTGACGGGATGTATTATGGTATGGCGAAGTCTGTCCGTCCGTCCGTCCATCTGTCCGTCCGTCCGCCTATGGAACGCAATAACTTGAATATGCGTCAACGGATTTTCATGAAATTCATACATTATGAGTGGACTGTGGAGAGGAAGCCGCCTTTCGATTTACAGGTTCATCCGATTTGTCGTTACAGAGTTATGGGACTTAGATATTTTAAAAAACAGTGAAAATATACTAAAATAGTTAAAAATTATTTAAAAATCTATTTCTGGTCGAAATGTTTTGAAATTTTGTATACTTCAAGTAGAAAGGATGTTCTTTGACATATGCATCAGGTTTTTAATTTTTTTGTCGCATAAGCGACATATTGTGTGTAATAGGAAGGGGGGGGGGGTTATATGCACATACATGTTAAGGCTAAGCTAAGGGCAACATATAGGCGCATGGAACGCAATAACTTGAATATGCGTCAACGGATTTTCATGATATTCATACATTATGATTGGACTGTGGAGAGGAAGCCGCCTTTTGATTTTCAGGTTCGTTCGATATGTCGTTACAGAGTTATGGGACTTAGATATTTTAAAATACAGTGAAAATATACTAAAATAGTTAAAAATTATTTAAAAATCTATTTCTGGTCGAAATGTTTTGAAATTTTGTATACTTAAGGTAGAAAGGATGCTCTTTGACATATGCATCGGGTTTTTAATTTTTTGGTCGCATAACCGAGATATTATGTGTTATGGGAGGGGGGGGGGGGGGGGGGTTATATGCACATACATGTTAAGCTAAGGGCAAAATATAGGCCCATGGAACGCAATAACTTGAATATGCGTCAATGGATTTACAGGATATTTCTACATTGTGATCAGACTTTGAAGAAGAAGCCGCCTTTCATTTTTCAGGTTCATTCGATTAGTCGTTACAGAGTTATGGGACTTAGATATTTTAGATACAATGAAAATATACTAAAATAGTTAAAAATTCTTTAAAAATCTATATCTGGTCAAAATGTTTGAAATTTTGTATACTTCAAGTAGAAAGGATGTTCTTTCACATATATAACGGGTCCTTGAATTTTTTGTCACATAATCCAGAAATTGTGTAATGGGGGGGGGGGGGGGGGGGGGGTTATACACACATACATGTTAAGCTAAGGGCAAAATATAGGTGCATGGAACTCAATAACTTGAATATGCGTCAACAGATTTTCATGATATTTGTACATTGTGATCAGACTTTGAAGAGGAAGCCGCCTTTCGATTTTAAGGTTCATCCGATTTGTCCTTATGGAGTTATGGGACCTAGATATTTTGATGTTGTGAAAAAATCCCAACGGGCGTATCTTGCTGCGTGAGCGTAGGCTTTATTCAAAAATCTGATCCAGAGGGATGGGTATGGGTGAGGACCCTCCATATTAAAAATAATTTTTTTTTTTAAAGTTTTTACCCATTTGTCATGTTGTCAAAATTATTTATTGGCTGGGACCCTTCCCCCCCCCCCTCCCCAAAAAAAAAATCTAGATCCGTGCTAAACAAGATTTATTAGCTTTAAAAAAAAATCGAAAGGATGAGCGGAGTTACATTTGTATATTTTTTAGCTCAATAAGAAGGACCCCTACTACCTTTACCACCAAATCTCATTGGGACTCTCCAAAATTTCCTTGGAATCACCATTTAAAAAACCTAGTGTGAACCCTGGAATTGTGTCCAATTTTCCAAAACTGCACCGACTCATGGAAAGTTTTGGTCTGATTTTGTTATATTTTCCCTGTTTTTTTAACCATTATTTTCTTTTCCACTAATCTGATAAGGCAACGCTAAACTTTTCTCTTGTACATCGGATATATGCAAACCTACATCGGACAGTTGGTTAAAAAAAAGTTGAGGATATAAATCAGATAAGTCCTTAAGGAGCTGTTAAGATAAGGGCCGGATTTAGCCCTGAAAGTGCTCGATTATTCTCGTGCGTTGTCCTTCCACTTTAGATAAAAATTAGTCAAGATAAAAATATAAAGTATTATAAGATTCCTAGTAGGTATTTTATGTAAATAAATTTGATGAAAGATGTTATGATTACAAGTTGAAGAGGTAGGGGTACAGACAACGGAAAACGTCGAATATTGAACGAAAATGCACAAAAAATGCATTATTTTACCCATTTTTGGCCGGATTCCAAAGCAATTCCGCCCTATAGATTGATGATGTCCGTCCATCTGTCTGTCCGTCCGTCTGCCGTCAACATTTTGGATAAAGTTTCAGGTTGAGGCAAAATCTAAGGAACTATATGCAGTAGAAACTTTATATTATACATGAAGCTTGCCCATGACAAGACCTTTCAATTTATGCCATAACATTTGACCTAGTGACCTTGACCTTGGACTTTGACATAGTTAAAGATTTGGGTTAAAGTTTCTGGTTGAGGCAAAATCTAAGTAACTATATGCAGTAGAAACTTTATGTTATACATGAAGCTTGCCCATGAAAGGACCTTTCAATTTATGCCATAATATTTGACCTAGTGACCTTGACCTTGGACTTTGACCTACTCAAAGATTTCGGTTAAAGTTCCTGGTTTAAGCAAAATCTATGGAACAGTATGCAGTAGAAACTTTATATTATACATGAAGCTTGCACATGACAAGACCTTTCAATTTATGCGGTAACATTTGACCTAGTGACCTTGACCTTTGACTTTGACCTAGTTAAGGATTTTGGTTAAAGTTCCTGGTTTAAGCAAAATCTATGGAACTGTATGCAGTAGAAACTTTATTTTATACATGTAGGTTGCCTCTGACAAAACCTTTCAATTTATGCTGTATTATTTGACATATTGACCTTGACCCAGTTAGTGACAAAAACTTTCTTTGCAATCTGGCCATACCGTCTTTAGCGGTGTTTTATTTATGTTTATTATACTTCTGTTACCTTTTCAAGTCTTAATTGGATAAGAGAAATTAACTTTGAGGTTATTATATCAATATAATCGGCAAACTCTGCAATCCGGAAACTGAAAAACGGTTTTATTTCGTTCTTCTCGGCCATTTATGTAGGTTTCTTGCGCGAAATACACACGTTGTAGAAATAGACAACTTTCTCGTTTATTTCCTTCTAAACGGTTAAATATTTGATCAGAACACACTCTGAATATATTGTTCCATGATATAAAATGGAAAAAAATTCAATGATAACCTATATTATCGCTCTAGAGACACATTTAAAAATAGTCATCCATCCCCCCTTTTTTCGTTTTTCGCCTGTGGGACATTGTTCCCCCCCCCCCTCGCTTCAGAACCCCACTTGGTCAGAAAATGTATTTTATTGATATACACCTTTGGTGAGAGTGGCATTGTAAAGCGAGGGGGGAACGATGTTGTATAAAACTTTTCCGTTTTCCATTGATTTCTGTGTAAAAAACGCTTATTTTGACCCAAATCGGTCTTATTTTGAATAAATTATCCCATCTGAAAGCAGATTCATATGTGGACCAAGTTACTTGATATTTCTATAAAAAAAAATTCTTAAATTTTGCATTTTGAAATTTCGACTTTTCAGGGCAGATTTTACGCCTTATCTAAACAGCTCCTTTCCTGGATGGGTCTGATGGTTTTGCATATACACTGTAACAAATACTACATGTACATCACCACAGGGTTCATGAAATTATTGTGGTGGTTTGAGATTTACGTTTTCACATGACAATAAGACTTGAATGTAATGACATGCAGATCAAATGATTACATCTGCATTTAACATGGCAAATTCATTCTACATGTATGTTTTGGATACAAGTACAAATGTATACATGTACAGTTCATTTAAGTAACACTACTCAATGATCTTTGACCTTGCAAGGTTTCACAAATGCATCCTGCTTGTTTATGTTAACTTTTGATTCATTGATATGCAGTCTCTGTCTTTTTCTTTAGTGCCTAGGAACAGTTAAAAGAAGCAAGTACGGTACCCAGTCTCGCCTTTTCAATAAGATACCTGGAAGACTGTGTTATAGACTTAGACAACTGGTGTCACAGGATATACTAGAAGAAGGGTAAGGATATGAATTTTACACCCCTACTGACAAAGTCCCTCATAACAATACAGAGAATTATACATTTATCCACAGTCTTTATGTAATTCCATAAATTTTAGTTTTTAACTTAATTTTACATGATATGTGACAATGAATTGTCTACTGAAAGTTGATATGTAATGAACATTGTTGAATAGTTCAAATATTAGTTGTCACTTTTTACTTTTGACTAACTGTTGTAAGAGGCATCCAGATGAATAGTGGAAATAACTTTTCCTGACTTCTGCCAAAATTTACTTCTGCCAAAATTTAATAAGATACTGATATTGCAGAAATTTACAAACATATTAGTTCTACTTGCATCTTGCTGAAATCTCACCTTCATTTAATGGTTATAATATCAAGTTGTGCAGATTGTAAGTCAATTATAGATTATCTTTCTACAGATGTATACCTAAACAATTATAGAAAAGCTAAGGATCGGACCAAATAAAAATACTTTTACTTCCCTTAGATTGACCCTAACTCCCTTTGTTCACCTTGAACTCAACTATTTTCGCACAGTTTTTGTGTCGCCTGCGAAGCATAGCGACACTTAGGGATCACTTTGTCCGTTGTCCGTCTGTCCGTCTGTCAGTCCGTCTGTCAGTCCGTCCGTCTGTCTGTCTGTCACACTTTGGGTGTCACAGCCCATAACTTTTGATTGGTAAGTGATAGGGCTTTGATATTTCACATGTGTATTCCTTGTGACAAGACCTTCCTACACATACCATAATTTTCGACCTAGTGACCTTGACCTACATATTTGACCTACTTTTCAAAAAAATTTAGAATGGATATATCTTTTGATTGGTAAGTGTTAGGACTTTGATATTTCACACATGCAATCCTTGTGGCAAGACCTTTCTACACATACCATAATTTTGACCTTTTGACCTTGACCTAGATATTTGACCTCCTTTTGAAAAAAAGATAAGATTCGCTATATCTTTTGATTGTTAAGTGATAGGACTTTGATATTTCACATGTTTATTCCCTGTAACAACGCCTTTCTACACTTACCATAATTTTTTTACCTATTGACCTTGACCTACATATTTGACCAACTTTTCAAAAAGATTAAGATTGTATATATCTTTTGATTGGTAAGTGATAGGGCTTTGGTATTTCACATCTGTATTCCTTGTGACAAGACCTTTCTACACAGACCATAATATTTGACTTTGTAATCTTGACCTAGATATTTGACCTACTTTTCAAGAAAAGTAAAATTGGCTATATCTTTTGATTGGTAAGCGATAGGGCTTTGATATTTCACATGTATTTTCCTTGTAACAATGCCATTCTACACATACCGTAATGTTTTACCTTTTGACCTTGACCTAGCTATTTGACCTTCTTTTCTAAGAAATTAAGGTTGTATATATCTGTTAATTGGTTGGTGATAGGTGTTTAATATTTCTTATGATGAGACCTTTTTGTTACCAGTTTTTACGTAGTGACCTTGACCTAGATGATTGACACTCTTTTCTGAAAATTTGAGAATGACTATATCTTTTAATTTGTAATTTAAAAGAGGTTTGATATTTCAAATGAATTTCATTTGACAAGACTTTTCTACTGATTCCAATAATTTTGATCCACTTTCTAGAATAATAAACAAACCGCTTCGCAGGCGACACAAGCATTCCTTGGATTGCTATTTTTATAGTACATGTGTAGTAATATTTCAATAAAAACTGTAAGTAGAATCCTCATTTGGTTGCTTAGTACAGTAAGTGCTTATATTTGAAAATAACAGTTACTTTAATTTATTGCAAACTTGCCAAACTGACATTTCCATATTAAATTACATGCATCCTTAAAATTTTCAGATATTTTGAGTAATCTATTTTCAAGTTCAAGAAAAAAGGAAAAAAAACTTTTCAGGCATAATAAGGGAGGGAAGATAATTTTTTCGCCCTTAGACAAAATTTGCTCTACATTTAAGGAATTTGATCGCAATAATTTTTTTTCAGCTATGTATTTTTGGGCTTCACTCGCTGCGGGCAGTATGTTGTATCATACACATACCAAATGGACACTAATGAACACTCTGCTATACCCCTCCCTGTGTATGAGTACAAGTTACAATGGTGGTTGTTTGTTCCAAATAGACCTCTGAAAATGGTAAGTATACAGATTTTCTCACTGATTTGTCTAGAGGTATTCTTGACCCTTTTACATTTCAAAAGAGACAAATTTACATCATTCTTTCATCAACACGATCAAGGTAGCATCACTTCACTTAGCTCTGTATTAGAAATGTACATCTACCTTGTAAATGTCACTTTATATGACTTTATGAATATCTACCCAGGTTTTTACTAAAATACAAAGTTATTGAGTATCCTCTATGTACTGAGGAACTCAGATAAAATTATGGAAAAAAAATATCTACCGGGTAAACACAGACATACATGTATTTGACAATGCATTCGATACTTGATATAATACATAAAACTCAAGATATATCATTATCCTTGTTGGAAACTGCGTGCATATTTGCACTTTGTATAGAACTTCTTTGGCAGGACACTTGGGGCTAATTGGGGTAGGACAATAGACTTAGAGTATGAGCATGATATTTGCAAATTGCATGTACATTTGTTTGATACTGAAAGATCTCATTGCTAATTGGGCTAATTGGGGTAGGACAATAGACTTAGAGTATGAGCATGATATTTGCAAATTGCATTTACATTTGTTTGATACTGAAAGATCTCATTGATTCATTTAGTATTCCCCATTAACTTATATCACTTGTATTGACTTTTAGTTGTCTTTGTTTTAGATATCTGAAATAACTTTGTTTGGTGAGGACATAAATGAACATCTTTTCCTGTCATTCTGTGAATGGCCAGATGACACCTCCAAAGCTCTCATCTTCGGTTCAAGGTAGATATAATATAATGATCATCATATTCATGTGTTTAGTGTCCAAGAGTTATTACTTTTGAAGAAAACAAAAATTATTGTAAAATCAATGTTCAGATACATGTAACTTTTAGTGCTGTGCGATAAAAACGGTTTACCGGTACATTGCAATATTTTCGTCCCGAATACGTACGGAAATCTGATTTTTAAAAATATTCAAGTTCGTTGGTATACTAGTATTTGCTCAAAGTAGCAAAACGAGAGATTAAAAAGATGCCTATTTGGGACGTTTTAATCAACAAGAAAATGGCACTTTGCAGATATTGTAGAGAGGAAGTTAAGGCACATGTTACTTTAGTGCTGTGCAATAAAACCAGTTTACCGTTTATATTGCAATATTTTTGTCCCCAATACGTACCACAATCTGTTAAAAAAACCTTCAAGTTCATTGGTATATTTGCTTAAAGCAGCAAAATGAAAGATGAAAACAACACCTATTGGGGAATTTTAATCAACAAGAATATTGCACTTTGCCATTTGTTTGCAGTCAATGAAGTGAGGAAATTAAGAAGTCCGGAGACACAACAAACATATCTAAGATATAACGACATCACACATATTTTTATCAGTTCATGCTTAGACATAAAGCAAAGTTTAATTGCAATAGCTGATTATGCCAGTAATCCAGTCAGCAGACAAGAATCCGGACATCACAAAATTTTGTGATATTCTCATTATGACATCACAACAGAAAACATGACAACGCATCTAGACAATCAAGATGATGCGATCAAACATGACGTCACAATGAAAAAACTATGCCATATGATGTGTTGTCCGGAGTCTATGAGTATAAAATCTAGGTTAGGAACGGTTACAATCTGTAAACTGGCAAAAAAACTATTAAAACGAGAAAATTTTAAACAAAAAAATATATATGAAGTCGGTAAACTCCATACGGCGGCTTCGCTGTCTCAGATCAGCCCAAGTGCAATCAAATTCAAAAAAATATATTAATATATTTTTGCAGTGTTCCAGACCGTAATCAGGACAGCTGCTGTCAGTGCTATATAACTATCACTTCTATTCCTCCGCTTAATGCCTGTACTTACTGTAATGACCTCAGAATCTGTAAGTAGCTACTTGTATTAACAAGATGAATGAAAAATAAATTAATGAAATCTTTCAGCAACATCCCCTTGTCTCCCAATTCTTTTAAAGCAAGAATTGATTTAACAATACTTATTTTGGCTCCCCAGAAAGTACTTTGATTGTATTTACTTGTATATTTATACTGTGCATAATGATACAATGATTTTCAATGTCTTATCTTGTTATTTTCTTCTTACTTTTAAAAATCTTTAAAACTTTTTTTTCAGTCACAGATGGAAGAATCACAGAAAGACCTATGTGTTTAAAGCATGGATTTACTGTTCATACCAAGTATGAATTAACACCTCCATTTCCACCTTTTTCACCACGTGTTCAGTTGAAGATAAGTGGGGTAGCTATTATGAACACAGGTGATTCTATTGTAGCCTTGTTAGTGACTTCAGATGGTTGTGGTGCTAAATGTGATGTAAGGATAGGACTCACAGAGGAAGCCTCTTACAGTGACGGCTTCCTCAGAGATTTACCTTGTGAAAATCCCAAGCTAGAAACCCTTCGTATTCTATCCAAGGGTCCTGGTTCACCATCTAGTGTAAACGAGGACGCAGAAGATTAAGTGGATCGTTCGATGTACCAATCTGTACATCTCCATGGCAGGTGGACGTAAATGATGAAAGCCAGAAAGAAAACGTAGATAATGGATCATTGAAGGAATATCCACGACAGAGATCACCGAGGGCCGTTTTAGTAGATCCAAGGACAAGCCTTAGTGATCAAAATGCAAAGCATAACAGTAATAAACACTTGGTGAACTCTCCTCAACAGGTGTTCGAACGCTACGAAGAAGAAGCAAATAGTAGTGAATTATTGTCTGGTGGTTCCTCTTCAGTCATGCAAGAAGTACATATGGGAGGATCTCAGATCCACCCCATTGATAAGGACGGTGATAAGATACACATGGAACATATGAAGTGCCTTAAATCTCCTAAAGTAGATACTGTAGATTCAGCCAAGTGTGCTTCACCGAAGTCAGACATGGTTAGTCTAAGTCAGAACCTGAAGTCTAGTCCTCCACATGTGGACCATCGTGAGATTCAAATAGACACATCATGCCCCTCTCCTAGTCCTGCCTGCAAGTCCCCAGGCAGAGCTCGATCACCCATACTTCCATGCCCTGTCAACAGTCCCCTGCAGGTCTCCTCCCTGTGTAATAGTCAAGTAGGCGGGTCCAGAAATCACTCACAGAGATCGTTTTTCTCACCTTCTAACAGCAGCACTACAAGTACGAGTAAATCTGCAGATAGTTTGTACTTACAAGTAAAGGAATCACGAACAGTGACCTTCACTGTCAGGAGATTCTGTCAGCAGATGGGAAATGAATCTCCTGGTATTGTTGAAGGTAGGTATTCATCAGCATTACAGTAGAAATTTAGATACAGTGTATGTATTTAATATTCTGTTACCTAGGTAATTTTTCTAATTATGACTGTTATCATGATCAGACTATATGTTAAATGATAGATTAATTGATATGCGTAAGCTTCTCAATTTGTGTAAAATGGTTTTAATTTCAATTGTCCACGAAATTATTTAATTGCCAAACTCATGAAAGCTAAAGTCTGTTCGAGGTTTCTATTTTTCTTACTGTGTTTACAACATGTACTACAACTCACTTTGGAAAAATGAATAAACTAAATTTTGTTGATAATACCTTCAAAAATTAGATGAATTTTTATTACATGTATTCAATAGCTTTCACATAATTGCAACTTTTGGTAAAGTTGTATGTTCAAAGGTTTATGCAATCAAATTATTTTTAAGATGAGCAATTTTCTCTACTAATTTTTCCCAAGACATCGATGTGCTAGCTACATTACTTTGAATTCCGCATAATTTAATTGTGTGCAAAGCCAGATCTGTTGTGTAAAAAACTATAATTTATAAATCATAACTAAAGGTTTTCAAGATGTTGTAAGCAAAGTGATGTTTATCTGGCAAAATCATGTTTATGCAGTTTCCAAAGTGAGCATTTTGGACGATGAGCTTATCTTGTTTGCATGTTATTCAATATTAAGATTCTAACTTGTATGTACCATGTATCAACAGAGGACTTTGATCTTGCCTATCGGAGTATCCTGCCATTAGAAGTATATGGTGACAAATACACCCCACTAGCTCCCGCTCACTGTAAAGAAGCTACGCAGGTAAATAACTGTACTAAGCCATATAAACACATTATTTTTTATGTATTCTGAAAAAGGAATAATTTTTGACAAGATTGGATTTCAGGCCTTGAATACGAGTGAATACTTTTATTACCTTATTTTCTTTAGTTACAAAATGATGAGATACCTTGTTTGTTGTCATCAATATTTGTTCATACATAAATTTCAGTGTATAAAAGTGACCCAGCTGACCTTTGATGTGGAACACTATATAGAGGAAGTTATAGGTCATCTAGCAGAGTGGGGACATCGATATGTGGCATTTACCAACTATGACCTACAGATCATTGATGTAAGATTTTGAATCATAACTTTTTCTTGTAAAATTTTTAAGTCTTAAATGGTGCTTGAACTTTAAACCCGTGTATTTTAAACTATAACCTTTCTGTAAGAAATTTTTACCACTTGTCAGAATTTTACCTCAAAACTTTAACTTCATAAAAAGAAAGCGTTTCATTGATAAGTTTTGCTTATAGGTCTGTCCTGATAGTAACAGAGTCATAGGAAAAGTACATAAAATTTTACCTTCAAAACTTTAACTTCATAAAAAGAAAGCGTTTCATTGATAAGTTTTGCCTATAGGTCTGTCCTGATAGTAACAGTGTCATAGGAAAAGTACATATACTGATACATGCCAAGGAAGACCAAGATGGTGCTGTCATTAAAAAACCTAAACGAAAGTAAGTCGTGCAGATCCATTTTGATATTGAACTTGACCAAAACAAGGCCTTAATAGCTTTCTTCTGTATTTGGCCTGTGATATGGACATAGAAAAAGTGAGAAACTTTCAAATTTTGGTTATTATGTTAAAGAAAGTGCTGACCATGTAAAATCTGCGTCACTTTTTGTATGTCTGTATCTAAAGCTAAACCTGAAACTTTTATGTTTTGATGATGCAAGTCAAGAGAAAAAAAATATTCATATGTGAGAAATTCAATTTAAAATATTTACCGGTACAAGTTTTTTTTAATTTTTAAAATTTCATGCTTAAGACAATACATAATTATATTTATATATATCACATTTAAGACTACGTAATCATAGTAAAGATATTCTAATTTCTATATGAATGCAAGCTTCATCATACCTGTCACCTTGTTTTATTTCCTAGTAAGCCAGCTATAAAACTGTACCAGACAAGTCTCAGTTTTACATGGAATCTCACTACAGGTAAAGGTATTTTACTATGATATGTCAAACGATTATCAAATCTTATCAGTCAAATTCAAACTCAAACTTTTTAATGAAAACTACTGGGAGTTTCCAATCCGTAGATGATGTCAAACAATTAACAAATCTTATTTGTTTTAACAAAAGTGAACACTTTTCAATAAAAACCAGTATTGAGTTTCGAATCAATTGATGAATATTTTGTATCTTCCTTTCATGTTGATAGATTGATCTGTATTTATAGGTGCCTATGCCACAGAAAATGTGGGTTGTTTGAAAGAGGTTATGGAGTGTGAAATGAGAATGTAAGTGTTTTCAGGCTCTTGAAATTTTGTTTTGTGTATCTTTTTTCGTATTTTGCAGATTATGCAAAGGTCTTCAGACATTTTTTTACATTTCTTATATGTAATGTTACTATAATTGACCAAGTTTCATAAAAGATTTACTTTTTTGTACCTAGTTACACGGGGAATGTCTTACTAAAGGTGGTTAGTTTAGGTAAAAAAAATTAATTCAATAATATGCTTTTTAAGTACATGTATAAATATTGAATTCATAATTTATGTATTCATATACGATCATCATGGAATTAATCTTCACATGTAGTAGTATTTCAGTACTTAATGGATCTACTATGTTACAGGCGAGACTGGAAACCAGGTTATAGAGAGTGTGTAATGATGAGACGTCAGATGTATCTACCTCAGTCTATACACAAGTTTGCCAATATTCTCTCCAACGAATCTGTCCTCAAAGGTATGTTTATAACACCTTAAATGTCATTTTGATAATGATCGGGGGGCTTTACAGTCAATACTATATTAATATTGTCCACTCAAGATGAAAACAAAAATGGTTGCTGGTCATATTAGAGAGATGTCTGTTTCATACAGATAAATCATACATATAGCAAAACACTTTATGAGTAGTTAATAAGACTGGTTACATATGGCGTACAGATACTTTGTATGTCAGAATGGTTACATCTGCAATATTGTCTCTACAAGCAATATACATGCATGTTACTAACAGTAGCAAAAGTCCCATTTATCTACTTTATCTGTGTAAATACAGATATTTATCTTGCTGTTTTCAGATTTATTCAGAGAATTGATTTCTAATTTTGACCTACTTTCAGAAGAGTGATTATAAAAAGAAAATACTTTCAGTGAAAATAAAAACATGTGTTTGTGAAACATGAATGCCCCCATTGGTGTCTATGTCGGTAAAAAAGCTGAAAAGTAGTTCATATTTTGAGGTCATGGTCACAAGGTCACAATCATGGTATCCATGGAAAGGTCTTGTCACAAGGAATCCATATGTGAAATATGAAAACCCTATCACTTGGCATGGCTTAAGTTTGGATTATCGAAAGGAGGTCCAACTCCAAGGTCAAGGTCACAAGGTCAAAATTTTGGTAGCCATGGAAAGGTCTTGTTACAAGGAATATGCATGTGAAATATGAAAGCTCTATCACTTACCATTCAAAAGTTATGGCCAAGGTTAAAGTTTTTCTAAAGTAGGTCAAATGCCAAGGTGAAGGTCACAAGGTCAAAATTTTTTGTATCCATGGAAAGATCTTGTCACAATGAATACACATGTGAAATATGAAAGCCCTATCACTTACCATTCAAAAGTTATGACCAAGATTTTTGCGGACAAACAGACACAGAGGGACAGACCAAAAATTATATGCACCCGAATCTCCGATTACAGGGACACAATAAAAATGATTAATCAAAACAGCTTGTCATTTAAAAAAGCAATATTCCAGGGTATTTTTGCTTACATAATATGTGTTATTTGGTTACAAACTATTTCATTTGAGAAGTACATGTATTGTACTTTGGAAAAGTTTCCTTTGTTTATGCCATTGAGTTTCCTTTGTTTTACCATTGACCATTACAAATATACATGTATCAGGGGGTCAATTTGATGTCTCTTAATCCAGATAATCAATGACTACTTACAGATGAATCCCTCAAAGGCATTGTGTCTCCCCAGAACTACACAGCGATTCTACTTTGACCCATCAAGTAAAGAAAGCGCATCATCCCACCTAGACTCACAAATATGTTCATTTCTTCATTCAACTTGTCACTGCCATGGAAACAGATAAAATAACCTGTGTCGTAATTGACGGGAATCTTCATCATCAGATCTCAGGCTTGTTGACATTATTGAGTATGTAAAGCAAAATCAAACTACAGCTTCCAAAATATTTCTCAGCATTCTTTTATTCAACTGTTTGTTTGACTATCCATCAACTTTACAAGTTTTCTATGTTATGCTTTAGAATTTTTTAAGTTTTCAGTTCCCCTTTTGAAAATTTTAAATTTCTTTCTTAAATTTGGAGTTGATATTTTTTATCCTCAAAATATACATGTATTATCTAGAGTAAAACAGAAGCAGGAAATTTGTTGTCAATGAAGGGAAAATAATTTACCTATGAGTATGTATATTTTGAATTTAATTTTCAGTTTTTTAAACTATTATTGAAAAAAAAACTGTTGTATCTTATGTAGTTAAAAGAATTTTCTGTATTCACAATTGTTTAATAATTGATTTGTTTCCTTTTGTTGTTTTTCTTTAACATTTTGATGATTTTTGTTTTAATGTACATGTATATTTTATATACATTATATTCGCATGTTGTGAGATATGATGCTCAAATATTCAGTGATACGACAGGTATTATATATCATACTTTAAGGCATTTATGATAAAGAATTATAAGGATTAAAGCTGCATCAAAATACATGTAGGTTATCATGACATTTGTAGGTAAAGAAACAGTCATGAGGGGGTGGACAGGGTTAAAGGGAGGGGGAGGTGGGAGGAAAAGGGAAGAAAGGGGTGGGTGGGGGAGGAAAGGGATGGTAGGAAGGAAGGGAGAGAGGAGCCAAGGGGGTGTCCATCCCCAGTCATATTATTTTCATCATATTTCAACCTGTTACAGAAACTAAATGCTATTTTAGATGTTTGTCAGTCATGTGACCTGTGAAACATAATGATACATTGTCACCATTTTATATCAAAGTCAATACAGGTCAATATAAACTCTATAGAGGACTCAATATTTTAGAACAACTCATCAGAGAAAGGTTTTCCATTAAGTTTTACATCATTACTTTGCCATGATTTTAGATTTCCTAACCTAATGGATGCCCTAATTACCTCCCATTACCCATTGAAAACCTTAATGCAACATTCTAATTAGCATACCCTCCATCTCCATGAAGGTGTAAATTTTGTGATGTATCAAAGGTTGTCATTAAGGGTATTTGTCATTTGTGTATGGAGGAGTGTGCATGTATAGAATTGTATCAAAGAGAATGGATTATAATTCAATATGAAGATTGTTTCTGTATGATGCTATGAATAGACATTACAATTTGAGGTATAAATTTTGTACCATAGAAATCATTGAAATTTTCCCAAATCTTCCATCTGTAAATACAACTAAGTCATCTCCATTTTTATCAATCATCCATACTTTAACATTTAGTACATGTATGTATACATGATTCCCACCAAAACATTTTGCCACATAGAAGAATCACACGATAATTCTGCTATTACTTAATTTCAAATCTGAATTTTGATTTTATTTTTCTTTGTATAGATTCAGGAAAAAAGTAACTTGATATCCCATGGTAACTGAGACTTCATTGTACATGTATCTCAATATCAGTAAAGCATTAGCTCCTTAATAGTGCTGCTTGGTATATAGAGTGTATGCTATCAAGCAGGAAAGTGAAGATAATTGATTCAGTATATCATTGTATCATGTTCATGCAAACAGCATTGATATACATAAATGTATGTCAAGATCACTTTTTGTAGTTGTTTATTTTGTATGTTATTGTTGCAATAAAACTTGAAACTTCAGAAACTAGTGTGCATTTTTGTCAGATTGAATGTCTATGACATTACGAAGTTAATTCTTTAATTTTTGTCCTGCTAATAAGATAAGGGAATTTACAGGATTTGTCCTGTTTTTCCTTCCATCTAGGCAAGCACTGAAAGCTGATTTCTTCATACATTAACATGGATGATCTTGTCATGTTTCACACAGACATTCACAATAGCAGATATTAAATTTTGACACAAAGATGTATGACCTTGCTACCTTTGCTTAACTTCAATCGTGAAAGCATCTGAGTTCGAATCTTTGCATGATGTATTAAATTTGTCTACTATTTTCAAGGAAATTTTACTACATGTATTGGGCAAAGTAGAACTCCATACATGTGCAATATTTTCTTCGGGATGTATAATACATTGTAATTTTTTTATGCCCTTAATTTGTTTTGAAATGAGAATTCAAGAACCCTTTTGTAAATTTGGTTACTAGTATATTGTTACTTGTCATGATACGAAGATTATTGATTTTTGGGTCAACAAGGTCATTGTCACAACATAAGGAAAAATTGAGGAGGAAAGATCTTTGCATGTAACAATGAGAATTGAGTGAAAGTGCAGAATGCATTCAAACTTCCTTGCTTAATGACAACGCACTTTCAATAAATGACCTTGATCTAGTTAATTGGTTTTACTGTCAAATGATGTTACTGATGTTGAAAAGTTTTAAATCATTGTGATCCAGTCAATACAAGTCAAGCAGGAGAAAGTACCAAATTAAAGGTCAGCTAGTTCAATTGTATTTACACAAATACACTTGTACTTGCTGCTACAAACGTATATATAAACAGAAATGCTTTCAATCATCAGTTTTCACGGCTTATAAATTTATGTCGGTGAATGAAAATGCATTTATAACAGTTTTAAAAAGTTGTATGTAAATGTACTTTGACCTTGACCTTTGCCTATCACTTTGGTTCAAGGTCATGACATTACTATTGTTCTTGGGCATACAATGATTCTTTAAAACAGCCGTCGCGGCATGTTTCTTAAGATCTTGTGCATTGTGACAACATGAGCGTTTTCATGCGAAATACAAGCACGTTCCTTTCAATAGTTTCATCTCAGGGAATTACATTGGTTGTGCATATATTTCTACCAGTATTTCTTAAAATTTTCATTTGACCTTAAGTTGATCACTTGACTGGTTTTATCTAGTCTGGGTATATATAATAAAAACATGATAAAGTAATTTAAAATTTCATAATAGAACTATTAAAATGGACAGACAGACATAATTATGTCCTAAGCTTGCAAAGCCTGTGCAACGTTATCTTCATTGTTCTTCATTTAGATTAAACATATTTTATTCAAGAAAACATTGAATTGGATCGGGCAACAAGTTATTTCAACATTATTAAAGCCCTCTCCTATTCTAGAAAGTAAACACAAGCATGTCATAAGAGGCGTCAATACTAATTATATTACAGATCTTATTACTATATAATTCAATATATCTTACTTAACTAGGGAAAAACTATATATTTGTTGAACAGCGAAAAGGTGCAAAAACGAGTAGAGGGAAAAGGGAGAGAAAGAGGTGGAGTGTGAATGCAAATAGAGTTAGTGAGAGAGAATAGCGTTGAAAAGATTAATGAGGAAAGGTGGAAGGTAGGAGGGGGTTGGGTTAAATCGACGACCATCACAGTAACGAATCAGAACCTATTGGATGCCAAAATAAAATCCTGAACAGCTAGCTGGATATAAGTATTTTCAGTTAGTGATAGAGTTGTACTTCCTGACAGAAGATCAGACATTCAGAAGTATTCTTCTCTGTTCATTATACAACGGACATAGTAGAAGATAATGAGAAGCATCTTCAATAGAAGAACCACATGAGCAAACAGGAGAATTATTCAAATCAACTTTAAAAAGATCTGCATTAAGATTACAAGTGTTTCTAAGTCTTGTGAGTAATATGTTAGGTTTTCTGTCACCTACTAAGAAGTATGACGGAACTTTGTTCTTCATGCAGGTCAGAAGTCAATTTGTTTTTACTATAATGAATTTTGAATGTCTAAATTTGTTTATTCATATTGTGACCATGGGGTAATTTCTCGAAATGTCCGGATTTGAAAATAATTCGTTATAGATTGACTTTTAGAACGGCAATATAGTTTCCAGCTTTGCCTTTCAACCGCGCTGGAAAAAGTTTCTATGAACAATGTCAATTTTCTCTTCTCTAAGGTGGTATCTTAAAACAAAATACGCTTTTCCTACCTATCTCAGATATAAGAAATGTAAGAACTCTATTGTTTCCTATGTTACGAATTCTCGTTTCTCCACACATGGCTCCCAAACCAAGGTAAAGGATGAGGATATAGCACACATCAGAAACGTGGGAATCATAGCTCATATTGATGCTGGAAAGACAACAACTACAGAGAGAATATTGTTTTATTCTGGACTTAGTAATCATTTAGGTAATTCACTCCATATATAATTTGGATTACGCTCCATATAGTATCAACAACCACGCTCGCTAGAGGGCGCAACGTGACATTGATTCAGTATGTTCGCAAAAAAACGTCTCCACTCGCCTCGGTACCTTTTACGGGCCGTTATGGATAAATCTAGCTTGATACTTTGACCCTTTGGTATATGAATAAATAAGGGGATTTCCAAGTCATTTACATATCGCGGGAAGGAATTGAGCTGTCAAAATTTGTGATAACGATCGTATACCGGGTACTGAGCGGGATTAAATGATTGCATATTTATCCATAATAATAATTCATAAAGATTTTCCATGGTATATGCCCGTATTCACATCAAACTTCGCCGATTTCCATCACAAGTCAGTATCAAGAACGATAACTCTATTTTGTTTACAACATATATGTTTCAATTTACACATGTACAATCAAGCGAAAACAGCTTCTACTTCGAGTAATTTATTTCTGAATAAAGTTAAGAAAATGTATAACATATAAAAGTGTGGATCTAGTGGAGTCTGATGAAAAGTCAAGAAATGTGCAAAAAAATTATGATTTTCCCATCATTTTTTTTTTCTCAAAACCATATACTGGACCCCTCCCGCCCAGTCCCATCTGACTGGATCCACATTCTACATCAAATATGAATGGATAATTAAAGTTCCAAATATTAACTTTTGCAACATTCTTGGAGTTTATTTATTTTTTATTAGTTATGATATGAATACCATGTTTACTTCATTTCTTACATTAAAACTACCCTATTTTCAGGATGTATAGCTAAGTAAAAATGTTTCTGTCACTCTGTGCAAATTTAACACAGGTCTCCTGTAGTACTAATTTTAATACAGATAAATCTGACCTAGATAGGGAATGGGGTCCCCTGGTCCTGTAATAATATTACCACATAAACATGTAATTGTAAATGCTGACTTTTCCACTTCTCACTTTATCAAAGACTTTGTACATCTCCTGGATTTTTATCTTATATCTATCTGTTCATGGCATTAGTTATCCTCCTTGGATTAACTACATGCATTAATGGTCTGTGGGGTTAGCCTTGGAAATGGGGGTATGGTAGAGGGGGGGGGGGTTGGACAGTGATTACTAGGAGTTTTATTTACAGATAAATTTAGCAAGTTCTGTACCATGATATAACAATTCTTAAAATATTTGGAGTGATTAATCTGAAATGTTTTTAAGGGAACGGGCTGAAGGCTAATGATAGATCTAAATACATTCATCACACCAAATTAAAACATCTCCTTTTGTCGGTTTAGGATAATTAGGCGAATGCATCTATCTCTCACTGTTATTTTTTTTACATTAAACACAATGACATCTTTGTGTGTGAGAAGAGGAGCCCAGAGCTCAGTTCAAGCAATGTCTTAGATATAATATTGAAACAATAGGGAATAATTCCTTGTAGGATATGTACCAATATTCAGCATGTGAAAGTTGTTCAAATTAAAACCATACATTATATATGTGTGCAATTTTCTATCTTTTTTTCTCAAAATTCTCACAATGTACATTTTGTATATAAGGTTCATGTTTAAGATTGACAATTTACACATTAAGAACAATTCTTGGTTTTATTGTGTCGCCTGCGAAGCATAGCGACACTTAGGGATCACTTTGTCCGTTGTCCGTCTGTCCGTCTGTCCGTCCGTCCGTCCGTCCGTCTGTCAGTCTGTCTGTCTGTCTGTCTGTCACACTTTGGGTGTCACAGCCCATAACTTTTGATTGGTAAGTGATAGGGCTTTGATATTTCACATGTGTATTCCTTGTGAACAAGACCTTCTTACACATACCATAATTTTTGACCTAGTGACCTTGACCTAGAAATTTGACCTACTTTTCAAAAAAATTAAGAATGGATATATCTTTTGATTGGTAAGTGTTAAGACTTTGATATTTCACGTGTGCTATCCTTGTGGCAAGACCTTTCTACACAGACCATAATTTTTGACCTTGTGACCTTGACCTAGACATTTGACCTACTTTTGAAAAAAAGATAAGATTCGCTATATCTTTTGATTGGTAAGTGATAGGGCTTTGATATTTCATATGTGTATTCCTTGTGACAAGACCTTCCTACACATACCATGGTTTTTGACCTATTGACCTTGACCTACATATTTGACCTACTATTCAAAAAAATTAAGAATGGATATATATTTTGATTGATAATTGATAGGGCTTTGGTATTTCACATGAGTATTCCTTGTGATAAGACCTTTCTACACAGACCATAATATTTGACCTTTTGAACTTGACCTAGATATTTGATCTACTTTTCAAGAAAAGTAATATTGGCTATATCTTCTGATTGGTAGGTAATGGGGCTTTGATATTTCACATGTATTTTCCTTTTAACAATGCCATTCTACACATACCATAATGTTTTACCTTTTGACCTTGACCTAGATATTTGACCTATTTTTCTAAGGTTGTATATATCTTTTAATTGGTAGGTGATAGGTCTTTAATATTTCTTATGATGAGACCTTTTGTGACCAATTTTTACGTATTGACCTTGACCTAGATGATTGACACTCTTTTCTGAAAATTTGAGAATCACCACATCTTTTAATTTGTAATTAAGTGGTCTGATATTTCAAATAAATTTCATTTGAAAAGACTTTTCTACTGATACCAATAATTTTGATCCACTTTTTAGAATAATAATCAAACTGC
The DNA here is from genome assembly GCA_033119305.1 of Pinctada imbricata. Lineage (NCBI taxonomy): Eukaryota > Metazoa > Mollusca > Bivalvia > Pterioida > Pteriidae > Pinctada > Pinctada imbricata. The sequence continues at coordinate 17,600,004 of VSWD01000009.1, read as the reverse complement.
TTCGCAGGCGACACAAGCATTCCTTGGATTGCTATTTTTTTCTAATGTTCACTGGGTGGGCTGAGAAATTAAGTATGGTTACATAAAATGTATATGCATTGGGTAGCTAGATCTACATGTTTGACAGCTCATTTCAAACACTGTACTATTAATGACCTCAATGGTTCTCCTGTATATCTGTCCGACTGTTGATTTGACCATGTGGGTAGCTTTTGATTTGTAAATATAACTTGTCTATTATCTTCAAATGTTTTCCTTTTTAGTTATATTGGTAAATACATGTGATAAATGTATTTTTAACAAAGTATTATGACAAATCAAGTCATAATTTGCAAATTTTCGCAATGCAAATATAGGGGGTAATCATCTTTAAGTCTAAATTACAGCTATTTGGTCAATGATAGAAAAGAACTCTAGTCATTTTTGAAATCAGCATGCCTAAAATAGGTGAAAATGAACAAAACATAGTCCATAATCAGCATCCCTGTAAAGAAAATGAGTTGTGACGTTTTTTCTATAAAAGTTGTGCATTTTCGTTTTAAATAAGGTTGCGGGGTGGGTATGTTAAATGTCAAATAACTTTTTACATATAAAAGATACAATAAAACATATTACAGATTTGAACTCCGCATACTTTTTTTATATAAGAAAAGTAATTTTGATGAAAAAAAAATTATTTATTTATAAAACCCATGGTTGTTGCTACATATAGGTTGTGCATGGTCCATAATCCCTTTTGTTAAATGATCAGGAATTATTGCCAATTTTGCTTATTTCTGATTGGTGGAGACGCTGTTTGATAGACAGTACCTCAAAGTGAGTTGACCGCTAACGCTCCAAAGCAGTATATTTGGGATTAGCGCGTGCGGGACCAGCGCATGCGTTGATTTTTATAGTGTTAGATCTTTGACTTCGCGTATCATTACAATGCAAATGTTAATAAAATACTGATGATTTAATAAAGCAGTTATTGACTTTTGATTTCGTTCTACTCGTGACTATATAGACCTGGTCAGGCATTGCTTAACCTCGGCCTTCGGCCTCGGTCAACCAATACCTGACCAGGTCTGTATAGTCATGAGTAGACCTCATCAAAAGTCAATAATTGTATATAGCCATTCTGGCACAAGCCATCGTATTATTATGCTTCCGTTGACTGATATCCCTTACCTTATCTGGTCAGTAGTCAACAGCAGCATAATAAAATGGCTCATCTTACTCACTAGTCTTACTTGTCCTCGAGATCCTTATCAGGTCTTGGCCCCTATGATCCATCTCTTACTGTTGTTCTTCCTGTCCATAACAGTTAAAATTTTCCAATGGTTATTTAAATTACTTTTAAAGCTATTTACACTACACGCAGACACCACATTTTCTGGGAGACTATTCCAACAATCAACCACCCTGTTTGCAAAGCTATACTTTCTGATGTTTGTTCGACAATACCTTTTATAGATTTTATGCTTATGGCCCCTATTTGATCTAGTAACATTTGTTGGAAACAAGTTGTGTTTATCAACTGAATCTATATCATGCATAATTCTATAAACTTGCACCATGTCAGACCTAAGTCTTCTATATTGTAACATTGGTAGTCCAAGAATTTTCAAATGCTCCGAGTATGGCAAGTGTGAGATGTTATGGATAAGTTTGGTAGCTCTTCGTTGAACATTTTCAATTGCTATTGCTTCATTTTTGTTTTTGTTTTTGCAAGAATTACAAAAGGGATTAGGCCTATCATTCTTTTTCAATTGCTGCTTACCCCACATCTGATAACGGAGAAATCAGGTGAGTAGCAATTGATAAGTATTAATTAAGGTTACGTGGAGTAGTGGTATATCATATACCGGGTGCCTACTGTCCTGTTCACTCAAACCAGAGCACCCAATTTTCTCTAAATTGTGATATTGTTATCATCCAAAAAAATATATCAATTTTATAGTTCTCCTTTGGTCTATTTTATTTCAATGGAAACTCAGAGGAGCTTTTTACTTTTTGTCTAACTGCAACCAAGGGTGTGGTTAGACAAAAATTAAAGAGCTCCAATTTAACATGGAAATTTCCCGTAGACATTTTATTTTTCATATTGCGGTTTGAAGACAGCTGATAGGGTAAGTTAAAGTTAATTGGAACAGTTACGACTAAAAGAGATCAATTGTTAATTGGAACAGTTACGACTAAAAGAGATCAATTCTCGGAAACAATAATTATTAGGAAAATTCTTCAGATGACAGAATAAATTGCCAAAACAGGGTGCTCTGGATTTAGTGAACAGGACAGTAGACTTTTATATCGGTGTTACAGTTCTGGTATCATTTTCCACTTAGCTGAGAGTCGATAAGAGCTTCTGCCATGATAGCAGTCTATAATTTGATTCCTACACGGTCACATTTTCCATTCCACCTGTCACACCAGGCTTTCTTTTTGATGTAGCATGATCAGATAATGATGTCCAAGATGCCATACAACCACTCTCATAAGTTTACAATGTTCACAGTATTATTCACAAAATGTAATATGAAGAGATGTCAACAGCTAACAAATTTGTACTTTTCGGTTTATATTTATTTCAAACTTCAGTCTATCTGAAAACTTTTTCCAGTCACTAGCCCAAAGATAAATTATACAAGTTTTTTGTATAGTTAAATCTTAAAGAATTTCTACTAGCCCAGCAAAAAATTTGGTAGCCTTGGGCGTCGGGCTAGTGAGATTTTGGAAAGACTGAAACTTGACTCGGATAGGAATAAAATGTAATAAGTGTTTTATGATTAAATCACACGATTATCCAATTTTGAAATCTTGCAATTTTAGGAGAGGTGCATCATGGGAACACGGTGATGGATTACATGGACCTTGAACGTGATAGAGGGATTACTATAACGTCAGCAGCTATAACCTACCACTGGAATAAACATAAAGTTAACCTTATAGATACTCCTGGTAACTCATCACTCTTTCAAAATATGACCAACTTTATTATAATTCTTTTGGGTCCTGTCTTATTCTTTTAAAGCACAAGAGTGTCATGCCACATTAAGAAAATTTCTACTTTTATTTCTGCTTTGAATCTTAGGATGAGCAGGTGCTTTTAAAAGATTTGAAATTCAGAAATATACATTTAATTGATACATGTACATGTAGTGATGAATTAGTGCAGTAGATATTTCACCTGATTTACAAACTGATGGAAACCTGAGTATTGCTGCTTCTAATTTTCTTCATTTCATGATGAGAATTAAATTTGAATTATGATTTTGAGTATCAGTAGAATTTTTAAATATGTTGTCGCAGTTTTCTATTTAAAAAAAAAAACTTAAATGTATGTAATTTAAAACATCAATTTTACTTTTAAAAATGGGTGAATCTGATTTCAGGTCATGTGGATTTCACAATAGAGGTAGAGAGGGCTTTAAGAGTATTAGATGGTGCTGTGGTGATTCTAGATTCATCAGCAGGTGTATTTGGATTTTACACAATTATCATAATTGTTGTATGCTTAATCTATAAATCCTTATTCATCAACAAATTACTTACTAATATCAGAGGTGCTTGTGGACGTGGTTTTATTAGTTTAATTTAATTTTGTTCAGATAATCAGAGAAATCAATTAAGTATCCCAAGATGGTCCCCAGTGTTTTACTGTATATGCCCTAAAACAATTCAATGTATATATTATGTAGGGTTATATCAAAACCAGGGACCATCTTGGGATACTTAATTGACCAAGTATCCACGTCCATGAGCAACTATGACTAAAACTACCAAGATGATCATTTTCGTCATCCCACCTCTGAATAGATTCTGTTTGATTTGTGCTTGGCTAAGAGACATAACATTCTGACAATGCATATCTTATACCCCAGTGCTTCTGGGTCAGGTGACAAATCTTATATCCTTATTCAGGGACATATGATAATCTTGTCTATAATACACTTATTTATATAGATGAACTAGATTTTGTGCTGTAAAGTATAAATGATAGATGCTAACTTTTTGCAGATTTTTGTCCTGTGATATATTTTGTGATATATATTGCAACTTCTGACTTATTGAATGTGAACCACTATTAAGATCTTTTAAAAGGGTATTTTAAAAGGAACTCTACTTACTGAGTCACACTTAAATGAAAGAATGTTAACAAGAAACTACCAAGAAGTGAGATCCTGTTTATCTCCTAGCAATAACATATTTCATTACAGGTGTGGAAGCCCAAACCCTGACAGTGTGGAAACAAGCTAACAGGTATCATATACCCACACTGATTTACCTCAATAAACTAGATAAACTTGGTTCTAGTGTTAAGAAAAGCCTCAATTCTATAGAAGAGAAGTTAAAGATAGAGCCTTACTTGATAACTTTTCCTTACGGAGATGACATTAGGAACTTTCCCGGAGTGGTAGACATTGTTGATATGAAGAAACATATGTGGGACCTGAAGAAGACACCAGATGGAAGAAAGTTTTCTTCTGAACCAATCAGTGAGCAGGAAGATGGAGAAATATGGAACTCAGCAGTAAATTATAGAACTGCCCTGATTGGTGAATTGTCAGATATAGATGAACAGCTTGCAGATGAAGTTTTAATGGAAACACCTATTGAACAGATTCCCGCCAATTTAGTCAGAAAAGCCCTGCGGAAGGCAACCATTAATAGAAAATTAGCACCTGTATACTGTGGGAGCTCACTCAAAAATAAAGGGATACAACTCCTTCTTGATGGAATAAATAGTTACCTCCCCTCTCCTCAAGAAAGAGAACTTGATTTTGTTAAGTACTATGGAAGTAATCTATGTGCTTTTGCCTTTAAAACTATTCATGACAAGCAGAAGAAGCCACTGACTTTTTTTAGAATTTATTCTGGGTCGTTAAAATCTGGTGCTAGTATTTATAATCTGAACAAAGAATGCACAGAGAAAGTGTCCAGCTTGGTTACTATATCAGCTGATGAGTTCCATAGAGTTAGTGAAGCGACAGCAGGGAATATAGTTGGTGTTACTGGTCTGTCCAAGGTAAGTGTATTGTACTGTATAAATATATTTTCTGTTTACTATATTTGATAATTATTCATTACTGTATGCTATATATGATGATTAATATAACAATTTGATTTCATTTAGCATACATTTATGATAAATTACTACGTAAGTTTAAGAGTTGTTATTCAAATCAAGAATTTAACATTTTTTTTTTTTTCATAAAATTTTACTGTAAGAATGAAAATAAAATCTGATAATTTGCAAAGATGGTGGTTAGTCATTTGATTTCTCCGGTGGTAATTTCAATCAAGTTCCTTATGACAATCTCAATATGAGTAAATTGACAAAAGTTTCATACTTTTGTAAATTCTACAATTTAAATAAAAGTACATCAGGGTCCAATCCCCTGGAGATGCGCAATAGATATTCTTTAAATGTTACAGTGAATTTAATTCAAAGTACTGCTAGAAAGAGATCAAGCTTACTTAGTGTTCTACCGTCAAATTACCAAAGTATGATGCTGTAAGCATTATTGTCAGTGAGAAGGGATCGATTTATGTAATGAACTTTACATCCACAGAAAGCAACTCATGGACTTAACCAACCTTAACACTAACCTTTAAAATTTTGGGAGAAGTATAATCAGTTAATTGTTATCTTCATAATTATACTGTCTTCATATATAATTTGTTTATTCATAGACTATAACAGGAGACACCATTACCTCTAGTGCTTCTTCAGCACAAAGTGCTGCCACGGCAATGCATATAGCACATGCTCGATCCCCAGAGGAGAGTGCCACAGTAACGCATACAGCTCATGCTCAATCCCTAGAGGAGGATGGAAGTCCAGAGTTGAAACAGGCATTGTTAGCTGGGTTACATGTACCGTCTCCTGTTTTCTTCTGCTCTGTGGAGCCTCCATCAATGGCCTATCAGAAAGATCTGGACATTGCTCTACAGTGCTTACAGAGAGAGGATCCCACACTCAAGGTTAGTTTGAAGTGGATTTAGTGTATTGTATTTGTCATGAAAGCTTGTTTCCTTGAAATATGTTTCCTATAGGGGTATAAACTATTGTTCATCCAGAATGTGATTAATAAGATGGCTCAAGGTATGTATCTTATTCACATGTCAATGAGTAAATAAAAAACAAAACAACCAGGAGAGCTACAGTCTCGACATAGACTTCTGGTTATCCATCACGATAGCATCGCCGTCTCTCTCTCTCTCTCTCATCATCATCATCGTAGGTAAATATTGGCCCTGTATTTTTCGTGAAAATAATTAAATGAAAATTATGACTTTTTATCTGTAGTATTTTATTAGAGTATTTGCCAGTATAATAGATTCATATTTCAAGTAATTATTAAGTCAAGAGCATAAGATATTTTCCAGTTATTTGAACCTTCTCCTTTACAACGCAATTCTCCTTATCAAAGCAGCAAAAGAAATATCATTCTGAGGTGACACCTTTTCTTTAAAATAACAAATGACCTTGGTATTGTCTCATATCTTTTAAATACAACATCTTTTGAGAAAATTAGAAACTTCAATATGTTCCTCTTAGTTTAAATTAATCTTTGCAAGGCAAATTGTTCTGATTCACTTAACCTATCTCCCCCTTGGCAGATTTAAGCAGTTATCACATGCTCATAAATTTTTAATTTGACATGTTCAAAGGTTGTAATGCCGGCCCAGCTATAATGGTTAACAGTGGACGGCCTTCACATGTGCTCTTGGGTCTTCAGATTTTTATTGGAATAAAAAGTTGTTAACAAATTGTTAGTTTAAATGGTATTTATTTCATTTCAGACATTTTTGACATATTCATTGAACAAGCATAAATAAAGGTATACATGTATATGGCATAGGAATTGGAAACAAGTAGAACTTGTATTCATCCGTCTCCTAAATAACAAAGTTCAAAATTGAGGTTGCATTGAGTATGTATCTTAGGCACGGTCCATTTGATATTCGGGGGGGGGGGTGTCTTGGGTTTTTTTCAAAAAAAATTATTTTGCTCTGAATTTTGATGAAAAAAATTAATTTGCTTATGGTATTATATAAGCAAAAAATAATCTTGCTCTTACAAGTAATCTGAATTTGAAGAATAACCATAAAATTCGCTTAAAATTCCTGAAAATTTTTTGGCTCGCTTCGCTCGCCATAATTTTTCTTCTATAATGGCAATTTCATATTTGAAAATATCAAAAGATTAATGCATGTGACTGAAACAATTAAAATGCTTAAATACATTATCAATATAATTTAGTAATATTAATAGATACATGTATCACCATAGTGTCTAATTTTATATACAAGCTTGGAAGATAATTAAAATAAGTTTTTCACTAGTTTTCATTTCTACATGTAAAATTACTTGCACCAGGCCCTCTTACATGTTACATGACCTTATATACATTTTGTTTACTAAAAATTATATATCGCATATTGTAAAAATCTTTCATCTCTCTCAGTTTAGAAGTGAATACAAGTTTTACATAAAAATTATGTTTGGAGAAATTTAAGTAAAAATAAAGAATTTCCGTCGAAAAAACACAAACATTCTTAATATTCACATCAATTGATATAAAAAAAAATTTCCTTGCTCCAACTTTGGAAGAAAATAATAATTTTGCCCCGGTCCGGGGCGAAAAAAATAATCTTGCTCTGACAAAAAACCCAAGCGCCCCCCCCCCCCCCCCCCCCAGAATATCAAATGGACCGTGCCTTATTGATTAAATGTATAGAGTCTGCTGTACATGGACTAACTTTAGTGCAGCCATATTTTAGTTAAAAAGGGCAAGAAGGATGCAAAGTGATGTAACAGTGTGAAAATGGAATACATACATGCCATTTTCCAATTATAATTACAAATATGGAGATTGTCTTGAATTAGCAACTGTCTGATAGCATAACTTCTGTAAGACATTATTCCTGCCTTAATACATACATGCTGTAATTTTTGTTATTTTAAGGTTGAAGAAAACAAGGACACTGGTCAGACCATACTTTGGGGTATGGGAGAGCTACATCTTGAGGTTATCAAGAGTCGTATCTTAAAGGAGTATAAGGTGGATGTACACATGGGTCCCTTACAGATAGCTTATAGAGAGAGTATTCAACAGGAAATAGAAGTCAATCATACACTGCAGTCAGAAATAGGTAAGTACATACAGATAGGCTATAGAGAGAGTATTCAACAAGAAATAGAAGTCGATCTTACACTGCAGTCAGAAATAGGTTAGTACATACAGATAGGTTATAAAGAGAGAATTCAACAAGAAATAGAAGTCAATCATACACTGCAGTCAGAAAAAGGTTAGTTACATACAGATAGGCTATAGAGGGAGTATTCAACAAGAAATAGAAGTCGATCTTACACTGCAGTCAGAAATAGGTTAGTACATACAGATAGGTTATAGAGAGAGAATTCAACAAGAAATAGAAGTCAATCATACACTGCAGTCAGAAATAGGTTAGTACATACAGATAGGTTATAGAGAGAGTATTCAACAAGAAATAGAAGGCAATCATACACTGCAGTCAGAAATAGGTATTTACATTTAGATAGGTTATAGAGAGAGTATTCAACAGGAAATAGAAGTCAATCATACACTGCAGTCAGTATAGGTTAGTACATACAGATAGGTTATAGAGGGAGCATTCAACAAGAAATAGAAGTCAATCATACACTGCAGTCAGAAATAGGTTAGTACATACAGATAGCTTATATAGAGAGCACAGGGATTTATTACGCTAATACCGTTTGCAGTATTTACTATATATATGTGTTAAAGGGATCTAACTCGACGTTTAACGAAAAATCGACAAGTCATCTTTATGTCTTCAGAAATAGGCTAATAAATATTAAAACCTATTTTCTGTGGTATATTTCGATAGATTAATTCATACTGAATCTTCATACGAAATTTGAAATCAGTACCTCCCTTACGAGCCGAGATATGCCCAATACCGCTCTCTTGTGAGCGCCGCATTTCTAGGTCGGACAAAAAGGTGTCCGATGATAATCAGGCATCAGTGATCAACTTGAGGCACCGCTTGACCATTCAATGATGCGAACATCTCAAATACATAACATTGCATGAAATAGTCCCATATATGCTTAGTACAATTTCAAATAAAGTCTTTTTTGACGACTTTGAAATAAGAAAAGCGTCGGTTTTAAGCGAGATTAAATTCAACATGTGCAGAGTTATGAAAGACATATACGTGCATGCAAAGAGGTAGCTGTATGAGGGACTTTCATATACCAGCGATTTTTGAGATGGTAAAAAGCATGTGAAGAGTAGATAATCATGCAATTATATGTCTTTGAAGTGTTCGGACGTTTAAACGATCAAGCAGTAACCAAATTTTGTCTATACTGCTTGATTATCACCGGACACCTTTTTGTCCGACCTAGAAATGCGGCGCTCATAAGAGAGCGGTATTGGGCATATCTCGGCTCGTAAGGGAGGTACTGATTTCAAATTTCGTATGAAGATTCAGTATGAATTAATCTATTGAAATATACCACAGAAAATAGGTTTTGACATTGATTAGCCTATTTCTGAAGACTTAAAGATGACTTGTCGATTTTTCGTTAAACGCCGAGTTAGATCCCTTTAACACATATATATAGTAAATACTGCAAACGGTATTAGCGTGATAAATCCCTGTGATAGAGAGAGTATTCAACAAGAAATAGAAGTCAATCATACACTGCAGTCAGAAATAGGTTAGTACATACAGATACCTTATAGAGAAAGTATTCAACAGAAAATAGAAGTCAATCATACACTGCAGTCAGAAATAGGTTAGTACATACAGATAGCTTATAGAGAAAGTATTCAACAGGAAATAGAAGTCAATCATACACTGCAGTCAAAAAAAGGTTAGTACATACAGATAGCTTATATAGAGAGTATTCAACAGGACATAGAAGTCAATCATACACTGCAGTCAGAAATAGGTTAGTACATACAGATAGGTTATATAGAGAGTATTCAACAGAACATAGAAGTCAATCATACACTGCAGTCAGAAATAGGTTAGTACATACAGATAGCTTATATAGAGAGTATTCAACAGGACATAGAAGTCAATCATACACTGCAGTAAAAAATAGGTTAGTACATACAGATAGCTTATATAGAGAGTATTCAACAGGAAATAGAAGTCAATCATACACTGCAGTCAGAAATAGGTTAGTACATACTGATAGGTTACAGGATGGTGTACGACATAAAGTAGAGTATATTCTTATACTATTGTCAGAAATAGGTTGGTACTTAAAATAGGATGTATTACTTCATTTGCATCTGGTTTTATGATTTATTTTTTCGCATGTTGAAGTATTTTTTCCAGAGGAAAGGAACGATATAAATAAAACAGTGTTCTAGGATTTTATTCAAAAACCACTTACCAATGGGTATGTGCCCACCAAAGTGTGCTTACCCAGCAAGGAAACTCACTTACCAAAACAAACATAGGTAATCACAGATTACAAAGCTCACCTCCTGACAGCAAAATTCAATTCAAACATATTTCTTACTTCATGTATATTGGCTTTTAAAGGCAAAACCACTCAAGCAGAAAAAGTAGGTCAAGGTCATTTTATGAAAGTTTGATCAAAGATCATACATCCAATATGCAAGTTTGGTACATGTAGCAGTTATACTTTGCTCAATATTGGCTTTATAGAGCAAAATCACTCAAGCGGAAAAAAGTAGGTCAAGGTCATTTTATGAAAGATTGATCAAAGATACATCCAATATGCAAGTTTGGTACATGTATCACTTATACTTTGCTCAATATTGGCTTTTAAAGGCAAAATCACTCAAGCGGAAAAAGTAGGTCGAGGTCATTTTATGAAAGTTTGATCAAAGATACATCTAATATGCAAGTTTGGAACATCTAGCACTTATACTTTGCTCAATATTGGCTTTTAAAGGCAAAATCACTCAAGCGGAAAAAGTAGGTCAAGGTCATTTTATGAAAGTTTGATCAAAGATACATCCAATATGCAAGTTTGGTATATGTAGCACTTATACTCTGCTCAATATTGGCTTTTAAAAGCGAAATCACTCAAGTGGAAAAGTAGGTCAGATGCTGCATCCAATGCATGGATCCATCTCGGCATCCAAAAATGAATCACTTGTGCAAGTTTGGTTACTGTAGCATCAGTACTTTGTCAGATACTGAGCTACCCCAAACTTCTTATCCAAATCACTCAAGCGGAAAATGTAGGTCAGATGCTGCATCCGATGCATGGGTTCACCTCAGCATCCAAAGATGAATCACTTGTGCAAGTTTGGTTACTGTAGCATCAGTACTTCGTCAGATACTGAGCTACCCCAAACTTCTTAACCAAGTCACTCAAGCGGAAAATGTAGGTCAGATGCTGCATACGATGCATGGGTTCACCTCAGCATCCAAAGATGAATCACTTGTGCCAGTTTGGTTACTGTATCATTAGTACTTTGTCAGATACTGAGCTACCCCAAACTTCTTAACCGGACGCGGATGCAGACACGGACGCGGACGCGTGGGGTTATAGCATAAGCTCACTCAACTTCGTCGAGGTGAGCTAAATATGTAGCATTCTGTTTTCCAGTTATCTGACCTCAAATTTCACTTACCTTGGGTAACGGGTAATGGAATCCTAGAACACTGATAAAAACACACAAAAATTGAAATTAATTAATATTTTACACTTGATAAGGGCCAAGGGGTTGAAAATTTGTGTAATTTAGTGTTTGTGTTTTTATTCGTATCTTTTTGAACTATCCAAATTTTAGGTAATACAATTCAATAATCATTGCAATTATCAGTGCAGCCCATGCATAGCGGGGAATATACATGGATGTATTATATATTTTTTTTTATCCCAGCCACCATGCCAAGGTACATAATTGTCAAAATGTTGACAGCATGTCTAAGGAAGCTGAAGAAGTAATGTGTTATCCTGAAACAGATCACACAATATGAATGAAGATCCAAGAATAGTGGTATATATTGCTTACCAAGTTAATCATTAAAATAATAATTTGTTTTCAGGTAGTAAAGACCAGTATGTTAATATGACACTAGTGCTATCACCAGTCAGTGGCAGACCTAAATTTACACACCTAGTCCTTCAACATGACAGGGAGGCAGAGTATATGCATTCTTCTTATTACCAGCGCTTTCACCTACCAGCAGTAGAGAAGGGAGTCAGACAGGCCTTATCATATGGTAAGTAAATTATAGAAATGAAGGTCAGAATACTGGATACATCATAGTTATAGCATTACTTTAATTAATACTTGTATGTTAAAGCAAAAAAAAAACAAAAAAAAAAAAAACTACAAAACGTAGTTGACATTCAGAGCTGCTGTGTTATTATACAATCTCATTTTAAAAATCTGATAACAAAAACAATTTTTTTCTATTTGAATTATTTACACATACTATTTAATCCTTGAAGCAGATTATGCATTGGCTTTTGTCTATAGATAGACAGAAAAAATATCACTTTTTAAATAATTTAATCTCACTTTTTAATATCACTTTTTAAATAATTTAATTACTGTTTCTTCAAAAAATGAAAATGTGTGTCTTATGTAGAGTAATGAAATGGATACATTTGTATATTCATCAAAGTAATTTTTCAATTTTGTAATTTTGTAAAATTCTTGTGAGAAATACTGGATCTTTAGTATAAGAATGTTTTTTTTTAAATCCTAGTACTCCTTTAAGACTAATTGATAATAATAATTGAAACAATTTTTCAAAAAGAGGTCTTTACCTGGTTCTTCCAGGTATTTCTTGGCCTTTTATGGTGCAATAGATTAGGACATGTGAGCGCAAAAAATAAAGCTATTGAAAAAAACATTTTTTTGCACATTATAGTTATTGCAAAATAAATTTGTTGTGCAACTGTGTGAGACAGAGCATTTTAAGTGTAATTTTAAAAGTTCCATATGTATCATTGACATATAGCGACATATTTCAGGTCCATTACTTAGTTTCCCTGTCATCAATGTTGATGTGAAGCTACTCCATTTAGAGGTAGGCAGGCACACCTCTGTCCCCTTTGTGTCAGCTTGTGCATCTGACTGTGTGAACAAAGCCTTTGAACAAGTTAATCCAATTCTCCTGGAACCTATGATGAATCTAGAGGTAAAGAAATTAAAGTCTTAGTCCATCTTATTTATTTTATCACATATTTAGCTCATCTGAGACAGAGATTTAATTTTGTAATTGCCCTAGGGTTTTGTCAGTCACTTTCAAGTCAAAGTCGTGCTAAAACGGTCAAATATGTGACAGGCGACATACCTGTTCTTGAAAAGAGATATTTCATTCTCAAAGTTGCCAACACAGGCATTTATGTTTCACAAACATAGAGCTTGATGTTGTTTATAAAGCCTCGTGTTTGACTGTTCATTGAGGTATTCCTCCTCTTATCATGGTTATTATACAAATTGAAAATGAATAAAGCCTTTGCAATCTTTAGATGTGGTCAACATACAATTACTGTCCAAATATTGTGTCGTAAGGCATGTCTGTGGCTACAATATCATTAGAAGTTTTATATGATTATGATTGGGTTTTTTTTTTTTGTTACATCTAGATACATGTAGTAGAGGACAGAGCGTCTGGTATTATCAAGGATCTTTCAGGAAGGCGGAGTCAAATTCTAAATATAGAACCACAAGATGGAGAGTGTCTTATACAGGCAGTAGCTCCGTTGGCAGAACTTCGAGGCTATTCTACACAGATTCGCATTCTCTCCTCTGGAAACTGTACATTTAATATGGAATTCTCACATTATGAGGGCATGAGTGAAATGGAGCAGAATAAAGCTATTGAGGCTGTAACAGGATTTTCTCCCATATGAAGAACTATGAATCTTGTATTTATAGAATTTCTTTCAGTTATGATAAAATTAAGGTTTTTGTTATATTTTCTCATGTGATAAACATAATGAATGATAATAAAATTGTTATTTAAAACACCATGTTTCACATTATACATGTATATATATTTTTCATTTGATTCCTCCTAGTAAGGCTAGTAAGGCTAACTGTAGTCTAGTACATTATATTGTAAGCTACATATTTATTTATGATGTTTGATTGTTAATAGTGCGATATATGATAATATGTGTACTATTACGGTAGTTACACAGTGTTTTACAGGAGGGATACAGAAATATATTTGGTCAATGACATCGTATTGTATTTCATCTTTTTTTCATTCACTAAATATATTTTTGTATCCACCCTTTAAAAACACTGCATAATGAATTTATCCTATTGATGGCTTTCAGTTTATGTATGATACGTCATCAGATTTTAATGCACCTCACTGCTGACCTTAAATAGTGTAAAGTGTCTTGGTAGAAGTAGGATTTAAAAATAATATCTGTCAGTAATGTAATACAGCATAATATTCGGTTCTTCTCCACCAATCAAATTGCAAGAAATTTGCCAGAGGTAAATAATAATTCATATCTCATGTTTACATGCTTCTTAAAATTGTCGAGTAATAATACATGTATTGCTGTCATTTGCCTTATTAAAGTTTATGTAGGCATGAACAAATGACTAGATTTTTTCTGTCACAAACTGAAGGTGTCATCAGTCCAATCTTTTAAGGCTCCTCAGTCATACTCGATAGTTCAAGAGTAATAGCTTTAATAACTTAGTGATTTTCTCATTCAGAGCCCCCAGAGAATTTTGAGTACCAGTCTTGAAAGATTGATTTATTACTGTTGCTAAATGAAAGTACACACAGGCTTTCAAGCAGCCCTAATATTTCGTACATTTCCTGAAAAATCCCTCCTCGGATGTGCCCTAGTTTTCCTATAATGAAAGTATACATTGTATCAAACATTCAGGACAATTTTTTTTATGCCTAGGACATACCGTTCAAGACAAATGGCTGTTAAGCTCTGTAAAATGTCCTAATTTGTTAACCTGGCATGTTTCAAGGTATTATTTTTCAACAAACAGGATTTGCTTGTTACTTAGTGAAAGTATACATCATAATACATATTCAGGACCATTTTCAGGTGCCTAGATTATACTGTTATGGAGAAATGGCTATTTCAGTCCAGAAAATGTCCTTTTAAGCAAGCAGTAACAAATATCTGAGGAGCTCTTGTCATAGCCTGGGTGTCAGTGGCGGCTGTTGACGAAACTTTTAACTTTGGCAATATCTCATGAGCTATAAGGGGTAGGACCTTGATATTTCATATGTAGATTCCTCTTGACCAGTCCTTTCATTTGGTACCTAGTGATCTTGATCTTGGAGTTTGGCCTAAACTTTAAAAAAAAACTTTAACCTGGGCTATTATTTCATGAATTGTAATGGAGAGGGCTGTGGTATTTCAGATGTAGATTTCTCAAGACAAGACCATTCATTTGGGACCATGGCATTTGACCTAGTGACCTTGACCTTGGAGTTTGACCTATTTTTAAGAAAAACTTTAAAGCAGGGCTATATCTCATAAATTATGAGGGTAGGACTGTATATTCCTCATGACGAGGCCTTTCATTTGGGAGTTTGATTCTTGACCTAGTGACCTTGACCTTGGAGTTTGATCTTTTAAAAAAAAACTTTAAACTCCTTTTTAGCAAAAGTTTGACCTACTTTACCTTGGGCTATATCTCATGAACATATTTCATATGAAAATACCTTACATTGGGGATCTTGACTTTTGGGACCTTAACCTTTGACCTAGTGATCTTTGATCAAGTAGTCTGACCTGCTTTTAAAGAATTTAACATGAGCTATATCTCAGAAGCTATAAGGGGTTGGGCTTTGATATTTACATGTAGATTCATCTTGACCAGACTTTTCATTTGGGACCTTGACCTTGAAGTTTGACCTACTTTTACAAAACTTTAACCTGGGCTTTATCTCATGAACTAACATCACTCAAGAAAATGTCTTTTTAGCTCGCCGGGACGAATGTCCGGAGAGCTATTGTCATACCCCCGGCGTCGGCGTCTGCGTGCGCGTGCACAAAAACTTTAACCTTGCTTATAACTTTTAAACCAATACAGATAGGGCTTTGATATTTCACATGTGTATTCCTTGTGACAAGACCTTTCCATGGATACCAAAATTTTTGACCTTGTGACCTTGACCTTGGAGATTGACCTACTTTTGAAAAACTTTAACCTTGGCCATATTTTTGGAATGGTAAGTGATAGGGCTTTGATATTTCACATGTGTATTCCTTGTGACAAGACCTTTCCATGGATACCAAAATTTTTGACCTTGTGACCTTGACCTTGGAGATTGACCTACTTTTGAAAAACTTTAACCTTGGCCATATTTTTGGAATGGTAAGTGATAGGGCTTTGATATTTCACATGTGTATTCCTTGTGACAAGACCTTTCCATGGATACCAAAATTTTTGACCTTGTGACCTCGACCTTGGAGATTGACCTACTTTTGAAAAACTTTAACCTTGGTCATATTTTTGGAATGGTAAGTGATAGGGCTTTGATATTTCACATGTGTATTCCTTGTGACAAGACGTTTCCATGGATACCAAAATTTTTGACCTTGTGACCTTGACCTTGGAGATGATTGACCTACTTTTGAAAAACTTTAACCTTGGCCATATTTTTGGAATGGTAAGTGATAGGGCTTTGATATTTCACATGTGTATTCCTTGTGACAAGACCTTTCCATGGATACCAAAATTTTTGACCTTGTGACCTTGACCTTGGAGATGATTGACCTACTTTTGAAAAACTTTAACCTTGGCCATATTTTTTGAATGGTTAGTGATAGGGCTTTGATATTTCACATGTGCATTCCTTGTGATAAGACCTTTTTTATTGTTGTTGTTGCAATTTACATATGGTTGCCACCGGCGAGCTATGTTGTCATTCTGACAAGTCTGGTTTTAGCAAGCAGTGACTAATGTCTGTGGAGCTAATGTCAGCCTGAGTGTCGCTGGCTGCAACATCCATTGCCTAACAAATTTTAGCTGGGCAATATCTCATGAACTATAAAGGGTAGGGTTTTGATATTTCACATGTAGATTCCTTATGACCAGACCTTTCATTTGGGACCATGACCTTTGACCTTTTAAAACTTTAACCTTGGCTTTATCTCATGAATTGTAACAGGCAAGGCTTTGGTATTTCACGTGTAGATAAGACAAGACCATTCATTGGGGACCATGACCTTTGACCTAGTGACCTTTGTCCTTGTAGTTTGACCTCCTTTTAAAAAACTTTACCTTGGGCTATATTCGATGAGCCATAGGGGTAGGGCTTTGATATTTCACATGTAGATTCCCCATGAAAAAACCTTACATTTGGAGCCTTTGACCTAGTGACCTTTACATTGGAGTTTGACCTACTTTTAAAAAAATTAACCTGGGCTTTATTTCATGAGCTATAAAGGGTAGAACTTTGATATTTCACATGTAGATTCCTCTTGACAAGTCCTTTCATTTTGTACCTTGACTTTTGACCTAGTGACCTTGACCTTGGAGTTTTACCTCATTTTAAAAATCTTTTACCTTGGACTATATCTTGCGAACTTTTAAAAGGGATAGGGCTTTGATATTTCACATGTAGATTCCTTATGAAAAGACCTTACATTTGGAACCTTGACCTTGAAGTTTAACCTAATGACCAGACCTTTCATTTTGGACCTTGACTCTTGACCTTGAAGTTTTACCTACTTTAACAAAACCTTTATATTTGTGAAGATTTCCTCATGACCAGACCTTTCATTTGGGACCTTGACTTTTGACTAGTGACACTGTTTTTGGAGTTGATCAACTATAAATATATTAGAAAAGACAATTGTAAGTAATCATCATCGCAGGATGGAAACAATGCAAAATCACTGAACCCTCCGTGAAACTCCACTGAACCCCAAAAATGTTGGGGTGAACATGGTGATACAGCATCAACTGTTCAGGTGGATCGTTTATGTATTCGCTGATTTTTCGAAATTCTTCTCCCTCTTCGACTTTCTTTCCTTCTACCGTCTGTATGGAGTTCGTTTCATTTTGTGTCGATATGTCTTGCATCGACCCGAAGTACATGACGCACGATATGAGTTAGTTTATAGAAAGCAAGATGGCGTCCAGACGCGTGCTGTCAGAGGATATCAAGAATATTGAGTTTGAAACCAGCGAAGATGTGGAAGTTACACCTACATTCGATAGCATGGGGTTGAGAGAAGAATTGCTGAGAGGAATCTATGCTTATGGTAAAGCTTGAAATCCATATCAGTCTGAAATGTGGAATGAAAATGCTAGCTAAATATCTACTTCACAACTCGTGAACTACAGTTGTGTTATTCGGTCTTTATGGCCTAAGAATCAAATTATAACCACATCTTCAATCATTTACCTGATTTAATCTGAGTTGCCTGCTGACTGACAGGTTTAATTTAGTGGATGTCCCTGAACGTACATCAAGTAGATAAGTTCAGAATCGGTCTGTTCTCTTTTCTGTTCAGGACATAGTCCGATTTGCAGACCTACGACGGTGTTATCTGTTTTTTCGTTTCGAAAAAAAGAAGACGAAAAAACAGATAACACTGTCGTAGGTCTGCAAGTCGGACTATTCAGGACAATGCCATACATATGTTTTCTGTTGATTTATGCCGATATTGACCAGGTTGGGGAAAACTTCAGATCAAGCTATAATAGTTCGATCGGGCTATAATAGCTCCATGTAGCTATCATAAAACTATTTTCTTCTTAAGAAAAAAAATTTAAATTGATGATAATTAAATTTTGTTTACAAGTCGCACTAGTACTGATAAAATACTACAACTTTCGTATAGAAACCCCTATTACCAACAGATAAGGAGATAAGGAACCTCAAATTTTTCGCTTTTTCAAAATCTTGTTGCTCATCATGGGTCCATATTTGAATATATGTGTCTTGTTAAAAATTTTGATATATATCGAGTACAAATCGAATCGGTGAATATTTTTCAAAAATTTTGATTTTAGTTAAATTTTGTACTGAAAATTGTTATTAGGCAATAGCTTGTTCTAGCTATTATAGCCTGATCAAGCTATAATAGCTCGATTTGAAGTTTTCCCCAACCTGTTGACGAAGAAGAACAAGACAATTCTCATTCAGTTTTGCAAATCCTGCAATTTGCAAATGGTAATTGTTTTATCGACCACCTTGCCGACCCTAAAAAATTTATCCTTCCATTGTGAAATGGATGACCAATGGACAAATGATTCATGCAGTTTTTCATCCAATGGATGACTCTTCTCGTTGTCCAGTAAGGGCTGACACTGCCACTAAAGTGAGCATATTTCTCAAGGAAATCAATGAAAAATAGAAAAGATTTTTACAGCATTGTTCCTTCTTGCTGTTCGTGACTCAGGTTACAGAATGCCACCCGACATTTGGTAATTAACGGGATGTTTCGCTCCAATCGCATGTTTTGCCCCAGGACGTTTTGCTCTGAATGAACATTTGTCCTGAGATTTTTCGTTCCAAATTTATCTTACATAGAATTACTTATTGTATCGATTTATCAGACAGAAATGTTCATTTAAACTGAAAATAATTTCATACCTGTATCTTTATGAAATTTTGTATCTTACATTGAACAATTTATCATATTTTAGGATATTTTACTTACATGTGATCTTTGAAAGTGTTGGCTATTTTCTCATTGACCAAATTGCTAAAAAACTTTCAGTTTACATTTTAATTCGCCTGTGAATTACTTAAATTACATATATTGGTTACACATATTTATCTTTGATTTTTATGTTAATTGCAATGTTTATTATCATTTTAAGTCGGACAAAGCTTTCAAGTAAAACTGTAATCAATAAATGGCCACAACAAACATTTTAAAAGCAATTATTACATGTAATTTTAACTTAGATTTATAGACATGAAGAAAGAAATATGTACATGTATGCACCTACTAGATGTACATCTACTTATCTTCATATATATGTATAATAAAATTGCTTTTTCTTCATACAATATTTTTCCAAAAAAGGTCTACAATCAGAATATATCAGGATTCAGATCAGATAATTAATTATATCTATAAACTAAGGAACTTATTCTCTATAAAGAAATTGGAGCGAAACATCGCGGAGCGAAAAGTCCTGGGATGAATGCTCTTCCTGGGCACTTGATCTCTGTCATAAAAGAGGAGTTCACTGTTAATCAAACAGTTGATTTGTTTGCCTTTTTAGCTCACCTCGACGAAGTCGAGTGAGCTTATGCTATAACCGTCCGCGTCCGTGTCCGCGTCCGGTTAAGAAGTTTGGGGTAGCTCAGTATCTGACAAAGTACTAATGCTACAGTAACCAAACTTGCACAAGTGATTCATCTTTGGATGCTGAGGTGAACCCATGCATCAGATGCAGCATCTGACCTACATTTTCCGCTTGAGTGAATTGGTTAAGAAGTTTGGGGTAGCTCAGTATCTGACAAAGTACTAATGCTACAGTACCCAAACTGGCACAAGTGATTCATCTTTGGATGCTGAGGTGAACCCATGCATCGTATGCAGCATCTGACCTACATTTTCCGCTTGAGTGACTTGGTTAAGAAGTTTGGGGTAGCTCAGTATCTGACAAAGTACTAATGCTACAGTAACCAAACTGGCACAAGTGATTCATCTTTGGATGCTGAGGTGAACCCATGCATCGGATGCAGCATCTGACCTACATTTTCCGCTTGAGTGACTTGGTTAAGAAGTTTGGGGTAGCTCAGTATCTGACAAAGTACTGATGCTACAGTAACCAAACTTGCACAAGTGATTCATCTTTGGATGCTGAGGTGAACCCATGCATCGGATGCAGCATCTGACCTACATTTTCCGCTTGAGTGACTTGGTTAAGAAGTTTGGGGTAGCTCAGTATCTGACAAAGTACTAATGCTACAGTAACCAAACTTGCACAAGTGATTCATGTTTGGATGCCGAGATGGACCCATGCTTTGGATGCAGCATCTGACTTACTTTTTCCACTTGAGTGATTTCGCTTTTAAAAGCCAATATTTGAGCAGAGTATAAGTGCTACATGTGCCAAACTTGCATATTGGATGTATCTTTGATCAAACTTTCATAAAATGACCTTGACCTACTTTTTCCGCTTGAGTGATTTTGCCTTTAAAAGCCAATATTGAGCAAAGTATAAGTGCTAGATGTTCCAAACTTGCATATAAGATGTATCTTTGATCAAACTTTCTTAAAATGACCTCGACCTACTTTTTCCGCTTGAGTGATTTTGCCTTTAAAAGCCAATATTGAGCAAAGTATAAGTGATACATGTACCAAACTTGCATATTGGATGTATCTTTGATCAATCTGTCATAAAATGACCTTGACCTACTTTTTCTGCTTGAGTGGTTTTGCTCTATAAAGCCAATATTGAGCAAAGTATAACTGCTACATTTACCAAACTTGCATATTGGATGTATCTTTGATTAAACTTTCATAAAGTGACCTTGACCTACTTTTTCTGCTTGAGTGGTTTTGCCTTTAAAAGCCAATATACATGTACTAAGAAATATGTTTGAATTGAATTTTGCTGTCACGAGGTGAGCTTCGTAATCTGTGATTACCTATGTTTTCAATATTTTGTCAGATTTATATACTCAAATGTGTATAAAAAATGTATACATATACAGTGTATTAATTTTCTAAGAGCAACATGAATAGCAATTGTGTATACCATTTTGTGGATGGCAGCTTATATACGGTACATGTGTTGATTCACAAACAATAAATCATGATAATTCTGATACTGTATTTTTTCCAGGATTTGAGAAGCCATCAGCCATTCAGCAGAGAGCAATCAAACCAATCGTCAAAGGGAGAGATGTCATTGCTCAGTATGTTCATCTGTCTTTTTATAATTTTGATACTACATGTATAAATGAATATTGAATGAAGTTAAGAAATGAAAATTTGTTACATGTAACTTTCATCAAGTTCATTATTTTATATTTCTTTCACTAGTAAAAACAAAAACGAAAATCTCTTTTGAAATTGTGTATACGGTACAATACCAGTTTACAAATATATGATACATGATTTCAGGGCCCAGTCTGGTGTTGGTAAGACAGCCACATTTTCCATATCAATATTACAATGTCTGGATACACAGATCAGAGAAACACAAGCTCTCTGTCTCTCTCCTACACGAGAATTGGCTGTACAGATACAAAAGGTAAGAATGTTTACATAAATTGTAAATGTATGTGGCAAAAAACTTACAAAACCAAACACAGTAGAAATCTTCCATTTTTTCTCACTTTATCTTGTAAACAAGTAAGGCCAGTAATTTTACACGTACATGTATTTGCAACCATTATGCATTGCACTAATTGACTGTATTAGTGTTTCTGTACATGTGTGTTTGATCAACTCGTAAAACTAAACATCTGCCTCCTGTGCTATATGTGATATTTTAACAATGTACTTTATAGGTTATCCTTGCCTTGGGAGATTACATGAACGTTCAGTGTCATGCCTGTATTGGAGGTACAAATGTCGGTGAAGATATCCGTAAACTTGACTATGGTCAGCATGTAGTATCGGGCACCCCAGGAAGGGTTTTTGGTATGTCTATCTGAGTACATCTCTGATTCTCGTCAATTATGTCATAAAAGAATGAAAGATTATGGCAAGTAAACTGAGATGTTCTTGTCAAAGGAATTTTTTTGAAGAGTTTATGACGTGACATGAAATTTTTGTAAATGATGATTTGATTTGTAATGTGGATATTTTTACTTTCATTTACAGACATGATCAGAAGACGTAACTTGAGAACAAGGTCGATCAAAATGCTGGTGTTAGATGAAGCAGATGAAATGTTGAATAAGGGTTTGTTCCTAGGATGTTCATTTACTTAACAGCATTTTAAAGAAATGTACTGATTTATAATCTAGCTATACATTTATATCTTATACGTTTCGAAACATCTAAAGTATATTTTATACAATATTTGTTTTTAACTTACAGGTTTTAAGGAGCAAATCTATGATGTATACAGGTACCTTCCTCCAGCAACCCAGGTAGTTCTGATCTCTGCCACACTACCACATGAAATCCTGGAAATGACCAGTAAATTCATGACAGACCCTATTAGAATCCTAGTCAAACGGTCAGTAAACATAATGCATTTGTCATAGAGTCTTTCCTGAATTTTGATCATTTCAAAAGCTATACATGTAATTATAAGACCCCTACATTTAATTTGTAAAGGTGTGTGAAGAAATTTTTATGAAGTTCTGCATTTTCATCTATAAATGTGCAATAAAATTATTGATTTGCAAATTTGTTGTGAAGTTGTTTGATTTTTCAACTCTATTTTTACTGTGTATATATAACTCAAAAAGATTTCAAAGTTGTGTATACAAGTATATGTACATATAAAATTTTGGCATGCACATTATGAAAATGACTATTTTTTTGTTGCTATCTTTTCTCAGTGATGAGTTGACTTTGGAGGGAATCAAGCAGTTCTTTGTGGCAGTGGAGAGAGAGGAATGGAAGTTTGACACTTTGTGTGATCTTTACGATACACTCACTATAACACAAGCCGTCATATTCTGTAATACAAAACGGAAGGTAATACGATACACTATAACACAAGCCGTCATATTCTGTTATACAAAACGGAAGGTAATACGATACACTCACTATAACGCATTGACAAGCTGTCATATTCTGTAATACAAAACGGAAGGTAATACGATACACTCACTATAACACAAGCCGTCATATTCTGTAATACAAAACGGAAGGTAATGAGATACACTCACTATAACACAAGCCGTCATATTCTGTAATACAAAACGGAAGGTAATACGATATACTCACTATAACGCATTGACACGCCGTCATATTCTGTAATACAAAACGGAAGGTAATACGATACACTATAACACAAGCCGTCATATTCTGTAATACAAAACGGAAGGTAATACGATACACTCACTATAACGCATTGACAAGCTATCATATTCTGTAATACAAAACAGAAGGTAATACGATACACTCACTATAACACAAGCCGTCATATTCTGTAATACAAACGGAAGGTAATACGATACACTCACTATAACACAAGCCGTCATATTCTGTAATACAAAACGGAAGGTAATACGATACACTATAACACAAGCCGTCGTATTCTGAAATACAAAACGGAAGGTAATACGATACACTATAACACAAGCCGTCATATTCTGTAATACAAAACGGAAGGTAATAAGATACACTCACTATAACGCATTGACAAGCTGTCATATTCTGTAATACAAAACGGAAGGTAATACAATACACTCACTATAACACAAGCCGTCATATTCTGTGATACAAAACGGAAGGTAATGAGATACACTCACTATAACGCATTGACAAGCTGTCATATTCTGTAATACAAAAGGGAAGGTAATACAATACACTCACTATAACACAAGCCGTCATATTCTGTAATACAAAACGGAAGGTAATACGATACACTCACTATAAGGCATTGACAAGCTGTCATATTCTGTAATACAAAACGGAAGGTAATGAGATACACTCACTATAACGCATTGACAAGCTGTCATATTCTGTAATACAAAACGGAAGGTAATACGATACACTCACTATAACACAAGCCGTCATATTCTGTAATACAAAACGGAAGGTAATACGATACACTCACTATAACGCATTGACAAGCTGTTATATTCTGTAATACAAAACGGAAGGTAATACAATACACTCACTATAACACAAGCTGTCATATTCTGTAATACAAAACGGAAGGTAATACAATACACTCACTATAACACAAGCCGTCATATTCTGTAATACAAAACGGAAGGTAATGAGATACACTCACTATAACGCATTGACAAGCTGTCATATTCTGTAATACAAAACGGAAGGTAATACAATACACTCACTATAACACAAGCCGTCATATTCTGTAATACAAAACGGAAGGTAATGAGATACACTCACTATAACACAAGCCGTCATATTCTGTAATACAAAACGGAAGGTAATACGATACACTCACTATAACGCATTGACAAGCTGTCATATTCTGTCATACAAAACGGAAGGTAATACGATACACTCACTATAACGCATTGACAAGCTGTCATATTCTGTAATACAAAACGGAAGGTAATACGATACACTCACTATAACACAAGCTGTCATATTCTGTAATACAAAACGGAAGGTAATACGATACACTATAACACAAGCCGTCATATTCTGTAATACAAAAAGGAAGGTAATGAGATACACTCGCTATAACGCATTGACAAGCTGTCATATTCTGTAATACAAAACGGAAGGTAATACAATACACTCACTATAACACAAGCCGTCATATTCTGTAATACAAAACGGAAGGTAATGAGATACACTCACTATAAGGCATTGACAAGCTGTCATATTCTGTAATACAAAACGGAAGGTAATGAGATACACTCACTATAACGCATTGACAAGCTGTCATATTATATAATACAAAACGGAAGGTAATACGATACACTATAACACGAGCTGTCATATTCTGTAATACAAAACGGAAGGTAATGCGATACACTCACTATAACACATTGACAAGCTGTCATATTCTATAATACTAAATGGAAGGTAATTCTCCTCTTTCCAGAAATTAAGAGTGAAATGCTGTATAATGATAATGTACTGTAAGTGAACTTATTTCAGCGGGATTCATATTATAGCAGAGTTAGCGCTAATTTAAGTTTTCGCTTAATATAAATATTGGAGTGGAGGATGAGTCAAGTGGGCTAATCTGCTATTATGTAAATATGCCTAAATTTGCCCCATCTCAGGAAAAGAATAAACTTTCATTGTGTTTGCAATAAGTTGTATCTTGTAGTACATGTATATGTTTCCTGAATGAATGAGTCTGACCATACTGCAATACAGATTTCATAATATTTGCTTTGTCTTTGGTTGATCATTATTTCAATCACCTGGTACAATACTTTTCCATGGTAACATTTAAATTTATGAAATTAAGGTCGACTGGTTAACAGAGAAAATGAGGGAAGCCAACTTCACAGTTTCCTCAATGCACGGTGATATGGTACAGAAAGAAAGGGACGCAATTATGAAGGAATTCAGATCTGGAGCGAGGTACGTAAAGACCATATCTAACTAAAAGTATGATATTGAATTTTTTATGTCATTGATATAAATATTTCCTATATTCTTTGTCATTATTAGCTCTACTGGTCTCAGACCAGTCGAGCCTATGCGATCACCCTTCGTCCGGCGTCCGTCCGTCTGTCCGTCTGTCTGTCTGTCCGTCTGTCCGTCTGTCCGTAAACAATTCTTGTCCGGACAACTCCTCTGAAACTGTTAGGGATAGAAACTTAATTCTTTTTGTATTTTACTTGGTCCATGGTCTAGTTGTGCACCTGACATTTAGTTTCAGTCCCTGACCCCCAGGGTCTTATAAAATGGGCGTGGTCATTAAATTCTATGTAATTTTGTCCAGACAGCTCTTCTATCACTATAAATGATAAAGACATAATTCTTTTTGCAATATGATGGGTCTGTAGTCTAGTTGTGCACCTGATATTTTGTTTGAGCCAATGACCCCCAGGGTCTTAGAAAAGGGTGTGGCCATTTTCTTTTATATTATTCCATATAATCTTATGCTTACAGTGCTGACACTATAAATAATGGAGACTAAATTCTTTATGCAATATGATGGGTCTGTAATCTCGTTGTTCACTGAGATTTTGTTTGAGTCTCTGACCCCAAGGGTCTTAGAAAATGGGTGTGGTTGTTTTCTCTCTATTAAACTACATGTGATCTCATGATAGCTAATTTCCCAGAATTTATGGATAATAATTAATTGATTTATTCCAAAATATTATCGGTTTGCAGTTTAGATGTCATTACAGTATTTTACTTAAGTCCCTGTTCCCTAGGATTCTGGAGAATGGGTATATGGCTATTTTCTCTTACCCTATCTACATGCATTTAGAGTATAAAAGTGACAGAAACTATAAATAAACAAAGATATTGCCATTTTACAATATTATCATAGATGAGTCTGTAATTTAGTTTTTCTCATATTTTATTTGGGACCTGACTCAGGATTTTATCTTCAATTCTATAGAAACGCTAGGGGATAGTTTCGGAATTTCCTCTGATCAATCAATCAACCTGAAAATCTTTTCTATAGTGTTTATACAGTGCAAGAAAGATATCAAATAGTCAAAATGCATGTATTTCTCACTTATTTTTCATTTGTTTAACATGTTTAAGGTGTAAGATTTTTGGGGAGAGTGTGAGAATTTTTGTTGCAACTTTAGTAGAATGTCCTAAGTGATCACAGACTTGAGCTGTGCTTTCTGTTGAATGGGAACACCAGAATCACAAAGATTGGTCATTTTATCAAATAAAATAGCAATAATGCATCCTTCACATTGCCAGATGAAAGGAATATTGTGCTTGTGTAAGTTTTTTTTATGGGGGGGGGGGGGGGGAGAGGGGGGAGGTAACTCTTACATCTTTCTTTCTTCTTATAAATTCCTCCACTGCTTGGAGTACCACCCCCAATGGGATGTAAAACTGTGGTTTGATAAAATTTTCATAATGTTTACATTAGTGACACATGTTTTAATAGAAGATAATATAACAAGAGATGCCTTACAGGCATATCTACTATGTGTTAATCAAATTTAAAAAAAAAAAAAATAAAATACTAAAAAAATTCATTTGTAAAAGCCTAACTCATACAAAAATATTTCAATCCAGGAAAACTTCTACCAAAACCTTCCTTTATTGCCATTTTACAATATTATCATAGATATGTCTGAAATTTAGTTTTTCTCATATTTTATTTGGGACCTGATCCAGGATTTTATCTTCAATTCTATAGAAACACTAGGGGATAGTTTCGGAATTTCCTCTGATCAATCAATCAACTTGAAAATCTTTTCTATTATGTTTATACAGTGCAAGAAAGATAACAAACAATCAAAATGCATGTATTTCTTACTTATTTTTTAATTGTTTAAGGTGTAAGATTTTTGGAGAGAGTAGTGAGACTTTTTGTTGCAAGAGTAGAATGTCCTAAGTGATCACGGACTTGAGCTGTGCTTTGTGATAAATGGAAACACCAGAATCACAAAGATTGATCATTTTATCAAATAAAATAGCAATAATGCATCCTTCACATTGCCAAATGAAAGGTGCTTGTGTAAGTATTATTTTGCAAAATTCCAAATTTAGTATTAATTATAGAAGTTAAATTTATAACAGGAGAGGGAGAGATTTGACTGGACCGGGAATCGAACCCGAGATCTTCTGCTATCAGGGCAGACGCTCTTACCAACTGAGCTATCTCAGGGCACGATGCCCGTTCCTGCCACACTCCTCTCCACCAATTTTTCAGGTTTCCATGCACTGGAAACCTCACACAAAACTCCACTTCACCTTGAGTCATTTAGTTTGGCGCCAATTCTGTAACAGGAGAGGAAAAGATGTGACCAGACCGTGAATCGAACCCGAGACCTTCTGCTATCTGGGCAGACGCTCTTACCAACTGAGCTATCTGGGTACGATACCTGTTCCTGCCATAAATTACTGGTAATAAACTTATGTTTCAGGCCTTTTTGTCAATTGGACCTCGAGTCATTTTGTCCTTTTAAAATTTGACCAATCAAAAACATCATTTCAACCGCATGCAGATTTAAAAATATTTATGGGACACTCTTATTCTGAACTGGGATATATGGTAAAAATGTTTTTTATTATGAGGATCAAATATTTCATACCGGTATGTAAAAATATTTTGTATTATATTTTAATAATTAGCTTCTGTCTACATAAATACCACATTCATCCTAAAAGTTCATGTTCTTTGTTCAATATTCTATTTACATTGTTTTACATTTATTAAAAAAATAGCCTAAAACCTTTTTAGGTTTTAGAACAAAATGGCCGATACTTTTTTCACTCGGTAGGCCACATGTCCTATTATATTTAATTTCAATCTGAAACTGTCTGATTACTTGTCTATAGAGTATCCTATGCAATACTATTTCAGCTCAAATGAGAGGTTATTTATGCCTTTAGTCTTAATTTTATCAAAGGGCATATAGTGGTAGGTCTGTCTGTTCATCTGTTTGTCTATCCATCCGACTGTCAGTATATCATTCCATTCAACTAAATTCTGTTAAAAGGGTATAAGATAATAGAGCTGTCATATATTGCATGTCTATGTACCTTGAGAAGGCTCATCTTTTGGAGCCAAATTTTTAACCTTTGACCCCATCACTGACCTTTGACCCACATTTTTTGAAAAATAAAAACACCTGTTATTTTAGTTTTGATACATATGGTATGTTATATTATACACGTTTTTGGTAATTCTCTCACATTCTAGAGAAATCTAAGGCACGGTCCATTTGATATTCTTTGGGGGGGGGGGGGAGACTCCGGTTTTTTTTTTCGAAAAAAAATAAATTTTGCTCTGAATTTTGATGAAAAAAATTAATTAGAAATTGATAGATATGCATTGGCATGTGGTTGTTGGTTCTCATAAAAAAAACTTGATATACATTTATCCCGCCTCTGGCAAATTTCTTGCAATCTGATTGGTCGAGAAGAACCAAATATTATGTTGTATTATTTTACTAACAGGATATTATTTTGATATCCTGCTTCTACTAAGACACTTTATGCTCTTGACGTCACCAAAATGCTTTAGAATATGTTGACGTAACATACACAAACCAAAAGCGATTCAGTGGGATAAATTCGTTATACAGTGTTTTACAGGGGGGATACAGAAATATATTGGGTCGATGAAAAAAGTGGTATTAGGCAAGGTGAAGCCGAGCATTCATTCTCTTGAGTGTATATGTACAAATCAACCAGGAGAGCTTCAGTCTCATCAGAGACTTCTGGTTCTTGATGTCATCTATTTGAAGAACAGAAAAAAAATGTACATATACATTTCATTTTTGTATGAAAACTACATGTAGTTTTTAGGATTTTTAATCAAAATTGAAAAAAAGAATTGATGTTTTTGTAAGTCTGCATAAATAGGTGTTCTATGTACTGAAATCGGAAATTCATGCAGATAAAAAAATGTAAGATTTCTATTCCAGCCGTGTATTGATCACTACAGATGTTTGGGCTAGGGGTATAGATGTCCAGCAGGTGTCCCTCGTCATCAACTATGATTTACCCAACAACAGAGAATTGTACATACACAGGTAAGTAGATAGTATTCTTTGTTTACACAAATTTCACAATTATGACAGTAAGGCAATTGAGGTATTACCAAATATCTCACATCGCACCTGTTGATGTGTGTTTACATAATGACATCATAAACAGTGCCCTGTCAAACAATGCTGCGATGAGACAATTGATTATGACATCATACTGTTTTTAAAAGTCCTGCAAGGGTGCGATGTTGGACATTTGGTAATCCTTAATTCGCCCAGAACTGTCTCTCTTTCCATCACTCTAGTACATGTACATGTAGTTAGTGATGAGCAATCCGACAAATTTTACTATTGATTATAGGGACATTATTTGAAACTAACTACATGTGTGTATCGATTGATTATCAGAACTGTCAAATTTTTAAAAAGCATATTCAAAAGTACCTCCGAGGCTGCAGCCTTTTGAACATATCCATACACTGCAAATGCATAGAAGTACAATTTTAAAGTAAAATCAAAAAGGAGCTGTTAAGATAAGGGCCGTATTTAGCCCTAAATCTCGTGCCGTATTTCTTCCGCATGAGGATTCACATGTTGAAAAAATTAATCATAATTGAAATATGATGTATTTGAAGACTTTTTATATGTTTTACATATTGTTGAAGTACTCTTAAGATTCTAAAATTAAGGTTGAAAGAAGAAGGGGTACTCGGATAGGAAAACTGATAAAATCGACGAAAAAACGTATACGGTAAATTTAAGAATATTTTACATAAAATGGATAAATATTTACTGAATAACATCAAATATGTCTACATTGTGTATCAAAAATAGATTTTGAACGTTGTATCTACATTAATTGGCAAATAATGAAATCCGGAACTCAAAATGCGGTCTCATTTTGTATTCAACAGCAACAATGTAAGCTTTTTTTCGCAAAATACACACTGGCGAAGAAATAAACATCGTTCGTGCTTATTTCGTTCCCAGTTCTTGTACATTTCATTCGATCATATTAAAGATACATTTTTGGCTGGGTTTAAGAGGAAAACTAGTCAAATTTGTCATATTTTATGGTATAAATGATTGATCTTAAAAAAAATGCACCCCCTTCCTTTTTGTTTATTTGTCTCTAGAGCAGTGTTCCCCCCGGAGATACAGAACGCCACTTTTCCAGAAAATTTGTATCAAGGATATACACCTCCAGTAAAAGTGGCTTTCTGTATATCCGGGGGAACAATTTCCAATAAAACTTTTCTGTTTTCTATCGATTTCTATAGGAAAAATACAAGTTTTAACCCAAATATTTACAAAATTATACAAAACAGATAAAAAATTACTTCAGATTCTGATGGGATGATGGATAGGTATAAATTTAACGAAGTGTTTTTCTTGAAATTTCCATTTTCAAAATCCAAATTTTCAGGGCTGATTTTACGTCTTATCTTAACAGTTCCTTTATAATAATTTGTTTTCCTTGACCATTGTTATTTTTGCACACTTACATGTACATTTGTAGCACGTTTTGATTACTTTTCACAAAACAATTTCAGTTGTAGTTACTTTTATCTCTGAGCGACAATTGGTCGTCAATTTTACTATCGATTATCGAAAATTGAAGGGGTTTAAGTGATTGACTATCGAAAGCGTACAACTATCATCACATCACTACTAGTTGTAACTAAATACTGTAAATGAACACATAAGTCAAGGTCACATATTGCAAATGTGCAACATGTGAAGTACCTTTTTGTAAGGTAATACATGTACATGTATGTATTAGGATAGAAAGACAGGATAAAAATAAACATAAGCCAAAATGTACCATTGTACTAAAAGAAAGATTGCTTGACCTAAAGTTTCAGCCTCTCTTTAGAAAATATTAAAAAAAAAATTCTAATTTCAGAATTGGTCGATCAGGTAGATTTGGTCGTAAGGGTGTCGCAATCAACTTTGTAAAGAACGATGATATCAGAATTCTCCGAGATATTGAGCAGTACTACTCCACACAAATAGATGAAATGCCCATGAATGGTCAGTATTGTAACATTCCAAAATCCATAAAATTAACATTATCTGTTTTATTATGTCTAGGAGTGCCAGACTATTCAAACCTTGTAAATAAATAATTCAGTAAGTTTTTAACATGTTTATTTGAAAATTCTTGTTCAATTTCAGTTGCCGACTTGATCTGAGGAAAGTACGGAAGAAAGGATGTTATAATCATTTCTATTGGACTTTAATTTATGAAGTATGTTCACTTCAGTTACATCAAATTCAGCAATACAACCGTGACTATTTGTGAATTACTGTACATTGTT
Source organism: Pinctada imbricata (assembly GCA_033119305.1). Lineage (NCBI taxonomy): Eukaryota > Metazoa > Mollusca > Bivalvia > Pterioida > Pteriidae > Pinctada > Pinctada imbricata. The sequence goes on along the minus strand of VSWD01000009.1, from coordinate 17,567,500 downwards.
CATCCATTATCATCATTTATACACGTTATTTTATGGGATTTTACATGTACAAATGACTCTGAGGGGGATAGTGAATTCTTTGTCAGACTTTACAAAATAGATCAGTTCATAATTGATATATATTTTGATGTTCAATCATCTCAGTGCAAACAAACAAGTTTAAAGGGTTCCTTTAAATTCTGTATGGAATAAGGAATACCGTATAACCAGAAATTTGCGCGAGATACTAATTTTCGCTATATTCGCGAGTGATTTTGAATCGCGAAAATTTTTTCTCGCGAAAAATTGTGTTTGATAAGGTACATGTATATCATTAATTGTTACATTTGTTAATATTGTACATGTGTCATTCTTCACTTTTCCTGATTAAACGTAATGTGGAGTGAATTGAATGTATTCCTATGATAGAACTAACTAAAACTTCAATAATGAAAGATACAAAACAGTAACATCATATGAACATATATGTTTCTAATTTAGAAATTGCGAAAAATTGTACTTGCGAAAATAAAGACACCCTATTTTGCCATAAAATCGCGAAATTTGATACTCGCGAAAATTTCTGGTTATACGGTAACATGTGACTTTACTGAATATTTTCATTTTGCCATTTTATCTGTACACATGTATTGTACATGCTCATTACTCATGTTTTGTACAAAATCATCAATAAAGAAAAGACAAATCTACTAACTTACCCTTCGCTTCAATTATCTATATTACGAGCGAGTTCAGGTGGTCAACTATAGATCTATCCAGAAATAAAATTGCGCATGCTCTTAATGAGACTTGATCTAGTAGAACTCAATCTAGTAAAACTCTAATTACCATTGTAAAAATAAATTGGCTCACATGCATCATTTTGATCAATTTTGACATACTTTAATAATTAAAATACTTTATTTGCAATATTCTATGAGATGAATTGATAAAATCGTAATTTTATCCTAATTTAAAGAAAAATTGGTGTATAAGAGTCTCTATGACCCAGATTTTATGCATCCGTCATCTTGAACTAGACATCTAGCACTCGCTCAGCGTAGTTAGCTAGAGTTCAACTCTTAGAAAGTCTACTTCCAGTAGACTTTTCTGTGTTCGACTTAGCTATAGATCCAAAAGTGGAACTGGCGCCCGAACTCGCTCTATATTGGTGGCCTTTGAAATACCTGTAGATGGGGTATTAAATTGAATGGCATTTTGAGTTTGTAACCCTGACCTTTAAGGTTTAACTAGACCAGAACATTCGGTTTACTTTCAACAAACATCTAAACAGATTTTGATGAAGCAGTTTGTGATACTTTTGATGTCCTCTAATACATTGTATTGTAAATGATGCAGTTCAGTATGTTTATGTGCTAGCATGTGTCGTTTAGGGTTATCTAAAGTGAAGATTTTCTTTCAAATGGATTGTACACGTCTTCATAGTAAACACAAGTACTATGAAGCTTGTTGAAGTGGCAGTCTGTTACAAAATACAGATATTAAATCTGATGTTTTTTGGTGTTATGAAATTGTGAAGAACTGCACAAGATTCAAAGTCCACTATCAGTAAATATACATGTAGGGCCATCAGAGATTGCATCATTGTCCCATGACCAGCATCTGTACCTACATTGTACAAAGTATTTCCATATGCATAATCGAAATAAGTTTGGTTGATTGAAAAATTCAAAGAAAGCTGGAAATGAAGATTCTAATTTTACCATACCTGGTCAATCAAGCGTGAAATATAGGTCAGATGCAGCCTCCATACCATGCATTGTTGCAAGCATCCTTAGATGCATCATCCATGCAATTGTGGTTGATGAAGAACCAATAGTAAGGCGGGAATGGACCTGTCCCATTTTACCATACCTGCTCACTCAAGCATGAAATGTGGGTCAGATGCAGCCTCCGTACCATGCATTGTAGTAAGCATCCTCAAATGCATCATCCATGCAAGTTTGGTTGATGTAGGAGTTATAGTAAGGCAGGAATGGACCTGTCCCATTTTTACCTAACCTGCTCACTCAAGTGTAAAATGTGGGTCAGATGCAGCCTCCGTACCAAGCATTGTAGTGAGCATCCTTAAATACATCATCCATGCAAGTTTGGTTGGTGTAGGACTTATAGTAAGGCAGGAATGGACCTGTCCCATTTTGCCTAACTTGCTTACTAAAGCGTAAAATGTGGGTCAGATGCAGCCTCCGTACCATGCATTGCAGAAAGCAACCTCAGATACATCATTCATGCAAGTTCGGTTTGATGTAAGACTTACAGTAAGGCTGGAATGGACCTTTCCCATTTTACTAACCTGCTCACTCAAGCGGGAAATGTAGGTCAGATGCAGCCTCCGAACCATGCATTGTTGTAAGCATCCTCGGATACATCATTCGTGCAAGTTTGGTTGATGTAAGACTTATAGTAAGGCTGAAATGGACCTGTCCCATTTTACATAACCTGCTCACTCAAGCGTGAAATGTAGGTCAGATGCAGCTCTGTACCATGCATTGTAGTAAGCATCCTCAGATGCATCATCCATGCAAGTTTGGTTGATGTAGGACTTATAGTAAGGCAGGAATGGACCTGTCCCATTTTACTTAACCTGCTCACTCAAGCATGAAATGTAGGTCAGATGCAGCCTCAGTACCATGCATCCCTAGATCCATCAATCGTGCAAGTTTGGTTGATGTAAGACTTATAGTAAGGCTGGAATGGACCTTTCCCATTTTACATAACCTGCTCACTCAAGCGTGAAATGTAGGTCAGATGCAGCTCTGTACCATGCATTGTAGTAAGCATCCTCAGATGCATCATCCATGCAAGTTTGGTTGATGTAGGACTTATAGTAAGGCAGGAATGGACCTGTCCCATTTTACTTAACCTGCTCACTCAAGCATGAAATGTAGGTCAGATGCAGCCTCAGTACCATGCATCCCTAGATCCATCATTCATGCAAGTTTGGTTGATGTAAGACTTATAGTAAGGCTTGAATAGACCTGTCCCATTTTACGTAACCTGCTCACTCAAGCGTGAAATTTAGGTCAGATGCAGCCTCTGTACCATGCATTGTAGTAAGCATCCTCAGATACATCATCCATGCAAGTTTGGTTGATGTAAGACTTATACTAAAGTTGGAATGGACCTGTCCAATTTTACCTAACCTGCTCACTCAAGCGTGAAATGTAGGTCAGATGCAGCCTCCGTACCATGCATTGTAGTAAGCATCCTCAGATGCATCATCCATGCAAGTTTGGTTGATGTAAGACTTATACTAAAGTTGGAATGGACCTGTCCCATTTTACCTTACCTGCTCACTCAAGCGCGAAATGTAGGTCAGATGCAGCCTCCATACCATGCATTGTAGTAAGCATCCTCAGATGCATCATCCATATAAGTTTGGTTGATGTAGGACTTATAGTAAGGCGGAAATGGACCTGTCCCATTTTACTTAACCTGCTCACTCAAGCATGAAATGTAGGTCAGATGCAGCCTCCGTACCATGCATTGTTGTAAGCATCCTCAGATGCATCATCCATGCAAGTTTGGTTAGTGTAGGACTTATAGTTTGGCAGGAATGGACCTGTTCCGTTTTGCTCAACCTATAGTGCGGACGCCAACGCGATAGCATAAGCCCCCCTCTACTTCGTCGAGGTGAGCTAAAAACAAAGGAATAATGGAAAGTTTACATTCCCTAAATGTTTAACATACAAGTATGAAGGAAATCATTCATTCCTCTAAGAGAATAGACAAGATCCAACTGAGTTGGTTTCTAAAATAAAGGTTATACTATCATAATAGTGATTGCAAACCAAAAGTTTGACCTAGACCTTTTTATGTCCCCGTAATGGGGGCATATAGTTTATGGTGCGTCTGTTTGTCAGCAAAAACTTTAACATTGGCCATAACTTTTGAACGGTAAGTGATAGGGCTTCCATATTTCACATGTGTATTCCTTGTGACATAACTTTCTATTGATACCAAATTTTTTTATCTTGTGACTTTGTTTCTTGACCTTGGAGATTGACCTACTTTTCCATTACAGCCATTTTACTATAAAAGATGCCAACGGGACATTCATGTTTTGCAAACACATGTTTTTTATTTGGTGTTTACTTTCAGTGTGGTTGACAATGATGTTTTGAACAAGCATTGAAACAACACAAATGGAACTTGAAATGCATATTCTTCTGTACATGTTTTGAAGATGAAATAAAAAGTAAGACTGCTCAATACAAAATACTTTGTATTCAAGAAAACAAGTCATTAAATACTTTAATAACTGCTAAAATAGGATTTCTATCACAGACTTTTACAAATAATCTACTATTCTTACTTAGAACCTTATAAAAAACATTCCATCAAATTAATGCATCTTGATAAGCATGATATATTAGCACTTACATAGATGCTGAAAAACACATGCTTTGACCAAGAAATGTTGACAACATTACCATATGAGTTAGTGCATACAATTGCATGTTCATGTTTTCATTTGATAAAGTTATATTATTTTTAAATTAATATTTCACCTTGAACAATGACATGTCAGTAATGAAAACTGAAACTCAAAATCACTTGACAATTTTTTTCTGAAAAATATCTATTCTTTCTCATTTCACATACATGTACATGTACTAGTTATCTACATTTTTGTGTTATGAAAAAGAGCTGCATGTTCCTACATTTACTTTGATAGGTGAGAAACATTCATGCATGTATACATATATTCCATATTGATGATCACATATTGCTGGCTGATATTGAAACAAAATGTAAATGTTTCAAAAGAGCATTTACTAGCTTCAATAAAATGATTTCAGAATTTTGTTTAAAAAATTATATTTTATTTATTCAAATAGAGGTACATGTCAGAATCAGATAGGTCAAATACCTTTTATGTGCATCAACTTTTTTCTTTTGGAATGTTTTCAGATCAACCTGTTAAGTTGACTGAATTACAGAGAAATTATCCATACAGTTATTTCTTCATAATCTTTCAAATAACATGAAATTCATGACTAATCATAAATTCCAAATGTCATTGATTTCTACAACACAAAATGTCTCATGAGAAAATTCAACCTAAGGAAACAAGCTTTTGACTGCCAAGTGACCTTTGGCCTTGGATCAAGGTCATGACACATCCTTGGGTATTCAGAAACGATTTTCAGAAATATTCAGATCCCAGAAAGCAGTGAAAAATTATAATCTGGACAAGCTTATACATACAGACAGTTGGAAAAGAAATCTACCAATGGATAGATTGTTTAGATTGATGCTTTGTAACTTGCACAAAGAAGCAAACACAACAAAGAAAATCATGGAAAACTATGGAAAACTCTCATGTAAAATATGACAATAACCCAAAAATGAAATAAGATCTTTATAGAATGTACTGAGATGCTCCTTACAATTAAAACATGATCCATATAAAATGAAAATATACATTTTGTAATCATTTGGTCATTCACTCAATACATATAGATGTATAATCTCATAGTTCTCAGATTAAAGGACCTGTAACGTTAAGAGCCGTAATCTGCCCAAATTTTACTTGCAATACCAGCTCAACCAGAATTATCTAAAATGTGTCCTGTACGTGAAATTATTTCATTTCAAGTATCTTTAATCAAATATAGTAGTTTTATTGACATAATTATGATAAATAACTTATATTTTTACGTAGAAGTGAGGGTAGGGGTCTTTTTTGTGATATAAATAATTCGAGTGAAATGTCGGAAATTTTCTAACAATCGGTCGCTTTTGTTGATCAAAATGTCAAAATGAACTACAATGAGAAGATTCAATAAGAAATACCGTGCTAAAACATGATTTTCTCCGAATATTATATTCCGGATTTATCAGACCGTAAACACGTGGCCAGAAATATATAATCGAACACTCACTCTCACTTATATTGTACAATTAACAACGCCGCCGTTATAAAATAGTTTGAATAAGCTTATTTTCAGTATATAAAATCATATTTCTGTTACATTTACCGTAATTAAATTTTCTAAATACTTTGTGAATGTTACCGAGGATGTTTTGAGCATTTTCCCAAGATTGACTTGTACATCAGTCGTCAACGCTAATTGTTAACTTTTATTGCAAGGGGTTGTTGAATTATCAATGCCCAAAATTTAAATAAAGGGGTTTGTTGGTGAAAAGGTAAATAACAACGAATATTTTTTGTTGAAAATTGATTAACTCAAAGCTATTAATAAAGAAGTTAATTTTTTGCCAGAAGTTAATCAAATGCCAACTACTTATTCTCTGTTATTTTCACATCTTTCCTTCATCCCTACCCGCCCAATCGCATTTTCGTAAATTGACTATTGTTCCCCCCTTTGGAACACAACTCCGCTTTTACAGAAAATTTATATTATGAAAATACATCTAAGGTAGAAGTGGTATCGTGTTCCAAGGGGGGAACGATATTTTATGAAAACTTTTCCGATTTTCATTGATTTCTATACAAAATAAGCACATTTATACTCAAATATCTCTCTATTACAGCAATTTTATGAAAAATTTTCTTCAGATTTTGAAGGGGTTTTATCTTTTAAAGTATTTCACCAACTTGATTAAAGAAATGAAGTACTTTAAAATTTCATTATTTTTGGGCAGATTTTACGCCTTATCGTTACAGGTCCTTACACCTTACAAAACGGACAAACCAAGACAAGACACTCTGATCATGATTCTATGTATGACATACCATAACTTATACTAAACCCAGAATCTTTGATTCTTGATAATATAAAATAAGGAGCTAAATATATTTTTGATAAATTCAAGTTAAAGAGACAAATCCTTAAAGGAAAATGATACAAGACACATGAAGTACATCTTCTTATGATTTTGTATTACACTATAAAAAATCTTAAGTAGCCATTGAACCCTTCCTCTTACACTTGTGTCCTAATGCCTATATGTTTTTCACCTCGCCTTACTTCTTTGTGTCCACTGTAAGATAATTATTTTCAGAGGAACTATAACCTCATAAACTATCGTCATAATTCTGACCTTATTTATAAAAATCAAGAACAGACATACATGAATGTGAGTATAGTGAAACTTCCCAATGGTTGTTATCAATGTATGTGCATGCATGTGCTCAAAATTATGGCAAGTTGTTAAACATGTATAAAAAAAAATATCATCTTAAGGTGATATCACACGTTTCATGTTATACAACACTTATTTTCAGAAAAAAAGCATAATTCTGATTTCCTAATGTAATTCAGATGTAAGGGACAATATTAGGAGGTCACCATCCAAAATTTTGAGATTTTGAAACTGATCAGACTTTTTAGTCATCCATTGATTGTAATGGAATTGCTCATTTCTTGGCTATAACTTTTTTTCAGCCCAAGATTTTCAAATGAAACTTCACACATGATTCCGTTATCATATTGTGCAAATTCTTATAGAAAGAAATCATTCAATGACCACGTCATATGTTGCAAAATCTGACTGAATGTGTAAATTATCATGTAAAAATTGAAAGTGCAATTCAAGTTATCTTTCTTTACTATGTGACCAAAGACAAAAGCATCCGAATTTATATAACCAACTTTTTTGAAATATCACAGCAGTGCACCTTCACTCACAAAGATTTCAATGTGTAAATAAATAGAGCCGAATACACATTTTGTGTGATAACACGACAGTATCTGCACATGTGTAACTATATTATAAGTTTCTCTACATTCAAACACTTTACTGACACCTGACTTATTTCTGAATTGATACGACATACATGTATGTATGTAGGTAATCAAGTCTTACAAAATTTTCAAATAAGTTCAATTTCAGCAAAAATTTGACTATTGTTGATCACTCTAGGCCTACCATTACTTTGCAAAGAAAAAAAAACATTTGTACTTTCATTCGAATAATAATCTGGTTATTACACCTGCGCTCAGGCTCGAACCACGGTCTTCCCGCATGTTGAGCAAGAGCTCTACCTCTGAGCTATTGGATTGACTTGTCGATTGGGCGATTATTACAAAGCCAGAACATCAAGACATTTTAAGTTACAAAAATCGGAAATCTTCAGCGTGGAGATTTCTTAAAAATTCTCGTCTAAGGGAGGCTACTGAAACGCGAGTGATATCCCATTAATGGAATTGAAATAAATTATACAAACACCAAATTTCAAGAACATGATCACTGTAAAAGGAAAAAGGAGAAAATAGATCATGTATAAAATGGAATAACTCTCCAAAAAGAATAATAATAATTTGAGAAGTACATGTACATATACATGTACGTATTAATCAATAAGTAGAACAAGATGTGTTTGTGAACAAGGATGCCTTATAGGCAATTTTGTCAGTCAATTTATAACTTACTATCAAATGGTGAAAAAATACCTCCTATATAGAAGTTTTGTCATAGAGAGTACACATGATCAAAATATAAAAGCTCTATCACTTATCATTAAAGTTATGGTCAGAGTAAAACAGACAAAAAAGGCCCTAAATCTCTTATTACAGAGACATAAGAAGACTTCACAAGTATTGTAATTTGTTAATCCTAGTAACTTAAAATTTAAATGAAATTCTTGTCAATTTGTTTTTCCTCTTGAGAATAGCCTTAGGAAAGTAATTTATCTAGAATTTCACATTCAATCATATATCACTGAATGTTTACATAGAGTAAACCTTGTACATATTTGTAAAAAAAAGTCAAAACAAACAGGTACATGTCATCATATTCATGTAAAACATTAATGTGTTTTGATATTACAGATTCACGTACATCATATGTAGATGAATCCCTCACATCAATACAGTATATTCAGATAAAGAAAGTCCCTGACCCATATCCAGATATGGCTTATCGACAGCATCGCCAGTCCTCTTTCCACATAACACTCTCCTAGTAGTGATGTTGATTGCCATGTAGAGGCCTGGTATGATGTGTATCATAGCTTCATTGCTGAGTAGAGATAACGGTAGATTGCTAGACGGGTCAGCCGTTAGAATTTAATGGCCTCGTTATAGAATTGTTTGTTGTCATGACGGCAAGTTCCCAACTGAAATATATACATGTATATAACTCAACAGTTTGAAAAAATTAATATAAAGGCTCTAAGAAATGTAAAGGGAAAACAAAGCCTGGTCTGAAATTAATACTGGAATCTATGAAATTGAACATTTCAATTAAGACAAAGTAACAATAATTCTTTACCAAATCTACAAAAAAATTTGAAGAACCCCCTGCAGAGCTGTAACTTCAGTGTGTACATGTAAAATATTATGCATTGTAAAATTCAGGGATAAATCATCTTTAAAAATCATTCCAAGGAATGCATGTGTGGCCTGCAAAACATAACGACACTCAGGAATCACTTTTATAGGGTGTGACATCTAAGTGTGACAGACAGACGGACAACGGAAAAAGTGATCCCTAAGTGTCGCTATGCTTCGCAAAAAGAACTTGTATCTGAGACACAAAACAATTGTAGAGCAGTATATTGCTTTGAAAAAAGCACATGTACTCACCTTAATAATTTAGGAAGACAGGAGCTGTCCAGTTTGTACTCTAGTACTGCTAACTGACATAACGTTTTCAGTGTTGGTGCTAAAATGAGAACATTGATTCACCATAAATATAGGATTTTAATCAGAATTTTAAAAATGAAGCTCTCTCTCTTTTGGACAAAAAATATATGGCAGTGTATGTACTTACCAAAGTCCATAACATGTAAATCTGAGTGATCTACCAGGTCACTTTCGCTGCCGGTCAGTTTTTCATCTCTGGCTGGACTATAACAAAGATGTAATGAATTTTTATATGTTTCTTTTCAAATAAAAAGAAGTCACAATCTTTTGTTAAAATTCAAGTTGGATTGGACGATAGACATTATCATAAACAAAAGTATCTCAGATAAAGTTAAATTGAGATAAAGTTAAATCTCAGACAAAGTTCAATCTCAAATCTTTGAGTATAACGCTCAAGATCATTCATGACATCACAATAGCAATGGCAGAGTTAGCGCGTTATTAACGAGAAATGAAATCAAAATTATAACAATTTAACGTTATGTTGATCAAAATTGTTTATCCTGAACTTTCTCTTATATAGTACAATACATTGTAAGATAATATTAAACTGACTGGGAATTCAGACTATTAATTGGATCTAGAGAGAAGACGTACAATGTAACTCTCAGCCTAAAACCACCGTTCAGATTTAACAAATTATATGTTGCCCTCATCCCAATCAGTTAAAGTAAACTATAATTAGTTAGTGATAATGAGCAAATCTGTTGAGATCTAAATAATGAGTATAAGTAATCACTCAGAATTAACATAGCTGGAGAATTCACATAAAAATACCTAGTTCCTCCAAACAGGTATAATTTTGTTCCTACTACACAACAACACTGTCGTCTCCTCGGACAAGGTCCTGGACCTTTGACCTTCACCATCGACCAGTGCATACGGACTGAAAATGTAATCAGATTCACAAAATGGAGATGTAGGTATACAATGTGTACAGCCTTAGTGTTTTTGTCATTCAAGAGCATTTTTTCACTCGTTATAAAGGGATGATTTTGCATCATCTTTCTTCAAAGAAATTTCTCTTCATTTCCTCAGATTTGTTCAACATGTCTCATTCTATCAATCATGTACATTGTATCTTTAGTACTGTAATCATACACAAATAGATACCTGGATCAAATCTAAAGAAGTCCCTGAAGTGGAGCTCATGTAGTCCATTAAATCCTCCAAATATATATAGACTGCCCTTGAATACAACTGAAATAAATATCAAACCATATTAAAGTGTGCACTAAATGTGGTTGACCGTTCTTTATAGTTGAAAGATTTATCAGAAGATATGATGGCACATACTTGTAAGAGAATATTTGAAACTATACGAACCTGCTTATTTGTGTAAAACTAGAGATAACAATCTTAAAACTCAATTCTTAATCTGATATCATTCTGAGATGAAAATAATTTTTAGAAACGACTAGCAGGGATTAATCTACCTCTGCGTCTCTGACTCATAAAAATCGCCCAGGACCCATTGATTTTCCATTGCTGCGTCCTACTGTGCGCATTGTTCACTTTCGTATCATGCGTCCATTTTAGTTCATGTTTACATAAATTAAACATTCAAAAGTCGAGAAAGTGTATAATATTTACAGTATTTATTTTAGCTGTATAACTTGTAAATGACAGTTCTATTAAACCTAAGAGATCTGTGGTATCGTATGAGAAATCTTTGCGGAGCGACATTTTTTTATTTTCAAATTAAAGGTAATATTCAGTCCGACTAAAAACTTCTTTATATCATTCGGATTCAGATGTAAAATATACAATATATTTATGAAAAATTCCTCCATTGTATTTTCTTGACATTATGAATCAATCTATTGATTGGAATCGTTTAATTCACACCATAAGTGTACTGTCTTTGTATACCGTATAGAATTGGTTTGCTTGGATAGCGTTTTACTATACACATGTACATGATGTACAAAGCATCGCTAAGTAAATAAACAATCAATATACTTAATTCAGCAAAAGTAGATTGTAGTTCAAGAGTTAGACGTTTATTTTATGGAACATATAATATCTCAAGGACATAAAATGCCGCGAGCAGGTCAGCTCACTTGTATTCGCAAACTTAAAACGCCACGAAAAAAAAAGATTTTTAGAAATTGGGATGCATTAATTTCTGCTGGGACCCATTGTTTTGGCTGGGGACCCATTGGCCAAGTTTCGTTGGATCCAGAGGACCCATTAAGATCAAATTGTAGATTAATCTCTGGACTAGAGTGTGGTACTAATGATTATACAAACATTGCTCAAAGACAATTTAACAAAATCAAACAGTTTTGAAATCTAACATGAGATGAATATTTGTGTTACAATCTGTATAAAGCCACTCACATGCTGAATGACTCCTCCTGCCTATGGGAGCCACGCCTGACGTAGCTGGTTCCAGCCAGGTGTTACTCACTGTATCAAACAACTGGATCTTATTGCAGTAAATCTCACGATTTGTAAAAATGTCATTTCCTACGTCACTACGACCACCAAAAATATACATAATATTTCCAATGCCGACTGCTGTGTGAAAATCCCTCCATCTTGCAGGTATACCCTGAAACGTATTAGAAATCTTGATTAAATCAAATTATAATGTTTCCCTGCTATTTGTCCATACAATGTACATGTATACATTTATTTCCTTGCTTTGAAAAACCTTTAGATGATTTAGATAAATTTTTCTTCCATAATTGGGAAAGAAAATTGTTTTGTAAAATATTTTTTTATGGAGGCAAAAGCAAATTTGTATCTCTTAACATATGTGAGAAACTAGCTTTTATTTTTGCATACTGTCATCATGATTTTTGGCACAATGAAAACTGAAGCCTGAGTAACTAAGTAAGGAAAATATTGAAATTTACCCTTCACTTTTGTGAACACTCAAGAACAAAATACCACAGGAAAAGAAACTACTGTCCTGTTCACTAAATCCAGAGCATCCTGCTTTGGTAATTTATTCTGTCGTCTGAAGAATTTTCCTAAAATTATTGTTTCTGAGAACAGACCTCCTTTAGTCGGAACTGGAAATTAACTTCAACTTACCTTATCAGCTGCCTTCAAAACGCAATATGAAAAATAAAATATCTACAGGAAATTTCCATGTTAATTTCAAGCTGCCATCATATTCTTCTCCGTGTCAACAATAGTAAACAGTGACGTCAAAGCGTTCAACGACACACATTTTCAGTGATTTTTTTACTATAGAAAATCCCTGTAGACTTTTTATTTTTAATTGATGTAGAGCCAAAACATTTTTTTTCTGTTATAACTAGAGAAGTACTATAAAATTGATACCTTTTTGGAAAATGACAATATCATATTTTAGAGAAAATGGGAAAACAGGGTGCTCTGGATTTAGTGAACAGGACAGTAAATATTGATTTAGATATGAAAATAAAGACCGAGAGGAAACTAAGAGCCCCCTTCGGCGTTGCCGGTAGGGGACTAAAAATAAAATGCCTTGTAGAATACATACCCCTGTTGGTTTTATGTGCTCCCATTCCCATGTTGTGAAATTCAGGGCATAGATTTCATTTGAAAATCTATCAACCTGTAAAATATCATAAATGTCATGAAGATATAAGGTAATTTATTGACCAAAATGGCACCTGTTGGACATGAAGCAGAGTTATTACATGTATGCATAACAATCACTAGCTTTCATGGTCATGTCTGAAATGAAGATTTTTTTTCTGGTGGCATGTTAGCAGAGCCTGAAAGTTGGATGTTTGCACCTTAAAAGCAGCATCTACCAACGGAAAACAAAATATGTGCACAACTTCAGAACACTTTCATTGGATACCATAAAATCATCTTAATCTGTTACTGTTATCGAAAAGCACAGAAATTGATTATTTTGACAAACCACTTTCCCTTTCCCCAAAATCTCCATTTTGAGACATAGCTGTAAAATACAAGTATTATCCTTTCATTTTCTGCTAAAACATATTTGTATCAATCAAGCTTATGAAGAACATGTGAATCTACCTATGGTACATTTACGAACAGATGGACTCATGGACAGTCTGACAACACTGGAGTATCATAGTAAATCCACTTTTATTAGAAAGTATTAAGAAATACTTTATAATTATATTCCTACCTCTTCTTCATATCCACCAAATATATACATTTTCTTGTTGATGACACACGCTGAGTGACCATCCCGGGCGTTTGGTATTCTTCCTCCTATCTTAGGACACTTCCATGTTCTTGTTGCTTAAATCATATACATGTATGTAAATGTGAATGAAAAATGTCCTTTACTGCCTAAAACAAAATTTAATCTTTCATCATTCAACATGTACAAAATAAACTTCTTCCTAGATAAGGCCTTTTAAATACAAGGAATTTCAATACATATTAGCCCTACATAATCATATAATTTTTTCAAGGTATCAAATTTCATGAAAAAGGGGTAAGGCCACAACATTTTACAGTCTGAGGATAAAACCTTCCTGCTGAGTCAAAACAGAGTATTTTATTGGGTAAACCTACCTGAGTCAAAACAGTTAAGTATTTAACGGGGTAATCCAACTTGAGTCAAAACAGTAGAGTATTTTACAAGGTAAACCTACCTGACTGAGTCAAAACAGTAGAGTATTTTATGGGGTAAACCTACCTGAGTCAAAACAGTAGAGTATATTACAGGGTAAATACCTACCTGAGTCAAAACAGCAGAGTATTTTATGAGGTAAACCTAGGCCTACCTGAGTCAAAACAGTAGAGTATTTTACAGGCTCCATCTTTGTCATTTCTCCCTCCCCATATATAGGCACAATCATCGTAAGCCACGGCAGTATGGCCGTATCTCTGGTAAGGAACAAAGCGGAATTCTACATCACTCTGTGGTGGAATGGGAACTAGATTCCAACGCAGTGACACTAAAATTAAATGTATACATCAATATAGGCACTAGATTCCAACTCAGCAACACAGAATCCAAATATTAGTCGAATATGGTTCCTTTAATTTACCTGTTTGTACTTGAGCCATTCCAGTTATAAAACTTATATTGATGCTATCTGATACAGTTTTTGCAAGAATTTTGATTTATTCAAAAAATTTCCCTACTGAGTAGTTCTCTCGCACACTTTCCCCCACGTATCAGCCTGACCCCTGACCCCCAAAAGTAAGAAAAAATTAGATACAGATACATACAAATAAATCACATCAATTCACTCACTAACATCTAGGATGTGTACATCCATGGCTAGCAGTACCAATATGTAAGTATATAACAGATTTACTAATATCAAGTGTGTTTACATTTTGCTAGCAGTACCGAAATAAATAAATTCCCTTACTGACATCCAGAATGTGTACATCCATGGGCCGTGTTGTTTCATAATCCTCCCCGGTACAGTAGCCACCGAAGCTGTAGATTTTGTCTCCTATTGCCACAGCTGCATGATTGACTCTCCGTGGTCCACCTTCTAGGTGAACTGTCCACCTCTGCATATCTATCTCCTGTAATATTAAAGCAGTCTTGTTAAGATATTATCAAACATGTTAAAATGCTTTACCAGTAATTTCTTTGATAGCTTATATAGAGAATAAGTGTCTTAATTTGTATTTTGTTAGAGGTATGCAACACACAGCAAGTGCATTTACCGTACATGTAAATGCACTTGCTGTGTGTTGCATACCCGTAACACAAATTATCACATTTGATAGCTTATATAGAGAATAAGTGTCTTAATTTGTGTTTTGTTAGAGGTATGCAACACACAGCAAGTGCATTTATCGTACATGTAAATGCACTTGCTGTGTGTTGCATACCCTAACACAAATTATCACATTTATTCTATATTTTACCTAAAATTGCTCAAATTAATTCTCATAAACTTCTGATTATATAAGAGAAGCTAGGGTTACTTTCCTTTCATACATGTAAATTAATTTCACACAGGTGAGTAACCCTGAGTGAAATAAATTGATATTATTAGATTTGACTTTTTAACACATGCTGTACAAACATTGAATTGCAAATCTGACTACGTTTAAAAAAAAAAACAAAACAAAAAAAACCAGATGGTCTTTATCATGTTTTATACCTTTCTATGATATAAGAAAATTGTCATGACATGGTGCTCTGGATTAAATAAACAGGACAGTTAAATTGCACTTTTTCTTTGTTGCAACTCCTCCTTCCATAGGTCATGTAGGACCATATATATAATGTACCAACTGTACCGTGATGCAGCTCATGTCAGCTACGGTAGCAACCTTAATTAATTCACTCGATTTTGATTCAATTGGTTGTGGGTACACACAATCAAATTATACAGTACAAACAAATGTTTTTTTAGACAGGAAATTCTCCTGTGACATCACAGGGGCACCAAGCTGAAATTCAGACATGGAAAACGCCCATCTACATAGAATTTTATCTGTAAAATTTGATTGTGTATACACCCATGATCATTTAATCTACACCAAAGTTATGTCCAAGTGAGATCTATTGAATTATATGAACTAATGAATTTTATTTAAATCCTTTCAAGATGAAATTAGCCCTTTTCACATAACTGCGGTCCAGTTGTTTTGGGGCAGTGGCTCCGGATACGAACATTCGTATCTTTAGACCTATGTCTCGGCGTACAAACATGTCTCTGATTGGTCTTTAACTGTTACGTGTCTCAGGTCATGTGTCCATAACAATTAAAATAAAAAGTTGATTTTTGTAACCATATCAAGGTATACAAGTTTATTCTGCATAATCTGTAATTTAGCAACCGGGACAAGAGTACTTTTCCCGCAATATGACGTCAAGGACAATCAATCTGAAACTGTGACGTAACGAGAGTCGGTACTTGCCATCCACAAAATGCTAGCCATGCAGTTATGTGAAAAATCTTTTTATTTATCCAGCTTCCAAAGCAAGCAGAGGGACAGTCCCTCCCCCCCCCCCCCCCCCCCCCCCCATCTTCCCAGGTCAGAGATATCTTTTTTTCGGACATTACAAATGAATTTATAAATAAATTAACTTTGGTATACAATATATAAGAATATGTAATGACGGGTGAGGTAGTATGAGACAGATGCTACAGTAAATAGATGGACATGCTCAGCTGTTAGCCCGCATTTCCTTTGTATTACCTTTTAATTCCTCCTCCGTACCATCTATTTATTACATCCCTGTCACACCAAATAACTCTTAATTTACTGTAACATTGATAACAAAATAAACCATTCATAGAACCATATGAAAGACGTAATTTGTTGTTGTTGTTTTTTCTCTTCCCTTTGTTCTTCTTCGAGCGTACGACAATTCGAACAAAAGTAAATTCGGCTAAAGTGTACTGTTATATGAAAAACTTAGTTTATACAAAAATTGGGTACGTTCCTGTTGTAATTTATATATTGTCGAAACCTGGTCATTGTATAATAGGACAATCATTAAGAAAGGAAACATAGATTTTTTTCCGTTTTTTGGGGATTGGATAGGGGGAGTCCAAACCAGCAGGGACCTAGGGGGATCCAACATAATGTGGTTTGGGACAATAAATTATTTTTCGAACAATATAAATTATTTTGAAAAATAATTTATATTTAACGAGGCTTTGTCTAATTAGAAAATGATGAACTTCTATCCAAGATATTTTGATTAAATTTGGATTAATTGCAGTATGATAAAATTCATTTTATGGGACAGAAAATAGAAGTTGACTGTTCAGTATTTTATAGGGGTCATCTCGAAGATAATAGGCAACTTGCATAATGAGATCTTATAGGATTTTACTGCAAAATAATGATTTTTCTCAATTTTTTCATATTTCTGTGCAAGAGATTTTGATTAAATTCATGTTATTTATTTGTTGTACTTCAAATATCATTTTAAGAAAAAGAAATTGGAAGTTCACCGTCATCAAATTTTACTAATTGTACAAGGCCTCGTTAAAAATAGCGATCCAAGGAATGCTTGTGTTGCCTGCGAAGCGGCTTATTTTTTATAAGTGGATTAAATATGTAGGTCAACGTCACTTGGTTCAAAATTATTTGTATCAGTAGAAAAGTTTTGTCAAATGAAATTCACATGTGAAATATTAGACCTCTTACTTACGGAATTTCAAATTTTCAGAAAAGAAGGTATTAATCATCTAGGTCAAGGTCACTAGGTACAAATTGGTAATAAAACAAAGGACTCATCATAAGAATTATGAAAGCCCTATCACTTACCAATCAAAAGTTACAGCCTATCTTGATTTTTTTAAAGAAAAAGTCAAATATCTAGGTCAAGGTCACAACGTAAAAAATTATGAAAAAATATGAAATGTGTAGAAAGGTCTTGTCACAAGGAATACACATGTGAAATATCAAAGCCCAATCACTTACCAATCAAAAGATACAATGTATAGCCAATCTTTTTTTAATAAAGTCAAATATCTAGGTCAAGGTCACTAGATAAAAAATTATGGCATGTATAGAACGGCCTTGTCAATCAAAAGTTATGGGGTGTGATACCCAAAGTGTAAAGACATACAATGGACGCGGGTGTGTTCGGAATTATGCAAATGGTACTAACGATCAGATGCCAATAGTACCATTGTTTGCAAATCTTACCATTGGTTAAAGAAAAATTATGAACAATTTATTGTTACCAATGGCAGATAAATTTTAATTCATAAATTTCTCTGTATTTATCCATTTATATCGTTTATTCTTGGTGCCAAGAAGTAGCTGCTAGTGGTGTCATTGTTTTAGACATATCTTGTAAATCAGCTTCTCCGGTCATTTTGGATGACATCATTATGCACGTTGGTAAAACTAACCACACTGGGATCGGCCTGCAGGATTGGTAGCCAACAAGAGGTACAAAAAGTTGTCATTGGTACCAATGGCATGCCATGAAATGTTTCCAATTGGTAGCATTTGCATAATTCCGAACACTATGCTTCACAGGTGACACATAAATGGGAAAAATTAGCATTTTTGGCAAATTCAAGGATAAAATCCAGGGGCAATTCCAGGGGTGGGTTATCCCCAACCCATCCCCATCCATCTCCTCATGCATACATGAATATGTTTCCCTATAGTACTGAGGGTCCATGCATATTTTCATAGGAATGCATATGTGAAATAGCTAAGTCATACCTGATGATTCAAAAGTTTTTACCCAGGATAAAGTTCAAACAGCTAGATAAGAGGTGGATTTTGGCCTATATCGTTCACCTTCTTAATCATGTACATCTCTGATTTTATATAGCAAGTATGATAATCCAAACTTATTATCACTATAAATTATTGTCCTAAAAATAAATTCAAACAGGAAAGGAATCAAGGTAGTGAATAGATAATACTGCATGAGCAAAATACAAATGTATGTCAATGTATTTTTGACACTAGTTCAAGGTCATATATAGTATGTTTAAAGAAACTTCTTATCATAATGAATGTGCATATGAATCTATATTACTATAATGTTGTCTCTTTCTTAAAAAGTATATAAACCTCATGATCAAGGTCACTAGGTCAAAGGTAAATGTCATTCTGAAAGGTCTTGACATAGGCGATGTACATAAGAGATGTGGTTAAAAAGCTATGGTCAAGGTTAATATTGTTTCTTACAGAAAACCAAACAAACAGAAAAAATAATCATCTCTCAACAAAATTTGACTCGTAAGAATAGAATTTCAATGAAATTATAGTTCATTTTATATATTTTATTGCAAAAATCATAACCATAATCATACATAAAATTAATACAATAAACAATCACAATTACATAATATACTTGTATGTATAAAAAGATATTCATAACAATGCAATACAAACTAAAGATCACAGTTATATAATCTATTGTAAATCACTTTATCCTCTAGTCTTTACATACAATTACCTCTGTTCCTATGATGATCTGATTCAGTAAATAAATACATGAAAATAATATGAACATTTATCGTCATTTTAATCATAATATTTACTAAACGTCCTATTTCCTAAACTGTAACACCTAAATCTCTACTATGACAAAATACCTTCGTTGTCATGATTGTCTTTGTCAATTACAAGGATTAATTAGTTTTTATCCTAAACAAACTAATGAAATGTTTAAGGATGGTGAAAAAGAAGCTACATTTTAAAAATAATAGGATTAACTTTATCGTCTTGCTATAATTTAATCAATTTATGAAACACAATGTAAATAAAATATCCAGTTCCATCATGAAATTAATTTGTCGTGGTGTAATTTTATTTGAAACCTGGACGGACTTAGAGATTGTTAATATGTCAGTGTCACCTACATCAAAGATTATTAAATATACATGTAAACATTTTATCTATTTTGGTTCTTACAGTACATAAATGCTTTTTTTGAATGGGTGTATAAGGCACTGTCTGTATGAAATAATACATCAATGGTATCACAATTAACACATGTAATAACAAATCTCCATCACATGTATTTAAACCTTTTCTATAGCATGTGTTGTTGGAGTATTAAACTTTTCATAGCAACATCTAAATATTGAATATCATACCAGTATTGCATAGTAACATGTGTACAACAAAATGTAAGCACGGTAAATATTGCAACCAATCAATTATCCACCACTTTAAAATAAATAAATGAAACACAACGAGACCTTTTAATCTTGAATTAAAAATAATCATTTAGGCATGTACATTTGAGTTAAATTCAAATCTCCTAAAATACATGTACATGTACATAATTTTAATACTTTATATTTACTGTAAACGTGTTAATTTTCGCGTGGGGGTAATTTTCACGTGGGGTAATTTTCACGTTATTCGCAAATAGAGGGATTTTGTGAAAATTTCCCTACGCAAAAATATCCCCGTTGCATTCTTACAATAGGAAAGACATCTTTATCGCAAATATTTCACCCAAGTGCAAAGTCTTGATGTTATAATTGGGAAATTTTTCCCCCGCAATAAAAAACAACATGTTTACAGTAAATAAAACCTGTTTTTTGTAACACAGAGCATTTTTTTTTCTATATTTTGACATTATGTCGATTTAAGAAATAACAACTAGCTAGCCGTGGTTTATTGTCCAGTAATTCCACGAGTCGCATGAACCAATCAAATTATCTGATTTGATTGGTTCATGTGACGAGTGGAATTACTTGACAATGAATCACGGCTAGCTAGTTGTTATTTCTATTCTAATATAGCACGTGAATGGGCGGAGCTTAGCGCACTGGAAGTTTGTTGGAGATTTTACACCAGGCAAGTTCTATGGTACATATAGGGAGAAAATTTCAAGTCATATTAGAATAGATACTACAAAATGGGGAATGTGATCGAGTGAAAAGATGTTAAGCTATGTGTTGAATCCAAAATGAGAGAAATAATACCTCTTAAAAATGAAAGTGAGCACAATGTAGAATGCTGATCAGCTTTGTGCTTTAAAAAAGCAACTGTTGTCCTTATTTTTGATACAACTCTTAGCTACATGCACAACATTCTTACACTGCATCACAATCCTCATTTTGTGATATTCTTTTTCTTGCTAACATAGAAAACCGAACTTTCTGTGTAGCATAATTATTCACAGTGATATTTATGACATTTCAAAAGAAAATGACAAATTTAATACACTTTACTGTCAAATCAAAAGACCTACACCTCAAAATCATGCTCAAAAATGTAAATCACGTTTCAAAACAACATTCAATTCAAATAGCTTTGCATGATTGGTAAGGTTTAAAAGAAAATGATAAAAATATTCTTATTCATCAAAATAATTTGATTAAATACATGTATCAACAAGTTTATTCATTTTATATATTTCCTTTGGTACATGTATCTACAATGACCTTTTTCTAACGATTGGGAGGATTATCAGTTTGTAAATATAACATTAGAGAAGTACACTATTAATTTGGTTGATTATGAGAAGTCAAGTCTTCTACAAAATCCCTGAATTATATATTGTCGTAGTTTACCGGGTTTGGTCAGTCATGTAGTGATTTCCTGTAGGGTTCTGGAACTGCGTCCAATAAACCTATCAATATTGAATCGTATTGTGTCATTTTAGCTATGAATAATGAGATGCGTTAATATCCTAGCAATTTTTGAAGAGATCTTTGAAAATATTATACTTTTTTGAGAGACAAACAAACAAACAAATAAACAGATATGGATACATGACAAAAAGCAATTCATTTCCTGAAGAACTTTCTTTGGCTATGAACATTACTTTAAACCATTTTCTAACTTTGTTATTTTACCTTTCGATAAACCTTAGATTAAAGACATTAAAAATTTTACCTTTTTCTTTTAAAACTGTCCTACTGAAGAGCTTTCCATAATATCTCTGAAAATATAAAATATTCTTATTAATTCATATCAATTGACGCTAGGAAGTTAGAGAATGTTTTGGAATTTATTTAAAAAAGAATGCTAGAGTAAATTCAAAATTCCACATTATCAGCCTGTAAATAGATAATCTAGAATTATCAAATTTGAGATTCATCCAAAATGACAAAAATCCTACAAACTAAATCTCCTCTCCCAAACAAAAATGTTATGCAATACTGAATCCCATGTCATGTTCTTGTAGTGAAGCCAAATACTAGATGAAAAACACAATTGCTAATTTAGGAGATGGGCCTCAGGATACAATTTACATTTGTCACATCCCAATTTAGCTCAATCTTTGACCACAACAATCACATGGGTCATCCTCAGGTCATAGGCAAACTACATCTACACATATATGTTTTAGCATCATCAACATGATCGATGCACATGAAGGTTATAACCACCCAAGTTATTTTGTACATACATATGTCACTATATGCCAAGTTTTACCTTGACCTTCTTGATGTGAAATTGTTAAGGATAAAACCAGGATGAGGTAAAATCATTGTTGGTCAAGAATACTTGAGTTAAACTGCAGTACATGTACATGCAAAGTTTGACCTTGACCTTTGACTTATAATGATTTCAAATGGCAACTTTTTGACAGACTGATGGGATACAAACACTGTACATAAGATGAATATTATACTATAGTCTTCCACACCATCTGAGAACAAGCAACAAGATTCCAATTCTGGTTTAAACAAAATAATATGAAAAAGGCAAAGCCTATAGGAGAGAGCAGCTACATGTCAGTATTTCAATCTTCAGGAATGTGTACTTTCGTTCTTCCGTTCCATTGAAAAAAAAATAAAACTTGGGCAACTCAAAGCGTAGCATGCCCTAGCACGGCAGGAAAAATCAATGTACACTACGCAGTGGC
Organism: Pinctada imbricata; assembly: GCA_033119305.1. Lineage (NCBI taxonomy): Eukaryota > Metazoa > Mollusca > Bivalvia > Pterioida > Pteriidae > Pinctada > Pinctada imbricata. The sequence continues at coordinate 17,544,724 of VSWD01000009.1, read as the reverse complement.
CTTAAACAAATACCGGTTACTTTGAAGTAAAATTCTTTTTCTTATCACAAGCAATAAGAGTACAAAGTTTGGTCAAGCTCCTATCAAAACTGTGCCCTCTAGGCTGTATACAAGAATTCAACCATTTTCAATCTGTGACCCTGACCTTTGACTGATGACCTTGAAAATCAATAGGGTTCTTCTTCTTGTCATAATAATAAGTGTATGAAGTTTGGTCATGCTCCAAGCAAAACTGTGCCCTCTAGGCTTTATGCAAGGATTTCAACCATTTCCAATCAGTGACCTTGACCTTTGACCTTGAAAATCAATAGGGTTTTTCCTTTTGTCAAAAGCAATATGTGTACGAAGTTTGGTCAAGCTCCAAGCAAAACTGTGCCCTTTAGGCTGAACACAAGGATTTTAACCATTTTCAATCTGTAACCTTTGCCTTAGCCGCAGAAACGACCAACGACACTTGGATATTTGGTTGGTAGTGGTGTGTTGACCGCAGGAATCTACATTGAACAAACCTGGAATCCAAGTTCAGGATATGGCCGGCATGAATCGGCAAATTATCTAGGGGATTATTGACTGAGTCTCACTCGAATAACATAGAACTAAACAATCGGCAATCACATTTTACCTTGTTAAGCTTTAATATCAATGATACGGTCGAGATTCTACTTGCCTCCGCTTCGTCTCTTCGAATTCAAGCGCCATGTTGTAAGTTTACACTCATGCGTCAGATCAAACACTTGACATCACGAGGTTGTTTCCATAACAACGTCCATTCATATGGATCGAGGTGTCACGTGTTTGACCTGAAGTATGAGTGTGAACTTACAACATGGCGCTTGAATTCGAAGAGACGAAGCGGAGGCAAGTAGAATCCCGGCCGTATCATTGATATTAAAGCTTAACAAGGTAAAATATGATTGCCGATCGTTTAGTTTTATGTTATTCGAGTGAGACTCGGTCAATAATCCCCTAGATAATTTGCCGATTCGGCCGGCCATATCCTAAACTTGGATTCCGGGTTTGTTCAATGTAGATTCCTGTGGCCAACACACCCCTACCAACCAAATATCCAAGTGTCGTTGGCCGTTTCTGCGGCTACCTTTACCTCTGACCTATGACCTTGAAAATCAATAGGGTTCTTCCTCTTGCCATACCTAAGCAATATGTGTATGAAGTTTTGGTCAAGCTCCAAGCAAAATTGTGCCCTCTAGACTGTATACAAGGATCTTTGACCTTGAAAATCATTAGGGTTCTTCCTCTTGTCATAGGCAATAAGTGTATGATGTTTGGTAAAGCTCCAATCAAAACTGTGTCCTCTAGGCTGTATAAAAGTGTGATGCACTAATGCACACATGCATCCACTCACCCTCACACAAACGGTTGTGTTACTATATCACCCTGCAACTATGTTGTAAGGGAATTATAATGAAGGAATAGCTCCAATTTCTATTTAAAATATGGACTGTTCTTCGAGACATGCATGCACAAGCATACATAAAAACAAAAATAACTTCCTTTTTGGAGACAAAATTTGCAGCCCATAGTGTACATGGATGAGAGAGCATATGGGGGGTAAATAAGGAGTTTTCATACATTTTTTTTTTCTTTTTGGAGACATTTCTACATGTATCTATAAGTTGGAAACGCCATTTAAGCTGCGCTCTCTATCAATCTCTGTGCAGCAGAAATGCATGTTTCACAAAAATTAATCCTCGGTACAGTACTTTATGTTATGTTACTTGATGTTGCAGCCCTATGTTCCCCAAGGAATCAAGAGGCATAAGTCACAGTACTTTACCTGTCCTGTGTCACAGAGACATGTGACTATGGTATGCCCTGGACCCATTATTTCTGCTACTTGTCTGGCTGCTGCTATATTTAAACCAGTGGAAGCACCAACAAAAAATCCCTCTTCATGTAGTAATCTAAATGTCTAAAATATAAAATGTATATACATTTAAATGTATAAATGTACATATATGTATTTTACAGGAGATAACAAAAAATCCTCACTTTGAAGGATTAAAAAGACATACATGTAGTTATCATTTTGACTTTTGACGAACATCTTCCATCATCAAATCTGACTTCCCTATTATTAATATTAAACAATGCACTTTAATACAGGTGAATTCAAAACATTCATGGCCAAAGTTTACCTTTCATAAATGATGAAAATAACATTTATCATCAGAATTACATATATTTACCCATTCTACAGCATCTGTGTCTTGTATACATAAAGCATCATCTATTGGAGCGTCCTTCAGATTTTGTGTGACCCGACCTTGACCTATGCCCTCTGTGATTGAACTTCCTTCTGTTCTTTCAAGCTTGCCTTTCTTTATAAAATTGTACAAAACACTTCCCTGGTAAAATAAAATAAACACCTGTATGTACATCATTAATAGCTTTTCATGTTTTTATAGTCATATATCAACAAATACAATTTGTCTGAAAGTAAACTTATTTTATGCAGTATACAAAATACTTTTAAGCAATATAATTATACCAAATACATGTACATGTACTTACTTCAAGTTTTTAAAATGCAGAATCTTTTAACTGGCAAACATGGATATATAATACAGATACATGTACATGTATATAGAATTTCAGAAATATGAGGTACAATGTAATATACAGACCTGGGGGTCAGCTAGGAAGACTTGTACTTTATGGTTTTTATCTTTAAGGTAAGTCCCTACGCCAGCCAGTGTACCTCCAGTCCCGGTACCAAACACCACAGCATCTACCTTACCATCTGTAACAACAATCATCAGTCCTCAAAAAATACTTTTTGGAACCACTAGTCCGAAGGCAAATTCTACTTGCTGATTACTTACAGTAGTCTGTTAGAGAATTTCTACAAGCCCAGATGAATTTAATATTTCTGGAAGCCCCAGGTGTCAGGCTAGTGAGTTTTTTTGTTTTTTTTTTTTTTGGAAAGAATAGATCTTAATATTGCATGTACATGTACCAGTACATTGTATATGTATGAGTACATGTCCTTTAATTCTTTACTTCAAGTTGTAGTCAAAATTCAATGCATGTACACTCATTTTTCCTGTATATTAAAACCTATCATTTATGTCCTAAGAAAACCTTTAGATTTATTCATCCAGGCAGTCTTCTAAATCCTAACTCAGCCTTCAGCAAGCTCTTTGTATTGATTCAATCCATAAACTCTAGCTCACAGAGTTCAGCAGCTCACACTCATGAGTGTAATCAGACAGACAGACATAAAACACATGAGTAATTTTTTTGGAGAGAGAAACAGAGCGATTGCTGTAGATTTTTAACTTTTATTCAATTATATAATTCATGCAGTCAGTATGCAAAAGAAAATTCTGATTGTCTTTTTACATGATATCAAGACCGGCAATATTTATAAGTGATACAATAGTTGTTGTAGTATACCTGTATCTTGCCATATTTCAGGGCCGGTAGTTTCTATGTGAGCTTGTTTGTTTGCCGTGTTGTCAAACTGATTGGTCCACACTGCATTCTCTATACTCTCTGCAAATCTGGCAGCCTTAAAATTGGAACCAAAATTTAAATCAACAATCCAGTTTATTTGCGTAACAGCTACTTTCTGCGCGGCTCACTTCAGAAAGTGGATAAACATGATTTTGACTACTTTGTCATTCAAAAATAGAAATAAAGTTGATATAATTCAATAGATCTCCCTTAGTCGTAAACTTTTGTATATGATATATGGTCATGGATTAACGCAATGAAATTATACAGACAAAATGCTTTTTAGATCAAGCATTTTCAATGTTAAATTTTAGCCGAGTTTATCATTGAGCCCATGGAGAACGTCACAACGTAATGGGAATAATAAACATTATAATAATTATTCATTTGAATCTTTGCATGATAAAGTAGTCAAAATCATGTTTATCCAATTTCTGAGTGAGCCCCGCAGACAGTAGATAGGTTAGAAAAAATGGCCCAAGTGGGCATAAGTGTTATAACAAATCATGACCAGAAAAAAATATACACTATATTTTAGATGTAGAAATTTAAATACAAATGTACAATATAAAATCCTTATGAATCAAAATTTGACATATGATATGTAAAACTCTCATCAATCATTTGATCTACTTTTTAGATAGTACCAAAGCTTCAGAAAAATTGCAATATGATCAGTGTCAAGTCAAACAAGTACTTTTAATCACCAAGGATTGGTATAGGGAGTAGAATATCAAATATAATTTAAGTTCCAATAATGTTTATCCTAGAATAAAATGCCTATAACACCTACTTGATGGTTGTAATTGTTAGGGTCTGTCCAAGGTACTACAGGCACTGGTCTAACATCTGCTCCTAAAGTCTCTAAACATTCTATCTTCTCCTAAAAATTAAAGAAAGGCTAAAATCAGAAAATATTACATATGCTTATATACATGCACAACCAATGTAATTCCCTGAGATAAACTATTGAAAGGAACATGTATGCGTTTTGCATGAAAACACTCGTGGTGTAGCAATGCATAAAACCTAAAGAAACATGCCGTGACGGCTGTTCCAACCTGCAAACTGAACCCATGGTGACCTAAATGTTAATGTCTACATTTTACCTATAAAAACGTGATTTCAGAAAACAAGAAAGAAACAAACAACTGTGGTGCATACACATGTATATATAGAATAAATGTCATAATTTGTGTTTTGTTACGGGTGGCAACACACAGCAAGTGCATTTATTGCATGAAATGCGCCAACGTAATAAAAAAAACACAAATAAAGACACTTATCCTTTACGTAAATTTGGAAGATTGTCCCTTACTGTTCAAGAGAGCTCAAAAGATATGGTCAAGTTAAAAGTTAATTTAAAAACGTTTTACAAAACTCAAGGTCAAAAATGAAGGTTTAAAATGAAAAGTCACATTGTACGGAACCTACAATTTAACTATGGAGTGCATCACTGCATGTACCCATTACAGTCCACAGATAGGACCGAAATTAATGTTTAAAAGTAGGTCTTGCTTCAAGATCTAGGCCACTTCTTCAAAAGTCAAGTATTAAATGAAAGGTCTTGGCAGAAAGAATTAATATGTGGAATGTGAATGCCCTTCTCCTTTACATGTAGGTTCAAGAGATTTACCGAAGGTTCTAATGATTTACTGACAGTTTTTAAAAAAATGAAAAGTAAGTCAAACTTTAGGGCCAAGGTGACTAGTTCAAAGCTAAAGGCAAAATTTGACTGGCACACAGGCTTTATGATTCTTCATGATTAATGATCATGTAAAGTAACTTGTCAATTCTCCTCATACATGTAGTTTTCTCCCTATTGAATAAACACAAAATCTATATTTTCTATCCAAAGGTCAAATGTCAAGGTCATAATTTATAGCTGCATTTGATTCATCTTATTATGGTTTGTCACCATGATGCTGCTCCAAACAATTTCCTCCCAAAAGACCTCAATGCAATAGCTGTACGAAAATGTGGACTCAATGACAGACTGACTTTGAAATTCGTGGTAAAATTCAGTTCACCTTTGCAAATAAAGTTACAAAATATGTGCCTTTATAATTCATTTATCTTTTAGATGTAAACTGAACCCAAAAGTCTATAAACACTAGATTAATAAATCAAATTACCCTTGACTGATTATTGGGCATATAGATGACACATTTATAACCTTTAGCCAGACACATGTGTGCCAGTCCTATACCAGTATTACCAGCAGTCCCCTCTACAACAGTCCCTCCTGGTCTCAGAATACCTACAAAATAAAGCAGTGACAGTGTTGTAAAATATAATTTTCAAATGAATCAATATCAAACAAACACATTAAGAATGATTTTGTTTAAAAGTTCATATCCTATAAAAGTGTTCTGTTGAAGTTTTATCAAATTCTGAAAAAAGAGGTACTTCATGCTATATCAAGTCTTAGTTCATGAATGACCTTCACCTCTTTGACCTTCAGCAACCTTTGGATCCAAAGGATCACATCCTGTAAAACTTTATATGAAGAATGATATAACAGTGATGAAAGTCATAGAAGATAAGAAGTATTTCATAATATGTTCAGTCGTAGTAACATTGACCTTTAAGAAGTGACCTTGACCTTTATCCAAACTTTTGATACTTGACCTAAATAAGATTTCTGGTGAAGTTTGATAAAATTCTGATGAAATATGAGCTCAGACAGATGGATGAACAAAGAGGCAGACAGCTGGACAGGCAGACTTACAGACAGACAGAAAGTTACACAGACAAAACAGCAACTAATTGCTCCCCTGACATTTGATTTTTTTTCTCCATTTTATGGAGGAACATGAAAATATAGAAATCATCTTGCATAAAAGTATCATATTTTCATAAATGTGTGCAGCATGAAAGCTTGAACTTTTGAAATAGACAAAGTATTATCATATCACTGTTTCAGTTATCATTCAGTTTTCTTCATAAAGTAAGTAAATTCTTAAAGTTTGTGAATCAAAATCTATTTGCAACCGAGTACCTTACCAAGCAATCATTGGGTGCAGTTTCTTTATTGCAAAATTTTCATGTGATACATGGTTTTACTTCCACTTATGACGGATCGGCAACCCATGGTCCTTTATATTAGTAATATTACATAGCTATATTTAAGCTTCATACCCTTCTCTTCAGCATCCTTTATAAGGAAATAAGCCGCTCTGTCTTTCACAGACCCTCCACCATTACACATCTCTGCCTTGGCTAAAATCTCACATCCTGAAAGTTTTATTCATCTATGTCAATCAATCTATATTCACATGTAATTAAAAATGAAGGCATTCATAAGGCTCTCTTCTTTTTGACTTCACATTTTAAGAATTAGAAATGTATACAGTTTTTGAGACAAACAATCAAAAATTTCATTTACTCCACATTTTAAATGTTTCAGTTGTTTTAATCAATAATCAATAAAATGGAGTCTGACATAAAAGGAATATTTTTCCATTCACAGATGGATAGCTTTAAGGTATCCGTTGTACAAATAAATATCAAGTGTATTATATAGTTAGAATCATGGCATAATTTTACCTAAATATACCTAATACAACATAAATAATGGTTTCTATCATCAAACGTCAACATGCTGAACGTCACTCAAGCCACGGAAACTATCGAGATACTGCCGAAGATTACCGAGATAATTTTAACACTGTTTAAATGGACGAGATGTCCGCGAGATCTTCATTTGTACATTGGATACGTTAATGTTAGTAAGGGAACCTCAGTCAACAATAGGGAGCAGAGGGCAAAATATTATGTGTCTGAGACTCTCATGTACTTTTTCTGAGATAATACAATGCCAAAATGATATGTAAATTTGGTATAATAGCTTTGTCACTTAATAAATTAAAGAAGGAATATCAAAGAAATTGGCATTACCTGTTTCATCACTCACTTTATTGATGCGAACCAATGGAGTTCTGTAAAGAATAATCATACAGACATAACTAATATGGAAGATACCATTCTATAGTTATAAGTTTTATTGGCAATTATTTAACAAATTCAGTTTCATTTACAATTATCAAACTAATCTTTCACATTGCATATATTTGAGAATGAGAGCCAAGATGTGTGAAAACACACAAGGATTTGTATTTATTCCATATGTTCCAGTTTCATTTGAATGCACAAGAGTATCATACAAAAAGGCAGAAAAGATGTGAAAATTAATAGTCTTTAATTGTTAAACTTTGAGCTTAATGTATTTCATAATGGACCTTATTTAGTATAAACAAAAAAGGAATTAACAAGTTACCTTCCCACCATACCAAGAAATCCTTGTCGAATTGCATGCTGTAAGAGAATATCATCTTTGTTGAGAAAAAGGATTACTGTGTATTGAAATGAATTTACAATTGATTTTCTATATGTATAAAGAAGAAAGGTTATCCAATGAATGGTATTTGCAATTTATTTGAAGTCATATATACATGGCTTCTTTACAACATCTTTACAGCTTTTAAGTTTTGAATTTTGATGAAAGGAGTTTTATGTGTAACTATAGTACATGTATTAGAAACTTTGTGGGAGAAGCTTTACTATCATTCACTTTGATCACAGCTCGGAAGTATCATACTAGTGTACATTGTACCTCAGGGTTTATTTAGATTTAATTATTTATTTAAGGTGGTGACTTAGAAATTTGTGTTGGATCTTTTGAGCATTTTATATGAGCAAATACCGGTAAGCAAATCAGATATTTGAAGTAGGTCAAATGCCATGGTCAAGGTCACCAAGTCAAAAGTCAAGGTCCCAAATAAAAGGCCTGGTTATTAGGAACCGTATCCACATGTGAAATATCAAATTCATGCGATATAGCCCAGGTTAAGTATTTTAAAAGTAAGCCAAACTCATGGTAAAGGTCACCATGTCAGAAAACAAGGTTCCAAATGAAAGGCCTGATCATAATGTATGTGAAATATCAAAGCCTGACAGTTATGTTAAAGTTTTTTTTTAAAGTTGATCATACTCCAAGGTCAAAGTCACAAGGTCAAAAGTCAAGGTCCAAAATGAAAGCCAGCTGGTCATGAGGTATCCACATATGAAATATCAAAGCCCTACCCTTTTTACTTTGTGAAATATAGTATTTGTATATCATATAACCTCACTGCAAGACGCATCGGCAGCATAAAACATAGGTAATCACTGATTAAGAAGCTCACATTGCACCAGCAAAATTCAATTTAAACATATTTCTAAGTACATGTATATTGGCTTTTAAAAAGTAAAACCACTCAAGCAGAAAAAAAAATTCTATGAAAGTTTGATAAAAGAAACATATAATATACAAGTTTTGTACATGTTGCACTTACACTTTACTCAATATTAGCTTTTAAAGGCAAAATAACTCAAGCGGAAAAAGTAGGTTAAGTTCATTTTATGAAAGTTTGATCAATGAATCATCCATTATGCAAGTTTGGTACATGTAGCACTTTACTTATAGTTTGCTCAATATTGGCATTTTAAAAAGGCAAAATCACTCAAGCAAAAAAAGTAGGTCAGATGCTGCATCTGATGTATGGGTTCACCTCAGCATCCCAAGATGAATAACTTGTGCAAGTCTGGTTACTGTGGTATCAGTACTTTGTCAGATACTGAGCTACCCCAAAAACTTTCACCGGACACAGATGCCCGTTTTTAACCAGAAAATGTAGGTCAGATGCATCACTTGTGCAAGTTTGGTCACTGCAGCATCAGTTCTTTGTCAGATACTGAGCTACACCAAAAACTTTAACCAGACACGGACGCGAGTCTCTGAACCAGAAAATGTAAAATAGTTCAGATGCAGCATCTGATGCATTGGTTCACATCAGCATCCCAAAATGAATCACTTGTGCAAAATTGGTTACTGTAGCATCAGTACTTTGTCAGACACTGAGCTACCCCAAAAACTTCAACCAGACATGGATGCGAGTCTTTGAATCGGAAAATGTAGGTCAGATGCAGCAAAGATGGATGGGTTCACCTAAGCATCCGAAGATGAATAACTTATGGAAGTTTCTTCAGTGTAGCATCAGTACTTTGTCAAATACAGAGCAACCCCAAAAACTTTAACCAGACACCGATGCAATTTACAAAACTGGAAAATGTATATATATAGTAGGTCAGATGCAGCATCTGTTGCTTGGGTTCACATCAGCATCCCAAGATGAATCATTTGTGCAAGTTTTGTCACTGTAGCATCAGTACTTTATCAGATACTGAGCTACCCCAAAAACTTCAACCAGACATGGATGCGAGTCTTTGAATCGGAAAATGTAGGTCAGATGCAGCAAAGATGGATGGGTTCACCTAAGCATCCCAAGATGAATAACTTATGGAAGTTTCTTCAGTGTAGCATCAGTACTTTGTCAAATACAGAGCAACCCCAAAAACTTTAACCAGACACCGATGCAATTTACAAAACTGGAAAATGTAAATATAGTAGGTCAGATGCAGCATCTGTTGCTAGGGTTCACATCAGCATCCCAAGATGAATCATTTGTGCAAGTTTTGTCACTGTAGCATCAGTACTTTATCAGATACTGAGCTACCCCAAAAACTTAAACTGAACACGGATGGGGGCGCCGGAGGTAGATAGCATAAGCTCATCTCAACTTTGTTGAGGCGAGCTAAAAATAGTACATAAATATTGTAAGCAGGAGTAGAGGTATAGCCCAGTTTTAAGTTTTGTCCATCCAAACCAACGATGCTGGCAATAAGGGTATGACATTAGCTCCTCAGACATTCATCACGGCTCGCTAAAAATTAGTAAAACATCAACATATATCAGGGGGTTACAAAAAAGGAAAGCATGTGGTCAGACTAGGAATCAAACTCAAGATCCACCACATCCCTTACAATCTGACATGCTTACATATACACCCTTGCTGCACGCTGGGTGTTTTACGATATAAACCACAGGCCAAAACTCGGCCCGGCCCGGTCGACTTGTTTTCGTACGACCTGTCTTGGCTGATTGATTCGGAACTAATTTACTTTTAGAGTTATAAAGCAATGAGTTGGGAATATTCCTGATATATAATACAAATCTTAGAAGAATGCATAACCTGCGAATATGATGCACCAGTTTTTCTTTTCGGTGATAACCGAAGAATCTTGTAAAATCGCAGCGGCCCTCGAAACGCCATGCTCTGGCTTTGACCTCGATCTGTCTGAATACATTCCGAATACAACTTTCGGTTTGATCAGCTGATAAAAATGTATCGGAGCACCTCTTGCTCTGTCGACAACTAAAGTATAAAATCTATGCATGTGCGGATCCAGAGAGTGGAGGGGGTGGGAGGGTAGTATTGAGGGGAGTTATACTTTTTGTTGTTCGATTTTATTATGCCATACCCCGGTCAATCTCCCTTCTGAAAGGAATAATATGGCTTTGACAAGTGACCGATCGCTGGAACTCGCTGGCTGATAATTTTTCAAGTTCATGGTTGTCCTGTTCAGAGGGTTTCAAAGCTCTCATAATAAAATCGAACAAAAAGTTTAACTCCCCTCCCACCCCTCCCTTTCAGCGTGTCCAGATTATATCTTATCGCTTCCATATTTAGTATGATGTTGCTTAGATCCTGCCTACTTCAGGACCGAAATTCGACCCTATTCCCTATGACAACTGAAACTTCTTTTCCTCTTAGCCAGAAATTCCAAATCAGTGACATTTTAAACCATGAATTTTACACAATTTGTGTGATTTAAAAAAAATGTCGCAGGATTTGAAAGAAAAGGCAGGGACGTATATAAAATATATAAAGTACACTGTGCGTCCCTGCAAAATCTAAATTAAAAATACATACTTTCACATATAACACGTACAAAGTTACAAATTCTGTATCCCACTGTTTGCTAAAGTGGAGTAAAATTCGACAAAATTCCCATTGAGCTATATTGATTATAACAGATGTATATAAAAAGTGCTGTACAATATATGTTCCGAGACATCTTCCTCTCCTCGAGCTAAGTAAGCATTAATCCATATTTGGTTTAGATAGTTGAAAGGGTTATTGAGTAATAGTCTGGAACTAATATTTGAAAGGCAGGAGGGTATCTCCAACAAGACCTGGTTGTAGCACCCACATCAAAAACACCCAAAGTGAAAACACAGAGAAGACACACACAGCAATCTTGAGGCGCAACAGGGGTAGGTATTTTGTATAGATTATTCACCGTAACATTATAAAAATACGCACCACGAAATGTTGGTCGATAAAATCCAAAGAAGATTTTTCTATGAATTCATAGTCAATATCACGTGACTTTACAGTAAGTGTTTTGAATATTTTTCCCTGACATAGTCGCCATGGCACATAACCTCAGACAGTGCATATATTCTATATATTGTTATCATTTTCGTGCATGAACATCGATGGCGGGTGCGGCTAGCCAACGGGGATGCTTACTCCTCCCAGGCACCTGATCCCACTTCTAGCTTGCTAGGGTTCGTCGGTGCTCAATTTTGTGCTCTATTGTGAGTGCTGTTGATTTTATCGTCAGAATTTTCTTTAACTCATTTGTGTCACACGTATGCCCTTTGTCATGTGGACCTCGTAAAAAAGTTCCCCGCGCGGGGTCTAACAGTAAGTGTTTTGAATATTTTCCCCTGACATGTAATGGTCGCCATGACACTTTCTATATCGACATATAACCTCAGACAGCAGTGCATGTATTTTATATATTGTTTTCATTTTCGTGCTTAAACATCGACAACGGGTGCGGCTAGCCAACAGGGGATGCTTACTCCCCCCGGGTACCTTGTCCCACCTCCACTGAGCTTGCTAGGGGTCCGTCAATGCTCAGTTTTGGGCTCTATTGTGAGTGCTGTTGAGATTATCGTCAGGATCTTCTTTATCTCATTCAACAAAATATTGAAAACAAATCGCAAAACGTTCCATATGCCTAAAAATATTTTAAAGATATATTAACAAAAGGAACCATGAAAATAACAGTACAAAACAGCAACCGAGAGAAAAAGTAATTTGCTGCACGAAATGTACACAGCCAATTGTGCCTCATATGAAATTCATGTGAAATTTACATGAACTTTACATGAAAGTTCACATGAAATTAATGTGAAACAAGCACGAACATGAAATTTACATGAAATTTTTCACATGAAATTCATGTGAAGATTTTTACATGGATGTTATGTGAATTCAGTTTCCTGTGAAGGTAACTTAGAAAAATTCATGTGAAATTCATGTGAAGGAAATTTATGTGAAATTCATGTGAAATATTTTTGACATAAATCTTATGTGAAATTTTTATGAATTTTACATGAACTTTCATGTGAAATTTACATGATGCTCATTTCATATGAATTTTATATGAGGCACAATTGGCTGTGTATTGTAGGTGGCGCTACAATTGTTATCTGGCACTGAGATAAATGTGCGTTTTCTCTTGTACCTTGTATAACTTTCGATGTTGGAAATTTGTTTTTCACCGTATTATTTATTATTAAGATATATAATTGTACAAAGGCACGAACTAATTTTTTTATTTAATGATAAATACAGATGTGCTTTTCTTCAAACCCTTTACCCAAAAATCAACCGAATTTATTCTCGCCTAATAAAGTAAGATATATCCAAATTTGGTATGTGAGTGAGAGGGTTCTTGAGTTATCATCTGGGAACTTTAAGTGTGATGGAAAACAGAATGATAGACAAAGCAAACTCTCGATACACGCGCAAAATATTGGGACTCGGGACTTTCTTGAAATACAACGTGCAAGTTGCAAGTCATAGACATAGACAAAAAACCAACTTATTTTTATGTGTACAATGTATTTTATTCCGTGGGTTAGACATGAAGACGCGATAAAAGTCTCTCTCTCTCTCTCTCTCTCTCTCTCTCTAAATCTCTCTCTCTAAATCTCTCTATTTCTCGTCCGTACTTGTATATAAATTCTCTCATACATAAATAGCATTCATACATAAAGAAAAGACACACTTACACTTGGGGACATTTGCACAGAGCAGAAATGACATTGACTTATGTACCTATAAACATAGAATGAATTTACAGTTCGGGTTGATCTCCTCCTAATGAGTCGATAATATTGGAAATTCTTGAACATATATGAATTAAATTCATTTATCACTGCGATGGTATTGAGATGTTTTGATGTGTACATGTATCATCATGAAGGTCTCTAGCTGTTTGTGCTTAGCTGGACTTAGCAGGTGCCCCCGGTGCTGGGGGTTGCTGAAATTGTTGTACATTTGGTTGCCCCTGCTGTCCAGTTTGCGTGTTGCCCTGTTGTGCCTGTTGCTGTTGCCATTGCTGATATTGTTGCCACTGTTGGAATTGTTGCTGTTGTGCTTGCATTGCCATTTGTTGTTGCTGCTGGTATTGCGCCATCTGTTGTTGATAAGCAGCATAGTCACGCCGCCTGGCGGCCATAAATTCTGGATATGAAACATACCCGTCTCTGTTCATGTCATCGGTTATCAAAACTTTGTCGATTATATCTGGAATACAAAATACAGTTGCAAAGACTTGATGAACATGTTTCCTTGTAGTTAATATGAGAATTACAATTGTACATTAAAACTTAAAAAAAAACAACACACAAACTACTATTTGGGAGAATTGTATTGATAAGGCCTCGATCCCTTGTCATATCTCGGAGTTGGTCAGATCATACTTTCCTTCCGAAATAATAAAAAGTCAATATCAAGAAAATCATAGAAGAGGATAAGTCTAGTGCATATTTGAAATTCAATTTTGATGTCTCAGAATGGTCTTAAATTAACATATATACTTGTACACGTACTATGAAATGGCATAATAGAGTTATTTACAACGTACCAGTAAAGTAACGAAGAGCTCCTTCCGACCTCTGTTTTTCTAATAATTGAATTTGTGACTCTGTTTTACCAATTTTCTCGTGAGGTTGAATTTTAAACATATGCTGCATATGGTTCAAAGCGGCGAGAAGTTCTATTCCATCTAACTTGGTGTCGTTGTTAGCATCGTGTAACCTAGAAAAGTAGGACAGTTAGGCTAATGTTCATGTAATATTCACAAAAATTGTAAAACAGCACAGAAATCAATTGAAAATTAATACGAACATCTAGATCAGAAACGAAGCAAAATGAAAATTAATGAAAGTTATAAGGAGGGTATCATAAAAATACCTCTCCCCGAAAAAAAAAAATGTAGATGAAACATATTAAAACAAAAATTTCAAATTCTAGATATACAAGTTTTTCATATCAAGATGTTCCTATTGATTTAAAAACCATACGTCCGAAATATTAAGGGCATATAAAGAACAGGTGCCCTACCGTCAACTTAAGTAGCTGAATTACCTGAAATAATGAAATTCCATTTCCTCTGGACTCATTTGTCTGTTGGTGTTAATTTGGTCTTTTAAATGTTCTTTGATATGTCTGAAAAGGATGATGTTTCAAGTATTTTAAACAGAACAAGTGCGCGATGATGAAAGTGACTTGAAATTATAAATTGGTGAACTCTTATATATACATTTTTTTTAACAGCACGTCGAATACTCACTCTTCATCTTGTGTGATTTTAGGATCGTGGAAGTTGAATTGATCTGCGGGTACATGTTCCTGTGGTGGCCCAGAATTGTGACCATGGTCACCGTGTCCATGGCAACACGAAATACACATCGCTATCAACAGAACAACTAATGCCCTCATTGCTGAAAAATAATTTTCGATTAGATGACTTTCAGGTAAATCCAGATTATTCAGTTTTTGTTGTAGTTTTTTTTTTTCGACAAACGCTGGATTTTTTTTTTTTTTTTTTTTTTAAATCATCAAGCTTGAAATCAGCAACTTTTCCAGATATCATCACGATGATTTCTGCATTTATATCAATTATGAAAAAAAGATTTTAAAACTTAGACAGTCTGACATGAAGTTTTAAAACTTTAGGTGAGGCCTTACAAATCATGGGAAGTCGTGAAAATAAACCCTTTCCTCGATCTTATTAAAATTCAGCTTCATATGCAGTGAACGAAATAAAGAGAGATAAATTTTAATTATATAGATTGTCATTTCACAAAGCTAACAATTCATTGATATTGAAAGACATAAAGTATACTACAGCATAGATAAGAGTATTCAAGCACACATTTTCAAGGTTTTTTTAATGGAGGACCCCGACCTCTTTCATATTCTTTGAGGTAAATGGAAAGTGTGGTGAAATAATTGAAAAGCAAAGGAATATATACGTGGAACATTGTTTACCACGTTAGATAAAATTACATCAAAGTTATATCACTCATCGAATGTTATGATATTACTAAAAATTCTTTTAAAAAAAGAAAGAAAAGAATTGATGATATCTCAACAACGAAACAGAAATACCATTGTTGCATGATCATGAATGACGGTCCATATTGTACGGATGGACACAGCTATGGACGTAATATTGAACGTTAGCAAAATATTGAAAGATAAAACCTATGGATTCCCCATCTCATAGCTTAGATACCAGTTAATTTTTCAGAACAAATGGAATTTTGCATCATGAAATCATTGAAATACTTACCGGTAGAGCGGCGCATGTGTTAGCGTCGGCGACTTCCCCTAAAAAAGTACACGTTGCTTTACAGCGACGTTAACGTAAAGTGTATCCTCAGGTAATAGTTGAATGATGACACTTTGTTATATAGACCTTCACATGTAAGTGACCGCCTCCAGGTACGATGTGTACTTCAAATCATCTGATCAGAATTAATCTTTTGTGTTATCATAGATTTTGTGCTATTAACGTTATTGATATGGCAAACAATGCAATTAAAGAAAATAAACAAGTAGATGTAAGGAATATCAGTGCGGATTTATATAGATTGGGTCGACATTTCAGTGTCAGTAACCCCCCCCCCCCCCGGAATTATCATTTTCTGACGGACCCCCTCCCCTTTTCCCTGTAAAAAAAAACTGCCCATGAATGTCTGTCCGGGCCGTTAACTCTGCTGTGTTTCGTGACTTTTGACTGAATCAGGTCGTTTTATACGTCCACGATAGAACCCGACCGTTATGATAACTTACTACATTCCAGTTATCATATGAACTACACAGAAATGGTTAGGACTATCAACTCTCCAGTACCGACGTCTTAGAGCTGGCATGGTTGAAACTTTTAGAATTATTCATGAAATTGACAATTTAAATAACAGGGAGGCGGAGCATAAAAGTAATATACTATAGAAGAGGATCAGAGATGCATCGTCAACAGATCTCAAGTCCACTAAGATCCAATAAGATGGTAGCCTTGTATCCATCGTGATTATATCTTTTATTCACTTAGGAGTACATATATTATAATAATTATGTATGAGTTATCCCTTTTCTTCTGTTAACGATTGTTGTCCCATCATTGGCGGATTCAGGGGGTGCGGAGGGGGCGCCACCCGGCACTGACCCAATATTTTCCAAAAATCCCTGTATTTGGCCCATTTTCAGTGAAAATCGGTAAAATTCGCCCCACTGACAACCCCCCGGCAAAGGGGGCGCTGGATCCGCCACTGCTGATATATCATTTTATATCCATTATGTCACCGTATATTCCTTTTGTCAAAACAGATTGTGCTAGCAATCGGTCCGCATAGACTTAATAGTTTTCATTTCCTAGTGATTTGAACCCTGGGATTCCTTATTTAGGCCTATGATACCGCACGAGTCTACGAATTCACTCCAGTGCTCCCACGCGTAGGAAGGAATACACTTACAGACCAATATGGCCGCGCCCATGTAACGTGTTCCTGAATCATAACCTGTGTTTGAATGATTTCTTAAGGATGGAAGACAAACTACAAGACATTTTTAATGTTGAAAAAGAAATAATTTCTAAAACTAGAACCCGCTTACCAGAAAATAGTGGTACGGTAGATCTACTTGAGTATCGATTTCGAAATTCCTCTGTCAGGTCCAGGATTCTTCCAATATCTAAATATAGCTATAACAGCTAATAAATATAACTTATGGCAAAGCTATAGCGAGGACACAGGGTGACATTGAAAAACTAATATGAATTATGGCAAAGCCATTGTGAGGACGCAGATGAATTATGATTTCAATGATTTTTCACCATACATCATTCGATATTTTTACTAAGTTAATAATAAACAAAATATGTCATACATTATGTGTTCGTATTATTCTTTTCCAGCATCTTTTTTACTTAATCAGTCTGACATTTTTTTTTTCTTGAAATCCATAATCATCTACAGGAGAGGGAATATTTTTATAGACAATTTCTGGATCGACAGCATGCAAATAACTCGTAAAATGCGGGGGAACAATTCTCAATGTCGGTCGGTTTGATGTCACAAAACAATCAGTAAGTTTACATGAAATCGCAATGCTTAATGACAGATGACAAGAGATCAAGTGATGGAATCTTAATCTATATATATATTGTAAGTCCATGGACCTTGACGAAATCCAAGGAAAAGAGAACTCGGGCAAGAAAATTGTTGGCACAGACCATTAAAATTGAAAAAAAGAAAAAAGAATTTTACTTTTTTTTTTAAGTATTTACAAGATATTGTAAGATTTACATGTATCTTGACTATTCAATTCAATTAAACCGTTAAATGTTTATTTTTCAAATTTCATTGGGCAGAGATCAATCTACAATTTGATCTAAATGGGTCCTATGGACCCGATGAAATTTGACCAATGGGTCCCGAGCCAAAACAATGGGTCCCAGCAGAATTTTATGGGTCCCAAGTACTAAAAATCGTCTTTTTTCGTGGTGTCTCAAGGTCGCGAATATATACATGATATGAATGGTTTGCGGCGTTTTAAGTCCGCGAGATCGGTATGTTCCAGAAAAAAATATATATTAGAAATGAAAAGTCTTTCTCCAAAACTTCAATCTAATTGTCAAATTTGCCGAACTAAGTGATTTATTGTTTATTTAGTTGCTTTATTTACGCAAGTGAGGCTTCGTACATGTGTATAGTATTTTTAAACGTTATCCAAATGTATATGGTGTGCGAAGTTGGTACTTACTACACTTAGGTGTTAATTAAACGATTTGAATTGAGTGATTCATATTGTCCGGCAAAGTTTACCATGGAAGACTTTTTCATAGATATATATTGTATATATTACATATACATCTGAATTCGAATGATAAGAATTTAGACTCGCATCGGACCGCATATAACTTTTTATCGAAATGTTTTGATGAGCAGCAATTTCTCATACAATACTACGGACATGATCAAATCTTAAGAGCGGACAAAATATAAACACGATACATTTAACACGCTAATACACTTCCAGATTCTCGACTTTGAAAGTTTTATGTAATCCATGAACTAAAGGGGACGCATTATACGAAAGTGAATAATGCGTATGATGGGACGCAGCGAACGGGAATCAATGGGTCTTGGGCGATTTTTATGCGTCAGAGACGCAGGACGCAGAGGTAGATTAATCCCTGATTGGGTGATGAAATGTCAGTTGTCGTATCAGGAATATGTACAAATGTATAACCCACCCACCCCCCTTGCACCCCCTCTTACTTTCACCGGAAAAATTAACATTCAATATGTAGAAGAAGGAAAGCCTCCTTTTCGGCGCCGTCTATAGATATCGTTTTATGGGATGGCCTGGAGAAGGGGGTTATATTAAAAAAAAAATCCAGTGTAATATTAGTATCACATGATTTTCCCTTCTAAATAATGTTTACAAATGATTTTCCAGTGCAATATCTGAAGACAAAATTCATTCCTTTACTATGAAAGAGGGTGAAAGGGATCGAGGAGCGGAAGGGGCGGGAGGAAGGAGAGAGGGAGAGTGTGAGGGGAGGGGGAGATAAGGGGGTGGAGAGGGATACCCCCTGTTTGTTACCCAACCCCATAAAAGGCAAGGCCGGGTTAGCGCAGTGGTAGCGCGCTCGCTTCTCACCTCTAAGGTCCCGGGATCGAATCTCAGATTCGGCAAAGGGTCTTATGTGGGAGGGTAGGTGGTCCCCCACCCAGGCCTCTGCAGGGGGTTTTTCTCCGGGTACTCCGGTTTCCTCCTGCTCCTTGGACCCCCTCACGCCAACATCTGAGCCAACGTGAGACATTAATATAAGTTGTGTAACTTGTTTGTTAAACGTTGTAAAATAAATAAAGTTTAATTTTAAAAGGCAAGGATGAAAGCGAGGGGAGGAAGGGGGAAGGGAGGGAGCCGGGAGATGTTGGGAGAGGGGAGGAAGGGGGTGGGACGGGGGAGAGAAATATTCTGAGTAAAAATTCACCCCCTGTCACCCCCCCCCCTTCCCCCATAATTACAATCAACCCCTTCCCCCCTCCCCTCTTTCTAAAAAAAAATCTGAAGCCTTCACCCCTTCTCCTTTTTTGAATAACCCAGGATCCGCCTATGATTTACCTCCAAGGGGGAAAAATACCCAGCCTTGTTTTATGCTTTGAACAGAGCCCCAGTTTGTATTTACCTATTTGCACTAGGTACTGTTAATGATGACGTAAGTTGTGATGCGTTGTGTACAGTATGTATTGTAGGTGTACAGTATCGTAGGCAGCAGACATTGAGAAGTTTGTGTTGGGATTTACAGTGCATAGATTTCCTGTAGATTCTACATATAGATCTTATATGTGGAGAGAAACCACATTATTCAATCTACAGGTATATATACATGTAGATCTTATATGTGGAGAGAAACCACATTATTCGATCTACAGGTATCAAAATTTCAGCTGCAAATCATCCTCGAAAGCAGAATGAAGTTCGGTAAGTGGCTTATAGGGCTGATATTTTGTATTTTCGTCCCAGCATTATGAGTTTATCCATGGATTTGTCTGAGGGAGCTGTCGATGAAAGAAAAGTCTGCGAAACAAAGTTTATGCTGACCTCGCATGCTGACGTCATGTTGTAATTTTCAAAGAGGATATTCGGACTAAACATGATAAATGTTGGTGCAATGTCAGTATTACGTGAAGCAAAGTACAAAACATACATTGGGACACTGGAGGAGTAAGCCAAACGGAGAATATTCAAAGGAGATTGAGAAATCATGGTCATCGATGGGTTGCATTCTGTTGTCAAGTGACATTGTCAAAAAAATAAGCTTGCGCTTCACGCTGATCAATTTTAGCGGATCAAATAGGCAATGGGGAGAATGACGTCATTGACCACGGTTTTGGAACCTATAGGTATAGCATAGAATTCAATTGAAAAACACAATTTTTCCTATATATATACACGTGTTACCTTGATGAGGACTACGTCCGCGCCTGTGGCGCGGACTGCGTCCTCTATAAATTCTTTTAGAATAAACCATTTTTGGGTTTGGGCAGTGGGGAGAATGACGTCATTGACCACGGTTTTAGAACCTATAGGTATAGCATAGAATTCAATTAATTGAAAAACACGATTTTTCCTATATATACACGTGTTATCTTGATGAGAACTACGTCCTCTATTACTATTAAAAGAAAAAAATTAAGGCTAAGGACTATAGATTCTTTTAGAATAAACCATTTTTGAGGGCGCTGAAAACGAATATTCCTTTATTTTTCAGTTTCGATAAAGTTGAGGATTTCATGATTTTATGGAATTTCAAGAAAGGCCCCTAGAAATGTAAGAAAAACGATCAACCATATGTTTGTCATGTGGGATGAGAAAATCCCACCCTTGGGGTCTGTTTTCTGGTCAGGGAACTCGACAAGCCTCTATCAACCATATGTTGTTGCATGGAATGAGAAAATCCCATCCGAGGGGTCTGGTTTCTTGTCAGGGAACTTGACAAGCCTCATTCCCTGACAAGAACCATATAACCCCTCAGATGGGCTTTTCTCATCCAACATGACAACATATGATTGATACTTATGTTCTCAACCCGCGTGTACAAAATTATGCAAGTCCATGTTGAGGCTTGCCGATTCATGGACAAGCAAAATTATGTGCATGCGGGTCGAGAATTTGCCATCCCTCGCTCCCGGTAGGGTCTGATTCTTTTCCTCACACGTTGTCGACTTGTAAAGGCCTGTCATATTATCAGCCATTTGTTGCCTTACTTGAGTTCCATGACGTCACTTTCGTTTTGATAACAATGACATCATAGGATGAGAGCGATAATGTCAGAGGGAGATCTGGTGACAGCTGTGTCACATATCACATGACACTATTGGTTTGTTTACATTTATCTGGTGCGCCATGATTTCAGCCCGCAAAACAAACTAGTGGAAATGTGGCATACATATACTTAATATATGTATTTTTCATCACTTCTCTAGTAATCACTTTTGTGATTCTGGCATGGGCCATTTTATTATGTTGCCAATGACTGATTCTGGTAAGGGCAATCAATCAACGGCAGTATAATAAAACAGCCCATAGAATCACAAATTTCTGTTAGTTTTGACCTCGGCCCATACCGGTACATGTAATGAGAGAAAAATACTCTTTTATCATGTTGAATGATATATCGTCTCCACCCATGGGGTCTCAAAATTTTGCAAAACCCATGTCAAGCCATTGGTGTCACATGATTTTAGACTGAAGTATCTTCCATAGAAGACCCAATTGAAATTGTCTTAAAGTATTTGAATGAGTTGCAATTTTGCAGTCATAAATTGTATGATTTTATTGTCACATATTTAGTTCACATGCAGCTTTTTAGAAAAGCATGTTTAGTCAGCATTGCTAAGGATGTTACTTTGAAGGCATAAATGTATTGATTGAACATCATCACCAAAAGAAATTTTAAGTTTATATACTGTTCATTTACAATTACAATTAATTTTTTTGCTAGACTACATGTACATGTATGAGCAGATGAGATGATTGCAGTTTAAATGCCATGAGGTTGACTCATCTAGCTAGTCCTCATAAGAAATAAATATTTAAAGCTATTCTCATACAATCCTTCTTTGATTATGATATTTGTATGTCCTTTATATTTTCAGGCCTGTTACAGAAGTCTGTAGTGCTGACAAATTCTGTTAATGGAGACTGGGAAGCAGTGTTGAAGACACCTGAAGCTAATGATATTTTAGGACAGAATCCCAATGTAGGGACTGATTTAGGTTTAATCATACAGGAAAATGTCCAACGAGTGATAGATCAGAGTGATGACATAGAATTAAGGTACATAAAAACAAGGTATTTTGTGAAAAAGTAATAACTGTTCTGAAATGTTGTTTCTGGTATCTCTTTTTCAAGTTTGATAATTATGATTTTAGTATAAACAGTAATGTATTTACATGTCAAGTTTACTAGGTCATGTCATTATGGAAGAATTTCCCTGTTTAGTTAAGGCTAATACACTGTAGAATGTGAGCTTCTGATATAAAGGCAACAAAATAGAATATCATATAAATTATTATGTGATTTGGGTTTTAGAACATGAATCCTTTCCTCATGCATAATCACATAGATTTGATACACTTTGTATCACGATTCATATTTACATATAAGCACCTTTCATGTCACCGTTGAAGCAAAATCAATACATAGCATAGGGATTACTTTGTCCAGGTTCCATCTGTCTGAAAATCATGATTTCGCACAAATGGCTATAAATAATAGCTGTATTTGATACTACAAAATGTATTTTCTGAGACACAGGGGATAGTCAAGTATGAGTTAAGTTAAGGATCAAAGTAATTTTCTTTGTCAAAGTCACATACCAGTACATGTACAATATAATTATTGTGCTTATGGTAAACATACCACATTCTTGTAATCTCTGCATTAAAGTAAATTTCAGTTCAGATTTATATTATCAGTCTTTGTGAAAACTCATCAGCCCGACCGCTCTGGCTACCATATATTTTCTTGGGCTACCAAAATTTGCTGCTGAGCTAGCCAGACTGGCTAGTGACTTTTACTGAAATGCAGGGTTCTCATTAAGAGCCGTCAGCCAGTGAAAATTTTAGGTGGCTAGTAGATTTCGGCACTCAACTAGCCCAGCTGGTTATAGTGGTCAAAAAAGTTTCCATGAAGACTGTATTATAATGTAATGATCATGTATTTAGACAGCTAGAGGTGTTAGCAGTTGGAGCAGCATGTTTACAGATGTTTGTACAGAACAACTGGCTGGGACCACTAAGTCACGGAGAGGCCAAGGATCTCCTACCGCAGGGATTCTCTGACCCAGAAAAGGTGAGGCTATTCTATTGCTATAATTGTAACCAATTATTTTGTTATGATTACTATATCTTTATCTGCCTTATATATTTTCCTCTTTCTTTGACTGAAGTATTTGTAGCGAGTCGAAAAAGTATATCTTATCTTATATATGTATATGTCATATTTATTTCATGGTATCATAAAAATGTACATTATACATGTAGTAAGAGAAAAGAAGTACTCATAGCAGAAACAAATAAAGAACCTCTTCTTGCAGAAAAGTAGTATAACTACCAAGCTATGTGAGCCAATACAGTTTCACTACCCCACCTACCTCTAGCCTGTTTTTACACATGTATGTTTATACAGCAGTATCTTATTTTCCAATTTTAGTACAAGGCCTTGATCAGCCACATACAGACAGAACTGAGCTGTGACGGTGAATCCGTTTATGAACTCTGTATAGGAATAGAGTATCTCTACATGGCTAGATGTATACTGCTCAACTGTCATCAGCATCTGACAGGATTACAGGTATGGACAAAGTTGCTTCATTATTTCAAAATTCCTTTATGGTGATACTTCTATCAGTCGATGTATTCTGTTTATCTGTCCATTCATATTTTTGGTTTCCATGAAAATGTTTACAGTAAATCATAAATAATTTGTTAGATATTTATTACACACCCAAAAATATATGTTCAGGTCATAGTTCCGTCTTGTCCTTTGTTTTTGTGTTGAATAGTGTTCATCATATGGCTGAAAAACTGAGCATTTTCAAATCATACAAAGGCCGACCTATTTTTGAAAGAAATTCTTTGGAGGCATTTCACTGTCATATCATTCTCCCATAAAATTACCTTTGAATGTCCTGAAAAATGTTTTCAAATCTATACCATACCTTAATTATCCAATCAAGAACAATTTCTGTATCTTCTATTTGATAATTTGAAAGGAGGTTCTCTCAATAAGACAATGATTCATGGATAAGACCAGATACACAATTTTTGAGGTCCCGTACCATAATATGATCAAAATAATTGAGGAAAACTGTTCAGTAAATCATTTTACTGCCCATGTCATCTCAGCTCATCCTACTTTGTGTGTGAATTTATTTTCATTTTCCAGCAGGAAAGTTCTCTCAGATGTACAGATTAAGTTGCTATATGTATCATATCTTTTATCAGTATGAAAAGTTATTATTCAGGCGATAAGTGTGGTGGACAGCTGACCTATCATCTTGGAATTATATACATGTATCACAATCTCAATATAATCATTCTAATGTGGTATTTTTACATTAACATATAAATAAGATAGTTTTGAATGTTATTTCTTTTCTCACTCTATTATTAAGCTCCGTATTGATGTAGTCAAGTGAATTATATTTATAAATGATTCCATTTTCTTTCAGACCAGTGAATGGTGGTTGATTCATTGTATAAACGTTCATCAGCAGATTCTTGATGATAGATCTCCTACACTTAAAGAGAAAACCATGGAACTTATAGACAGTGGTATGTAAAGGAAATAGGTCAAACCAAAACAATCAGATTCAAAGAAAATATGCTTGAAGTATTATTAAAATGACTTAAAGTCATACATGTTCATTATAAGAAGTTTGAACACCTTGTGATATGGTATTGTAGTAGAATTACGCGGGATCGGGGTATTATATTTTACCTGTATATGTCACAACAAGGTGATTTCAAATTCAGTTTTGACATCTACCTTGGAACTGTATGGACATGTATTTCGTAGCTCCGAGACACAGCTCATTACCCGGCTAAGTATTATTTGCTGGTTATACTTGGCCATTATCTTTATTTATAATAAATAACAATGAACACTCTATATAGAGTGTTCATTGTTATTTATTATATTAAACTTCCCTATGGAGGACACTACTTCATTCTTATATTTATAACCTGCACTTCACAACAGTATGATAGTGAGGATAACAGAGACCATTACGAACATATAGATAAATGAAGTGCAGCAGTGCTTAATCCATAATCTTAACATTTTGACAGAGTTCCTGAAAAGTATCAATTTTATCGTATTTGCAGATAAATATTTGCTGGGTCTGATGAAAGCTCACACTATAACTATTATTTGGAGTGATAAAAATCCTCAAATGTCTGATATTTCATTTAAGTTTTTAAGCAATTATAAAAAGCATGAACCAGAATTAAGAGATTATTACACATACTTTTTTAAATCAACATTTCAGTTGCAAAGAAAGAAGCACTTACAACAGATGACAAGAACAGGTAAGCAATGCCAATGAACAATCTGGTAGTGATCATGTAGTGAAAAGTTACTCATTGTATTTCACTTGAAATTTCATATTATACACATGTATTTTGAATGAATGAAGAGAAAATGATGTCAGAAGATGAAGATTGAAGATATGTTTCTTTAAAACTTATTAATGCCTTGGTCTCAACCCACCATGCATGATTTCATTTCGTGAATATTGTGAAGACTATAATCACTAAGTTTTTCTGAGAACTTAAGAAATGAAGTGGCAAAAGCAAGGAAGGGCTATGTCAATACAATTATAGGGGGTTTCATTCATTATACGTTGCCCATATGGTAATTGAAAATTGAACATGCTTACATGATATACAACATAAAATCTTCATACAATTCCAGATGATCTCACAGTTGTGGTTCTTTCATGCTATGTCACAACTTTTCACAGTGATACATGTAGACATCATGGTGTGTTGTGATCATGCCTGAAGGTTTAGGTACCAGAATAGATTTAAAACAAGATACATTTACAAATACATGTATTAATTAATTAATCTTTTCCTGACTACATGTGTATCTATTTTTTAGGGACCTTTCCATTCAATTTCATTTAGAGGCAGGTTATATGTGTTATACGTACTATGAATACAAGAAAGCTGATGAGCATTTCAACACGGCACAGGGACTGGCTAAATTACAGATAGAGCTGACAGGTACATATCTTTATCTTCAGCACTGTTTCACAACTTTATAATTCTTTATTGTCAAAACTCTTGTATCTTAAGTTAGATGATTCTAATCTGAATAAATCTTAAAACTGGTTGGAGAAATCCCCCTCCCTCCCTCTCCCCCAAAAATCTTGTCATTATTACAATGTCTACATATACCCTCTGGTGGGACCTTTCTAGTCCAGTTATCTCTCAGCCCTATGCAGAGCTAATACATACATGTAATCATTCATTCTATCTGACACATCTACCAGAAACATAATTTGGTTTTGGGAATGCAGTGAAGAGGTACATAGGCAATTCGGCACATATGGTTCTCATATGATAGTATTTAGATATGAGTTTCATAGTGAATCATGTAGAGCAAGTGACCATATTTCGCCGTATTTTTCGTACATTTCTTTGAAAATCTCAAAACTTGGAGGCCAGTTCCATAATTGCTTATGGTAGAATATGATTTAACTCCATTCTCGATTGAAAAACTACAAAATAATTTATTTTACGCGATTCATTGTTTCCTTATAAAACTTCAAAATATTTCGTTTCCATGTTTTCGGGGGTGACCATATTTCGCCGTTTTTGTTGATAATTGTATCCTATTTACACGCAAACGGACAAAAAATGTGATTTCATTTTCAGGAAATGTTTCGTCTCCACTTCTTTAATGATATCGTGCCAAATAAAATGTTTTCTTTTTTTGGTTTTTGTAAAATTTTCTGATGTTTACGTCTAAAAGTTGGTGTTTTCGTTAAATTTTCACCATTTTGTGGTATTTTTTGTCAAAACTGAGTGCAGGATATATCACAATCTATCAAAACATGACTACTACAGTCATATTTGAAAGGATATAGAAAAATGAACTTGATGAACATTTCCGATAGCCAGTGAGAAGCAATTAACTATGAAACGGCGAAATATGGTCACCGGCGAAATATGGTTCCTCGCTCTAAGTATCTTCATATGAGAATCGTGAGGTTTAATATTACTCACATATGAAACCTCGCATATGATTCTCATGATATAATTTACATATAATTCACATTTGATATAATTTACAGATGATAATCATACATAGATCATACCATATGATAATCATGTGAGATATCATATGTGAATCATATATGATCGATATCATATGATATCCATATGAAACAAATATGTGTGTCATGTTGTATTTACATATTAGAATCATATTTAAGGGATATGATATAAGAATCATATGAAACAAATATGTGTGTTCAGTTGTATTAACATATGTGAATCATATGTAAGGGGTAGTATTTGCAAATCATATTATATTTACATGTTTGTTCATGTATATTTACATACACATGTTTGTATCATATGATTCTTATATGATATTCCTTACATATGATTTTCAAATGAAATTATATATGATTATTTGTATATGATATTTTTAAAATATGATTAACACATGATTCTCGTATGAGGTTCATATGAAACTTTACATATGAGAATCATGTTATCCCCTTTTTGCTGAATATCACATGTGAGGTCACTTATGAAAATCATATGATTCTCATATGTGGATCATATATGTGCTAAACTTGCATATGTATAGGCAGCTTAATCTTTTTCATGATCAGAAATAGTAATGGTAAGATTTGAATTAGAGATCTACAAATGTATGGATGTGTAATTAAACAAGATACATATCCTCTGTGTCATTGCTGCACATAATGACATACATGTAATAAATGATGGAGTTTTTATATTCCAGTAATGTATTACCTGCTGACATAAGTAAAAACTCTGTGTTTTAGGTGTCATGGGGAAAAGAACTCGATTTCAAGAAGAAGACAAAGCTCAGCTGGTACTAAGTGTAAAGAGAGAGTCACCAATGTCTGTCAGTAGTGAGGAAAACGTCAAAACTGAACTACCAAAGGTCATTATCTGAATGTTAGGTTGTTTGAATAATCCAGTCCTATTTTTAGTCCCCTACCGGCAACGCCGAAGGGGACTCTTAGTTTCCTCTCGGTCTGTCTGTCTGTCCGTCCGTCCGTCCGTCCGTCCGTCTGTCTGTCTGTCTGTCTGTCTGTCTGTCTGTCTGTCCGTCTGTCCGTCTGTCCCATTTTCAGTTTTCCGGACTTTTTTTCGCTGTTGTTGCATATATTGAACTCATTTTTGGTATGTTGATATATCTCAATGTGATACAGATCAAGTTTGAGTTTGCTTTCGATTGACCTAATTTTACAAGAGTTATGGCCCTTGGACATAGCAAATTTTATGAAAATTTCAGTTTTCCGGACTTTTTTCCGCTGTTGTTGGATAAATTGAACTCATTTTTGGTATGTGGATATATCTCAATGTGATATAGATCAAGTTTGAGTTTGCTTTAGATTCACCTATTTTTACAAGAGTTAAGGCCCTTGGACTTAGCAAATTTTATGAAAATTTCAGTTTTCCGGACTTTTCTTAAGTTTTATTGCAAATAATGCACTGATTTTTGGTAAATGAATACATCTCAGTGTGATACAGACCAAGTTTGAGTTTGGTTTCCATTGGCCTATTTTTACAAGAGTTATGGCCCTTGGACTTAGCAAGTTTCATGAAATTTGCAGTTTTCCGGACTTTTTCTTGCCTGTTATTGCAGATAATGAACTGGTTTTTTGTATGTGAATAAATTATAGTGTGATGCAGATTTGAGTTTAATTTAGATTGACTAATTTTCACAAGAGTTATGGTCCTTGGACTTAGCAAATTTCGTGAATTCAGTTTCCCAGACTTTTCTTGGCTTTTGTTGCAGATGGTGAACTGATGAACAGAGATGCAAGTCATAAATTTATGCCGCCGGTAGGGGACTTATATCTCACAGCGATCATTGCATTTTTTTAATAAGAATAATTTGAGGTAGTATTAGGGCCCCACTTCTTGGAAGTTGCCGCATGGGAGTCAAAGCGGAGTCACAGCAATCCATATGGCAGTTGTAGCAACCTGTAGGGCATCTGTTTCAATCTGGGATCATTTTATGATAAAAATAGCTTTACATATAACTACGAGTTCCGATAGCCACAGATTAGAAAAGGAAAGGCTAAAGATATTAATTTCAAATCTATCAGTATTTAGGCGTTTTTCCGCCAATAGTTAATTCCTCAACAATTCATTATCATATAAAAGATGTGTATGAAAGCAGATACTGTTACAAAACAACTGAGGCAGTCCATAGGTCTTCTGTAACAATCCATTATTGTTGCATGTTGTAGCAATCCGTAGCAAAGTCAGGACGATATCCATAGCAACCCATATTTATCCATGCTAGACTCGTATTGACCCATACCAATCTGTAGCAATCTCCATCAGAGTCATAGCTTCATAGTTTACCAAACATTTTGTGTTCTAACTGGCCATGGATAGATCTACCCTATAAGTAGAATCATTTGCTGGTATTTTCTTTTGCGGTCTATAGAAGTTAACCTTTTTGCTTGGACAATGATTTGTGGATCCACCACTGATCTCATTGAGTTATGCCTTGGCATTGATTCACCGACACAAACTTTCCTGATGGGAGGTTGAGATTGGAAATTACGAAGGTTATTAAATAGCAAATGAATCTAAATATACATTATTTCGAAGTCATAGCGAGGTCATGACTTAGTCTGTGAGAGTGTGAAGGGGGCTATACTGTTGTGTAATATCCATAGCACATTCATATCATTCTCTTCTTAAATAAAGAGTCCATGAATTGACTCTAATGTATTTGAATCTCATTCTTTTCTTCAATCATGACAATGGAAGTGGGGTAAAGGAGGAAAATTTACAGGTACTTTCAAAATAACATATACACAGATTTTGATTGCCTCATGTTGGTGGAAGTTAATAATATTTGTTTGTTTTCTATGTTTGTTTAGATAGTAAAACTGGATGATGATACAATTCTGGATGAGATTGAGCTATCAGAGAAATCCCAGGACCTCTGTCCAGATTTATCTGCCCTTGAACAAGCTGTAATAATTGGTGCAATGTACGAAACATTACTTTTTTTATCAATTTTATTTTTTTTTCTCAGTTTTGAAAATAAGGTCTTGTAAATGTATTCCATGTAAACCAAACTCTTCAAAATTTACATTTGATGTTTAGTATTTTTTCAATTCCAATTTTATAATGCATGCAATGCAAGGGAAACATTCACTCTGTCTGATGTCTGTTTGTCTGGAATGCAGTAACAATTTCACTGATGTGGCTAAAACCTACTTGATATACATAATTGATACATGTACTTTGATCAAATTTACTGGGATTGTCAAGCATGAAGAGACACAACATTTAATGAGGACCAAGGTTACATTCATGGTCAAGGTCATGTACTGTAAATGTGATTATCTTTGCGGGGGAAAAATTTTGTGATTATAACATTGAAATATATATGCACAACCAATGCAATTCCCTGAGATGTTACTATTGAAAGATACGTGCTGCAATTCGTGTATTAACACTGGTGACGTCACAATGCATAAGATCTGAAGAAACATGCCGCGACGGCTGTTCTAACATGCAAACTGAGCCCGCGGTGACCTGAATTTTAACGTCACCCTTTTACCTAGAAAACGCGATTTCAGAAAACAAGAATGAAATAGACAACTATGGTGCATATATATAGAATAAATGTCATAATTTGTGTTTTGTTACGGGTATACAACACACAGCAAGTGCATTTATCGCATGAAATGCGCTAACGCGCATTACATGTACGATAAATGCACTTGCTGTGTGTTGTATACCCGTAACAAAACACAAATTAAGACACTTATTCTCTATGTAACGTTAGGGGGAAATGTTTGTGATGTAAATGTCTCTGCCTTTGTAAGGATACAGCTGGGTTATTTTTGCATGAAGAATTTTTCACAAAGACTCTTGATTCATGAAATAAGCAAAAATTACCACCACATGAACATTTCCACGTTTTCTATATCTAGAATCAAACATTTGAAAAACAACACTTACATGTATTCTGCAGTTATGTGATCCTAATTTAAAATAGAATAAGCAGATATTAATCTTAACTGCATACTGAATAATATTACATACTTGATTGAGACAAGATAATATTCAAAGTGCAAATTTATGAATAACGTTAAATACAAGTTCTTCTGTGTTAAGCCTTATTATACATGTACATACGTGTCTTATTTAGGGAGAACAAAATCAGAAGCCAGGCAAGTCAAGATAAGCTAACAGAAGAGGAGGCTATGGCGTATATTGATGTAAGGCTTTTAATTACAGTAATTCTGTCTTTTTGATTTTACAGGCTCATTTTCCGTTTGTGACGTTCTATGACATAATTAAATTTTCATAGAAACATCATATTTGTATTACAGATTTTTACACTGATTTTCATAGAATTTGATGGCATCACTATCAGTTTACATCAGATATCTACTCCACTGGAAAATAACTTTGTATTTCAAAAAGACTAATTAAATAATGAGATGTTTATACTGAGATTATCAGAGTCATCAGAGAATTTAAACTGAGGTCATCAGAGAATTTGTTCTGAGATCTTCAATGTATTTGTACTGTGAATTAAAATCTGTTTAGTATTTCTACTGAGATCTTCAGAGGATTTTTACTGAGACCATCATATCTAGAATTCTTAATGGATATACATGTACATGTAGCTTATACATGTATATACAGTGATTTTGTGAATATGGTTAATGATAAGCCTGTTCTTTATCCAGTGTATGCTGTCACAAGCTAAGTGCTGGTCAGTTGTTGTCGCTGCAGTACTCAAGAGATCAGTTTTACAGAAAACGAGAAGACGGACTGTAGAGAGGTCAATGATGCAGTTAGAGGTATGCTTGAATTTGTTTATGTTGGCATGATTTAGATAAGATTTTCATACCATAAGCTAAATGGAGAATACATGTATGTTAAAAGAAGCAACAAGGTACCTAATTTTATGAGTATGACTTAATTGCATAAATTATTGCATAAGGAAAATTAGTACACTTGGATTTTGTATGAAAGTCAGAATGAGAACCCTCATTGCTTTCAGGGTGGAATTTGAAATTCTACGCAATATCATTTATTAGCTTGATATCAAAGCACAAATATTAAATCTATCTGAATATAACATTAAGTACTACATTCTTCCTTGACCTTTATTTATTCCTTGTCCTTGTTCTTACAGGAGCTGATTAACCAGATACCTAACTCTAACATACCGTTCACACAGAGATCATATTTATTTTACACTGTTAGAATGAAGCCTGTATGGAATATTCAGGTAACCTTACTAAATAACATGTAAATAAATTACCAGTTTGACATTTCATATTTGCAGGGGAATGTGAGGGGGACAGAGGGTATGGATGATACATGCTATGTACATGTAATTATGATTATTTGTTATCAAGGGCTTTTATGGTCACCAATTATTGTATATTTTTGTATACTTCAGAGGTGGTTTTTTTGCACATATCCCATGGTAAATGTTTTAGTGGACTTGGAGATTTTTTCAAAGTTCTAATATTCTTCTATGTGGAACTAACCTGCATTACACAAGAACTATATTTTAAAAATATTTCTTTCTCCCAGTAATAGCAGTTTATTTAGAACTCATCTATTTACAATTTAGTTTTGGCATTTATCAGAAGGTTAGAAAATGAGCTACACATGCTCTCTCATTTTACTATTGTAGCTAAGTATGTTATATCTTTGATACAAAGCTTTTTATATCATTATTTGTTTTACAGAAACAGTTGGCAGAGCTGTTTTTAAGTATAGGGGTTGTAGCCAGTGCATTGGAAGTGTTTGAGAGACTAGAACTCTGGGAAGATGCCATCCAATGTTATAAAACAATGGGTAAAATGGAAAAGGTGAAACTTTACACTCTTTCATTGAAATTGTTCTGTTGGATTTCTTTTAGAATTTGATGGAAAAAAC
Organism: Pinctada imbricata; assembly: GCA_033119305.1. Taxonomy (NCBI): domain Eukaryota; kingdom Metazoa; phylum Mollusca; class Bivalvia; order Pterioida; family Pteriidae; genus Pinctada; species Pinctada imbricata. The sequence goes on along the minus strand of VSWD01000009.1, from coordinate 17,511,267 downwards.
TGAATTAAAGTCAAATTGTTTTGTGATTTTACACTTTCAAATAATATACATTTCTTGATATCTTGTAAATTTAAAAGTAAGAAAACCGGAAAATTTCAAGTATGAAAATCTTATCAATACAGGCAGAAACTGTTATAAGGGAACAATTAGCTATCAAAGAGACCCCTAATCTATGGTGCTTCCTAGGAGATGTTACTAGTGAAATATCACACTACCAGAAAGCATGGGAGATGTCTAATCATCGAAGTGCCAGGGCACAGAGATGTATGGGTTATGTGTACTTCGGTCAATTGGACGTAAGACTTAATGATTTTTAACAACAATTTGATTTTCTGAGTTGAATGAACAATTTTGCAGCATGTTTTATATTTGTTATACAATGTAATCTCGTTGCGTTGTTGCTCAAAGGGACAATTATTAACATGAAGATTTTCTGAATGACCTTTAAATTTTCTTCATTTTTTTATGATTTATACATTACTGTGATATCATTATTCTTTACCATTGGCCTACCATATACAATTTACTAGAAATGTTATTTTCTTTGGTAATTTAATGCTGTGAACATTTGGAAAGCATCTTCTCTTAATTGACCTATTGTAGAATCATAATAATATAGTATAATAATATACATGTACATGTATCTGTGATAATTATGTTATTTTGCTATTTTTCAGTATAAGAAGAGTATGGAATGTTTTGAGCTGTCATTGAAAGTGAACTCCCTACAGGTATGTTTAAAGTATGAAATGTAGTGATAGAGAAATTAATACAAATCATTATTTTTTCCCGTATCAAACACAAACATACATGTATATTATAAAATATTTTGCAGAAAACTGCATGATTTTTGTAAATGGATGGTTTATTATATGCATGTCATTTGAACAGAAGTATTACATATATGTCATTGCAATGTCTGTCTTTTTGTCTGTCTGTAACACTTTTACACGGTATAATGTCTACATCCTGTATATGTATATAACTAACCTACATGTAACTAGGTTTATGCATGATTCTTTACATGATTCAATTTTTTATGACCTTGAGTCAGAGTCTATGTCCAAGGTCACGGTCTGCAGACTAAAGAGGGCTAGTTGGCAATTACATACTATCAATACAATTTTTACAACTTTTAATCTTTTTCCTCTCATTTTACTTATAATGCACACTTATAACTCCTTTGCCATGAGAGGTAGGACTCTCATATTTGACATTTGTATTCCTTGTGACTGGAGTTTTTTATTGGTACCAAAATTCTTTTAATCATGCGATCTTTGATAATGATCATTTGAAACTTTTAACATCAGTCATAAGTGCTGTACTTTAAAAGTAAAAGTCGAACACAAAATTCCAAATCAGAATCCAATAAAGCCTGTGTTTGTGAAACACGAATGCCCCTGGTGGCATCTTTGTTAGTATAAACACCATTTTAAAGTTTTTGTAAAGTAGGTCAAAGGTCAATGTCAAGATAAAAAATGTTGGTACCAATGAAAGGTTTTAACATAACAAATACACATGTAAAATATCAAAGCCCTATATTTACCATTTATTTTTTAGTTATGCCCAATGTTAAAGTTTTTGAAAGATAGGTCAAAGGTCAAGGTCACAAGGTCAAAGATTTTGGTATCAATGGAAAGGTCTTGTCACAAGGAAAACACATATGAAATATGAAAGCCCTATCACATACCTATCAAAAGTTATGTCCAATGTTAAAGTTTTTTGGACAAACAGACAGACAAACAGACGGACAGGCCAAAAACTTTATGCCCCGAATCTTTGATTCCAGGGCATAAAAATCCTTGTCAACAAGCTTAAAAAACACCGTGAAAATTACAAGTAGAGGTAGAACTCTCATTTAACATATCCAATGTACAAATTGAAATCTCGCCGACGTCTCGTTCATTTAAACAGTGTAAAAATCATCTCTGTAATCTTTGGTGGTGTCTCGATAGTTTCTGTAGCTAAGATATCGGTTGGCATGTTGACTTTTGATGTTGGAAACTTTAATGTTACATTATAGTATATTAAGGTAAAGATACCGTTTTTCATTACAGATACCTGTGTGGTATGTGTATGTTTTTGATACCGTTTTTCATTACAGATACCTGTGTGGTATGTGTATGTTTTTGATACCGTTTTTCATTACAGATACCTGTGTGGTATGTGTATGTTTTTGATACCGTTTTTCGTTACAGATACCTGTGTGGTATGTGTATGTTTTTGATACCGTTTTTCGTTACAGATACCTGTGTGGTATGTGTATGGTTGTGTTGCTTTAGCCGCAGAGGATTTTACCACAGCTATGAAGGCGTTTAAAAGATGTGTCAATTTAGAAACTGATGTACGTTATATTTACACATAGATTATAAAAAAACCCTCAGTTTTAAAGTTTGCATCAGTTTTTCAGATGCTTAATTAAAAGATAAAATTTTGATTGAAATAATATGGCACATTACCAGAGATCAGGTCATTGCTGTTAACTTCATGTTCAAACTCTCTTTGTTTTACAAGAATTCATCATGGAAAAAATGTATTCTTGGTGTCGGTCTCACTTGAAATATTACTTTTGTTTATACAGAATTTCGAGGCTTGGAATAATTTATCTATTGCCTACATAAAGCTGAAGGATAAGTAAGTATAAAAGGCTTTATTTTTTTTAATTTAAACAGTCATTGGTTCAAATTATTGCACAGCGACTTCTACTTTAATTTTACATCTACAAATAAAAGGAAAAGTACATGTATTTAATGAAAGGAACAGAATTGTTATAAGCAAATATACACTGTATAAATGTATTAAGAATTAAATTCATCTTTGTATCAGGCCCAAGGCATATGTAACACTTAAAGAAGCCATTAAGTGTAACTATGGAAACTGGAGACTTTGGGAGAATTTATTAATTGTAAGTATGCCATGATTTTTGAGACTATATTTTATAAGTCTACTAATCTTTAACCTTTCAACAATTGTGCACATTCTCCATCTTTATATAAAATGTGTGAATACTGTCCACTAGTTTATTGAATATTTATGATATTGTATAAGGAAGAGGACTCATTTTGTTTGTTACTATTGTTACTACACATGTAGGTACCTCATTCAAGAAAAGATCATCTATGTTTTTACATGTATGTCACTCTCAAGGTCAAATAGTGCCAGAAATTATGACCAATTACTATAACTCTAATACATCATTCATTAACCAAACCCACCAGGAATATCTACTACATTGAAATCAATATCTGAAGAGGGTGAAGGTCAACTTTTAGGTCAAGATTTCTCAGTCACTCATGTAGGGTCAATTATAACTGTATGTAACGTCTGAAACACTTAAGTAAGTCGGTACAAGGATTTCTTAGGTTAACGGATGCTTCTCTTTTCATCACAGATAGCCACAGATGTTGGTGAATTTCAGGATTCCATTCTGTCGTACAACAGATTGATGGATCTGAAAGAAAAATGGACAGATGAAAAAGTAAGTTTATGAAAGGGATGGAAACAGAATATTATGTATAAATATTCCATTTAATTCATATTCTAAAAACTAAAAATCATAAATATTTAATGAAGAATTAAACAAAGCCTCCTTATTAAACAAACCAAAATACATGTACATTGATTCATGAGTTTTTAGTGACATAAATTAATATCTGCAATGACAGGCACTAGAAATACTGGTAGCGGCTGTGACGGGAGGATACGATGATTCTAAGGGACATCCAGCATCTAGGTATAGCAACAAACTACTAGAACTGTTTGGCAGGATTACAGCAAAGGTAAAACTGCATTTGGATTCCTTTGTTAACAAGTATACTAATTGCTTCGTTTATAAATTGGTTTCAGTAGCATATCAAATACATTTGTATCATGATTAATTGATGGTACAAGCAAATATTATTTAATTCCATAAAGATGGTCTAACCTTACATACATGTATTTCTTATACAGATTTCAAGATTTATAATACTTGTAGGTGACAGGTAGTGGAAAGATTTGGAATCTCTACGCCAAGTTAACAACTGCTGTCAAAAAGCCATCACCTGAAGTCTCTCAAATGGTATGTTTTATATATCTTTATATCTTAAACATTGAAATTTTCGTGTGGGAGTATTTTTTATGCTTTTCGTGAATAAATGATTATTCAATTTATTGTGAAAACAACCTCCACATGAAAATTATAGCCAGTATAAAAGACTTGAGGGAATAATCCCGATTTTGCCAAAATGACCCCCATGTTTACTGTCGAATGGCAAATTTCGCGAAAATAACTCGCAGTGAAAATAACCAAGCTTACTGTGTACATGTATGTATTGCATGAAATCTATGGACTGTTTTCTGAAGCATAATATTTAATTTATGTTATCATCTAAATTTTCTTCAATGTATATGTCATGATTTTGCCTTTTTATTTAAGGTTTTACAGTACCTACAGAAATCACATAGATGTGACACACAGGACACAAAGTGGCAAAAGGATGTGGATAAGTGTAAAAATGTTGGAGAGGAATCAATACGCTTAGCTGATAGTAAGTATATAATCTAAATATTGAGACTCATAGTTTCCTATCCCACTTCTCAATGTAACCATTAGTACGATTATGAATAACTCTTTATTGATTATAATTGTCTTTTAAAGAAACATTAAAGGAGATCCTTATCTATACATCTACAAACTAAACTCTCTGTCATGAAAATGGAATGGGCAGATAGAACTTTTGAATGTTATACTGTATACAAGGAAGTTTTCACCCCCATTATATTTTCACCCTTTGCACCCACTGCCATGAGGACAAATTTAAAACAGGGCAAACAATGTGTAATGTAAAGGATTTCTGAACAAAAAACATATATACATGTATAAGTGGGTATAATACTGGGCGAAATGGTCTCCAACCCGAATTGGGCGAAAATAAGACTGGGGCGATTTCAAAGCTGCATGCAGTATTTCATGCAAATAAAAATCTGATACCTGAGAAAGTACATTCCGAAATAAAGTTATTTGTTTGTATAACAGCATATATACAAAGCTGTGAGAAGGAATCGTCTAAAGATCAAGCCTTACAAATGATGTCCTCAGCCAAACTAATGATGAAAGGTGTCATTACAAAGATCAAGGTAAATATGACACTTCCTTTTTCTCCATCTTAAAACTTTTAAAGTGTCAAATGAATTTTTACATTGCCTGCCATGTAAGCATGACATATAGGGATCACTCTGTTTTTCCGTATGTCTGTCTGTTGTGTAGTCACACATTTCGCACAAATGGTTATTAGTTATTAGGTTTATGACTGACCTGCTCTGGAAATACATACGCAAGGGGTAAATTGTGATAACAGATGGGCGATATATATATTTCCATGGTAAGTCAGTCACAAACGTAGCAAAAAATTTTTTGCATCAACTTTTTCTGAAAACATTTCTGTGATAAATGGTGATCTAGTCATTTGGCTGGTGATTTTGTTTGCTCTGATGTCATTGCCACATCAGTGACATAAAAATAAGACTGTGGAAATGTAACATATTAGTAATCACGTTCAGGCTTTGCAAGTTGGCAAAGGCAAAGGAAAAGCTTTTCGATGAGAAATATAGCATTGATCGTGTTAGTTTGAAATAAAAAAATAAGATATCATTCTAAAATTGTAAGAGTATATAAATGAGCAGCTTCTTACTTGTATTCATGGCCTATACAATCTGATCTATCATCTACTTTGTGTAAAAGGTAGCCATCTTGTTTTCCTCACATCAAATCAGCCTACCATTGCCTCTTATCAGAATTAGGAGGTAGGCTATGACCTCAAAGGAGGCAATCAAATGACCAGGGAGGAAACTAGCTCGAGGTGCGAAAAAAGCTCAATTTATATGCTTTATACAGTACTTACATCAAAGTTGTAGAGATGGTTGAGCATGATGAGACTCAATGCCCACTGAGGGTCAAGGTCACTTACAAGGTCAAGGTATCATATTTGGGGTCAAACATGAAAAATGCAACATATCTGATCTTAAACTATTCTATGTTTTATGTGTGTTTGATAAATAAATGATATATATATTAAATGTTTGTAATAAATCCATGCTTGTTGAAATTGCTTCTCAAGATTCCTTTTGAACTTTCAATGACTAAATTTTTGCTTGTTTTGGTTATAATGAATTCAAAACACTCATATTCTTTAAATTTCAGCAAGAGCATACAGATGTTATAACAGAGAGTGTGAATGAAGCAGTTGTGCCTGTGCTAGAATCACTGAACAGTAAATTCCAAGAAATTATGGACAAAATTACAGAGCTTAAAGGAAGTTGATGAAAATAAAATCATTCACGATAAATAGTTGTCATGGTTTTTGATTTATTTCTGCAGTAAATTCCTCTGCGTGATTTTGCTCGTTACTAGGATTGAACTTCAGAAAAGTCTGTTTGTCTGTCTCTATCAACAACTTGGTTTAGCTGTTAATATTCAAACTTGGTATTGAGACGGAACTTAGAGAAGATCTGAATGCAAATATTGTCCTAGACCATGAGATTTGACTTTTTTTACCTTAAAAAAATGTACTGCGGCTCATGGCTCAGTGAAAGAATTCTCATAATCACAAGGTTGTAAGTTTGATCCTGGGCTGGGCCTTTGTTCCTTGTGCAAGAGGCTTTTCCCTGAATGTTTCAGTCCACCCATACCAGTATTCCTTTCGAGTAAACCTGTAATACCTGTAGACCAGTGTCCTATCCATAATGAGGATTAACACTCTCTTTTCCCTTTGCGCTACTGAAACAGGATACATTAATAAGAACCGATCCTATGAGCCTCTAGGCTTGGGAAGGATTCAAAAAAGAAGTAATTTATAATTAGTCAATATTGTACCAGTAAAAACTAAGCCAAAAATAAAACACCAATGAGTGGACCCGATTTCATTTATTTGACCTAAACCTTGAGATCTGACCCTGAATCTAAAAAAATGTAATTTAGTGTTACATTTTAAGAAATAATTTGATTCAGACGATTTTGAAGATTTACTGTATGAAATATTGTTATGTACAAATGTAATTGAATCTGTTGGAAACCTGTGTCTAAGTCAAGTGTAGAGAAGATTGTGGCCTTAAATATACATGTTTGAAAGACATCCTCATGAAGAGGTTGAAGAAAAAGGTGTGCTGAGTTATTACATAATGTTACACAAGGCTATTGACAACACCTTTTCTCTACCATGGCAGTTGTGCTAAGCCACATTTAAGATGAATCTTCAATAATGTCAGCTATCAATAAAGTCGGGTACCAGGATCTCATCAAGTTGTCTGTTAATCGATTTTAACTTAAATGTGGCATAGCAAAATTTATGGTGATCGATTACCTGTAGAATCTTTTGATGAATATGCATTGTCTCTGTGGCTGTAAGTTATATTTACCTATTAAATTTGTTAAGATCGTAGCATAAACATGCCAGAATTGTTGAATGGAAACAAGAAGAATTTGTTTTTAACTTAAATATCAAGTCAAACTCTAGTCAAATCAGTGAGTGAAAGTCCATAATTAATGAACATACTTAACTTTGGAAAAATACAAAATTAAAAAGAATAAAAACAGCTAAGACATCCTGCAAAGGTGCAAAGTGAATCTTAACTGAATATGAGATCAGATGCACGGATGCACAGATGCTAAGCATATCTTACTTGCTAGCAACATCTGCTATTTCAGCCCTGAAGAAGAGGTCAATACTGGTGAATGAGATGAATTCAGTGTTGTTGGATGATTTTTATCTTGAATATCTTACAACATCCTGGACAAGATATTTTGGTGTTTTATATTTTCATTATACATATGTATATTAAAAACTACACAAGTCTCCTTACAAATTTCGATACGTTTCTAACTCTAGCAACTACTCAACTGCAATTTTGTATAGAAATCTGACGTCAGCACTCACAAAAATAAAATTATACGTAGCAAAATATTGTGAAGCTGTTTTAAACAGGAATGATGTAATTTTCTTTTGATCTATTAAAAATTTAGGGGATGTGATTGACAAAATGAAATCTAGAAATTTCCAAGCCAATAGAATTTCTTCATATGGCTTTTCTTATATGTACACCATACTTCCAAAATTAATGATCGGTTGTCCAAACTCATTAAATGGTGTTTTGATCAAGAGGGGAAAACTTATATTTCTACATCTGAATCAAAGTGTTTCTTTTCCACTACAGAATACGAAAATGGACATGGAGTGGCCTGTGTATTGCTTTGTCCTTCTTCATGGACAACATTTACGTCAGATTTGATGAGAATCTCTACAAGAAATTTGTAAGGATCCCTATGGGTACTAATTGTGCGCCTCTTGTTGCAGATTTATTTTTATACACGTATGAAAAAGAATTTATCCAAAATCTCCTAAAGGAAAGAAAACATGATGATTTGAAATGTTTCATTGGTACTTCTAAGTAGCTGGATGTTTTTCTTACTATCGACAATCCAGTTTTTGAAAAGTAAAAAAAATATTATTTATCCACACGAATTGACTCTAAACAAGGCAAACGTTACAAACACAGAAACACAATTTTTAGACCTAAATATCAAAAACGTTAATTGAGAGAATCATTCAAGTGTGTATGACAATATAGATGATTTTGGATTCAACACTGTAAATTTTTCCTGGCTTGAAGGTGATGTTCCTAGATTACTGTCGTGCAGTATCTTTATTTCACAGCTCATCCGGTATGCAAGATCATGTACTATGTTTTGGATTTTCAAAGAATTTACAAATTACGAAGAAATTTTAGGTCAAGGCTTTCTCTTTCACAAACTATTTAAGACTTTTTGGACATTTTACAAAAATTATCGTCATCTTCCTTTGAAATTCGGACCCATACAAGCAACAGAGTATATAACTTTAGGTATTCGTATTATCTTAACTATAGTTGACTCTAACATTTCATAGCACGCTTCCCTTCCTTAGAAGTTCTAAAGTGATATATGTCTCATGTTTTGTATAACGGATTTTCCCATGTTCTTTTGTCTATGTTTAAATATATCAATTGCTTATTAGTTTCAATTTTAGCGACTTCAATTTCAAACTTTCCTTTTCTGAGTAGCAACATCCCTTCATCGCCTGCTTATGGCATGTTCATATCTCAGTTGATACGCTATGTCAGAGCAAGTACCAAATATGCAGATTTTGATCTGAGAGCTAGGCGTCTTTCAAATAAGCTTCTCTGTCAAGGATACATTTGTGACAGACTAACATCGTAAATGAAGAAGTTCTACTGTCGATATTGGGAATTCGTCATACACTATGATGTCATGGTGGATGACATTCTGTCTTAGACTATTTGAACCATTCAACTACAGAATATACTTGTGTCTTCCGAAATGGAAGACCGGAAGTGACAATTCTACCGAATTGAAGCGACGGATGTTGCATGCAAGCTGACTTTTCATAGGCACCTGATCTCACTCCCATATTGGGAGTTCGCTTCATTTCATATGGTGGAGTATTTTCTTTGTTTGCTTTGGTCCCTGTTTTTTCCTAATTTTGTATGCCTTCAGTTTATTATTTTCTGAACTTTTGCACTGTGTATTGGGATATGGTCATTATCCATATTTGTCATTAGCTTGAAAAAAGTCGTAGAATAGTACTCTCGCATTTTTAATAAGATAATCATGTATTAACGTACTAAAATATAAAATGACTGACTGTGACGACAATACTCCATGACGGGCACTGTCCAAACCTCTTTAGAGAAGACAAGGCCATCAAGGTCCTCTCTGAATGTCAGTCGTACTCCTCGGGTGATCACACGCATGAGATCGCTACAGCCGGAGGAGCACGGAATGTATTTCATATGCCTTCTGATTTTAATTTCCTTTAACATATCCATCTGTGTGTTTCATTGGCCTCAACAAGTTACTAGTTCGTCATGCTCGAGGCCGAAGAAGAGGGAATCCAAATTATATCAAACTATGAATAGCAAAAGTCTAAACTTGACCTAAAATTTCTGCCAACCAAAAAGGAAAAAAACTGCAAAGAGCCTTTTGAGGTAATAATGGTAATGGATAGAGTAAAACATGTGTTACAAGATCTGAAATGTACACTACAACTGATGTCATTGATAATGGTTCAATGGTTCATGAATTTATGATTTTCAAGATGATCAGTGATTGAAAGTCAAAGACAAAAGCCGAAACCATATTCCAAAAACCACAATCGAAATGCTTACGAATTTTGAATAAAAAGATTTTTTCCACGCGAAAAGAAAATAGGACAAACAGACGGAGACAACGACATTAGCCCCACAGAAACACGAATGGCAACTTATCTAATGAACCATCTCCAGTGAAAGTGCGGAAAGCATTGTAGGATGCATTGAAGGTGGTGCTGTTAAAACGCGTTGGACTAATAATTTCCAAATATCACATAAATAACTTTCACACACTTTGGTCATATTACATTGTTAAGATGGAGGATCACTATCCGAAATGTGCATGTCTGGTCCATGGAGGATCACTATCCGAAATGTGCATGTCTGGTCCATGGAGGATCACTATCCGAAATATGCATGTCTGGTCCATGGAGGATCACTATCCGAAATGTGCATGTCTGGTCAATGGAGGATCACTATCCGAAATGTGCATGTCTGGTCCATGGAGGATCACTATCCGAAATGTGCATGTCTGGTCCATGGAGGATCACTATCCGAAATGTGCATGTCTGGTCCATGGAGGATCACTATCCGAAATGTGCATTTCTGGTCCATGAAGGATCACTATCCGAAATGTGCATGTCTGGTCCATGGATGATTTCGATCCGAAATGTGCATGTCTGGTCCATGGAGGATCACTTTCCGAAATGTGCATGTCTGGTCCATGGAGGATCACAATCCGAAATGTGCATGTCTGGTTCATGGAGGATCACTATCCGAAATGTGCATGTCTGGTCCATGGAGGATCACTATCCGAAATGTGCATGTCTGGTCCATGGAGGATCACTATCCGAAATGTGCATGTCTGGTCCATGGAGGATCACTATCCGAAATGTGCATGTTTGGTCCATGGAGGGTCACTATCCGAAATGTGCATGTCTGGTCCATGGAGGATCACTATCCGAAATGTGCATGTCTAGTCCATGAAGGATCACTATCCGAAATGTGCATGCCTGGTCCATGGAGGATCACTATCCGAAATGTACATGTCTTGTCCATGCTGCTTTATCTGTTCTTAAATGATGTTATTGAATTTGAAGCCGTTTAACACATGTTACATTTTGTAAACGTTACATTTTTTTTAAATAAGAGTGTCATGGGACTTCTTGATAGATACTTGAACCTGAATTGAGGGAATTTACTATATGAAAAAATCCTTACATGTAGCTGTTTAAGGAATACAATTTTTAAGTCCTCATGAAACCAGCGAAACCTAGACTACCTATATATCGGGAAATAAGTCAACCAATTTCGTACCTCACTGTAAATACAGGACCGTATATGTTGATAAGAGATATGCATCACAGATATAGTAACAGTTGTTCATATGTACTAATTTGTACAATATGGTAACTAAATCCATTATCGTCTCAAATTGTCTGAAGTTCGGTAAGGTATAACTGTATTTGTCTAATCTGAATATTTTGCACATAAAGAAATTCATAGACTTGAATGATTTACTCATTTTAAAATTCGTCCAATATTTATATGTCTTATTTTCTCATAATCAGAGATAATTGAGTTAATCACTAATTATCAACTGGATCAGGGAAACTTTACGCGATCACAAATTTAAAAAATGAATTGTTGTCTTGTCAGTGATTGCAGTGTATCTCTCCTGTGAAGTAAGCGGGCAGCTAGGATGTCCAAGTGGATGGGTCGTGTTCAAGACGTCCTGTTACGAGTTTGTCGATAAAGCTAAGGACACATGGAGAGAATCAGAGGTACTAGTATATGTATGAGAAAGAAGAAGGGAGGGGATCTCCGACAAGACCCTGTTGCAGCACCAACAGCAAAACACCAAAACACCCGATGCATAAACACTAAAGACGATCTCGAGCATACTATGAGACGGAAAAGAGACATATGACATATAAACATCAAACACAAAAGACTACACATAAACCGACGAGACCAATGGGCAACCGGTGCCGACTTTGGATGGCCATTTGCCGCGCAAGTAGCAAATGGTGTGGTTATCCTGGATTACGTGCGCACAACCCTCTCAATTCTTCAATTACCCAGATGTCTCGAAGAACGTACAATTGTGCTGTAAAACAACCTCCTCACTGTAAGATGACCTCACACAAACAAGACCGCAAAACGAAGGGGCCCCAGCAACACAGATGAATATGTAAATGGATATAAAAAGAGGGCTTGCGTAATACAGTCCGTGCTCTGCCGGCTGTAGCGAGCTCATGTATGTAATCACCCGAGGAGTCCGACTGACATTCAGAGAGGACAGGTGGTCGGAGCCCTGTCTTCTGTAAAGAGGTTTGGACAGGGCCCGTCCCGTCGTCACAGTCATTCTGAGTGCAAGTTTCAAGGATGCGCTAGTACAAGACTGTAGATTGGTCAAGTACCAAGCCTACTGTCCGTCTGTTGACATTAGGATCATACCTATACGTATAAAAGGCGTTTGATGATTCTGACGCATTTTCGATGGTTATGCTGCCTACCTTTGATCCTTCTAATTGTGTTTATCATATCACCATAATAGACAGGTTGTGTAATACCCAAAGTAATGTACTCTGTTGCGTGTATAGATCCGAATTTTATAAGAAGTTGACTGTAATTTTTATAAAATTTCCAGAAAGTCTTAACTAGTTTACGAAAGCGGAAACCTTTACTTAAACGTTTTTTTGGTAATTTGTAAATTTCTGCTGTGAAAATCCAAAATATCAGTACATGCTCTAGCGTACCGGATGAGCTGTGATATGTAAATGCCGTATGACGGTAATCTTGGAACATCACCGTCAAGCCAGGGGAAATTTACTATGTTGAAACCAAAATCATCCATTTTGTCATATACACCTGTATGAATATTTCCGTTTACAATTTTGATATTTAGGTCCAAAAATGATGTTTCTGTATTTGTAACGTGTTAATTCTTGTGTATAAATTTCATTCTGGGATTAGCTGTTCTTTCGCATTGTTTCAAATATAGTAAAAAATTCTTTCTATGCTGAATATATTGTATCAAATTTGAATAAGTTCAAATGGAGATATCATACTATAATCTTGTCATAGAGGTCAGATTTCTGAAAAAAAAATGCCAGAGGTGCACTTCCGAAAACAATGAACATAGTCCAACCAAAACTATTCAGGACAAAACACACAAAACAGTACAACTGTGTATTTTATCATGACGAATTCATAGCATCATGAAAGGACAGATAAATTTGCAGCATGGACCAGACATGTACGTTTCGGGTACTGAACCCTCGTCAGTGATCATTCGATCTAAACAATGAAATATGACCAAAGGCCGTGAAAATTATGTAACACAATACTGAAAAACGTAGCAGGATGGGTTGGAAATGATGCTACAGGACCAACATTCAATAAATTTCAAAACAAAATTGTAAACAGGTAAGCAACAAGTGGCTTTTTAGACTTATAGTTTTTTTCATATGTACTTATTTGTACAGTATGGTTCCTAAATCCATTATCGGGAAAGAACAGATAGATTTGCAGCATGGACTAGATATGTACATTTCGGGTATTTAACCCTCTTCGTTGATTCTCAATCTAAACAATGACATATGGCCAAAGACTGTGAAGGTTATATAAATGAGTTAAAGAAGATCCTGACGACAATCTCAACAGCACTCACAACAGAGCACAAAGTTGAGCATCGAAGGACCCCTAGCAGGCCAGATGTGGGACCAGGTGCCCGGGAGGAGTAAGCATCCCCTGTAGGCTAGCCGCATCCGCCGTCGATGTTCATGCACGAAAATAAAAACAATATATTAAATACATGCATTTCTGAAGCTATGTCTATATAGAAAGTGTTATGGCGATCATGTCAGGGAAAAATATTCAAAACACTTACTGTCAAACCCCTCGCGGGGAACTTTTTGACGAGCTCCACTCGGCAAAGGGCATAAGTGTGACACAAATGAGTAAAAGAAGATCCTAACGACAATCTCAACAGCATAAAAAACATAAAAACTCCCAAAAAACCGAAGGTTGCTGATTATATGGGTGATCTGGTGTTATATAGATACACATTTGTTTCTTAACATATGCCCATTCATTTGTATAGAATTACACTTTGATTATAGGAGTATGATCGCGGTGGCTTGATTTGAACTATAACGTCATTAAAACTTGTCTTGATTTGAAACGTCATTTAGGCGTGAAATGCTGGAATGTAAATATATACATTAACTGTCTATTTGGAATGTGATTATACAGTGATAACCTACAATGGATCCAGGAATTATGTCGCTCATAATTCCTGGATCCATTGTAGGTTATCACAGTGTAATCACATTCCAAACGTCTGTTATTGTATAAAATGACCGCATAACACACCTACTTACCCGTTTACTCTTATATTACATGGCTTAACAAAACGTGTTTGAAGCAAATTATCAATGCATCAAAAAGGAATTAGTGAGATCAGTAATTATATTGATATCAAAACATGTGCATATAAAATATTTGGCGTGCTTTGCTGGTTAGAACGAGCTCATTTTACTTACGAGGGGTCAAGCCAAACTTTATAAGGTCATGGATAGTTGGAGAGGTAATCCCGGAAATAATAATTTCGTCCTTAATGAAGTTTGATTGTTTCATTATACATGTACTAACTTTTTCAGTACCTATGTTCATTAATGGGCGCCAAGTTGGTTGAAATAGAGACACAGGAGGAAAATAACTTTATAGAATCAGAGACATACAGTTTAAGCAGTGGCAAGTAGATTATCACGCTTTTCTTATTTTTTTACGACCAGTCATGCAAAGTATACCTTTATTTCTTGAAATTTCCAAAACGTGGGTCCTGTAGCATCATATCCCAACCATCCTGCTCCGCTACGTCTTTCGGTACATTTTTGGACATAAGAATTTTCATACTCTTTGACCACATTACATCGTTTAGATCGAGGATCACTGACGAAGGTTTAGTAACCGATACGTGCATGTCTGGTCCAGGCTGGAAATTTATCTGCTCTTAAATGATGCTATTGAATTTGAAGACGTTTAACATTACAATAGATAAGATCAGTTTATCCCCCCTAAAATACATCAGTTATTGAATATAACCTAAACATTTTGCTTGTTGAGTTTATGTACGTCTTAGAATAAGTCCATTTACATTGAACGAAACATATACTTGATTCTTCTTTTTTATCCTTACCAGTAAATGAATTGAAAATACCAATAATGTATTACATTTTTGGTTAAGCCTCTGGGTAAATAGAAATGTAATCATATCATTGCTAAGGGTTAAACGATGGGCACTCAATTTGAATTTTTTGCCCAGAGATTGTTCTCTGGAAGCGATGTCGACACTTGATTGTTTATGTTACTGATGAAATCGCAATGGGTGATGTTAAAGATATATTCTTTTTGACACACATTTATGGAACTTGAAAACGAGATTTGGATGAAGGGCTGGCGCACGTTATCGGAATAATTATACCATTTGCTATGTTTTTGTGAGAAATGATCGTCTCAAGTCAACGCCAGATGCTTGTTGGTCTCGGTTCTATATGCATCAACTTGTCATTTGAGTAAGCTGATCTTTTCGAAAAACATACCATCTTTTGCTTCCTTTGTATCATATATGAATAATTAATGTAATTTCCTAAAATGAAACTATTGAAAGGAACGTATTTTATTACGCATGAAGTCTTGGTATTGACCATGTTTTCATATTTAATTGCAGGTAGTTCTATCAGCTACTGGCTGGGAGGTGCGGACATAGCGTCGGAAGGAGAATTTCGCTGGGTTAAAAGTCAGGAGAAATTTAATTTCACGGACTGGCATCCTGGGAACCCTTCTGATTCTGGTCATAACGAGGACTGTGTACATCTATTGTAAATATTATTACATGCAGCATACTTATTGGTATAGAAGTAACATCAAGAATATTCTAAAATACCTTTATTCTAGTATCAATTTTATGCCATAACACTCCGTTTTGTCATCTCGGACACATCCTTAACGCAGCCCCAGCCGCAACAAGACTAATGGCCACTTAACAAAATACGTGAAATGATACTTATAAACGATTTTCAACAACACTTTCGAAGGCGCATAATTGTATCATTCCCTTCTCGATAAAGCAGTCTGTAATTGTTTGAGTTAACCTGGCTTTAGAGTAGATTAATAATTACATGCAATATGTCTGAGCAAAAGTGATTAACTTTATGTCGTATTCATTGCAACTATTCTTTTTTTCATAGGTTCGATGCCCGAACCAGTATACTGGCGTGGAATGACGTTGCGTGTGAGAACAAATATAACTTTATCT
Source organism: Pinctada imbricata (assembly GCA_033119305.1). Lineage (NCBI taxonomy): Eukaryota > Metazoa > Mollusca > Bivalvia > Pterioida > Pteriidae > Pinctada > Pinctada imbricata. The sequence continues at coordinate 17,494,820 of VSWD01000009.1, read as the reverse complement.
GTGAAAAGGCGTAAGTGGTATCACAGAAAAACTGGTATTGATTATGAATCGTATATACATGTATATGTGTAAACGTCTTCATATTGAATAGCATCATATGATATGCCAGTGAAGTAAGCGTTATATTTAGAACGATCTTATACCTTGGTTTGAACTTTATCCTAATGTAAAGAAATTTAAAGCAAATAACCAATTTATTATTCCATCTGTATAAAAGTGCTTTTGCCCATTGGTCTCGTTGGTTTACGTGTGGGTTTTGTGTCTCATGTTCTATGACGTGATTTGGTGTTTCTTGTCCCTTTCACGTCTCTTTCTCTGAGTGTCTGCTCTGTGTTTTTAAATTAGGTGTTTTGAAGTTTTGCCGTGGGTGCTTCAACCAAATGTTGTTGGAGATTCCCTCCTTTCTTTCATTTTTGTTTGCAGCTACAAATGGAGATAAATCAAAAGGTCGTAGAAATCCGTTAACCAATCTAGGATCTAGGAAACTACTTTTCTTTTTCTTTGACACATTCAAAAATTAATATGTGCCTTAAGGTGCGTCATTGGTCACGATTTTGGACTATTCTTGCGCATCTCCTGGTTTAGAACTCAATGAGCTTGACTTTTATAGATATTTCAATTTATTATGGCCAATGTATCATTTCTTACTCTTTTAAAGACTTTAATTCATTAGCCACATTAAAGCGGCCAAGTTTGATAATTTGATCTAAAATGAACGAAGTATGCACAAGAAAATGCTTCGCGGTAATTTCTGTAAAAATTGACGTGGAGGTACTTTTATTAACTGTTCGGGTTTCTTTTACGTTAGTAATTACCGATGAATTTTGTTTTGTTTTACGTATGTAATATTATTGATTTAAGCTTTCTTATAAGGTATGGCTGATGAATACCGAAAAATTACAAATCGTTTAAATTCAACACAAAATAAAGCAAATTTTCAGCTCTGACACTTTTTCAAGAAAACCACAAAATGACACTATTTGTGAGCGTCTGTTCTCTCTTATTTGAACACGGACATATACCTTTTCTTCAATATTTTGAAAGGTCTTCCCTAGGAGCATGTGTTACTGTGTGTTTGGAAAAATCGTTGAAATTTGGTATCGCTGAAATTTTGACCTTAACTTGGATGATTTTCGATATTTTTGTGTAAAATCTATAAAATTTTAAGTTATCGGTGAAGTTGGTACCTAAGGTAGCACTTTATCAAATTCTGCTTTTATACAAAGTTTCTAACCTGTTTTATTGTATAATAACAAAGAAAAGTAAAATAAAAATCAAATGAGTGCATTTCAACACTTTTTGTATTTTCTTTACAAATGTGCTATTTTTAGCAACAAATTTCCGGCATTTTTTACCCAGTTTTCAAATAAGCATAAATCTTGAATTTCATCACGGACCTATCAATTTTCCTACATAAAATGATTAAGTGACATGAATACTATATTTTCATATGGTTATCATAAAATCGTTGAAATTCCTTCATTCAGAAATGACATGCCTTAATGGGTCAGTACATTTGTTTTTTACAGTATGAGTGAAATTCCTGAAGCCATTATTGGGTGATATCAGTAAGATAACACAACACAAGGTACAATATTCAGTCATGTATTACATGACTATTGATTCAAAAAACAAAATAAAGCAAAAAAAAAACCAAACAAACAAACTCGGCTGCTACTCTTTTTGTTGACGCACTGAGAAAAAAATGCCAAAAAGACCAACAAAATAGATAGATAAAAGTCATATTGAGCCCCGAAACAGAAAGCACGTGGTAAATATAGATCGGAATGACCAATGTGCGTCCGGGGCCGCGACATACGACGGAAGAATTTTTTACTAAATGGGTATCAAAATTTAGTATTTACAGATTTTGCTTATCTTCTTTAAAAGGCTCAAATAATACTCAGCCACACAAGATTGTACATTTATATATATATATTTAAAACAATGTTTGGCAAACTACAAATATACCAGCAAATCGCGCTGTTCTAAATTAAGAAAGTTCATGGTCCATTCTCTCGGGAGGCAGTAAAAGAGCTTTCATTTATGCTTACTTTTGGACAAGGTCCGTCATTACGACCCGTCGTATCAGTTACATGGGTAGTGAAACACCCGATGACATTCTTAGTTTTCTTATCATGACATAAGATTCCTTATAATGAGATAAAATCGCCAAGTAGTAACAGGCTTCTAGGATGAAATGAAAATTTGATTTCCTCTATACCTTTCCAGTTTCTCTTTTATCGAATGTACATAATGACTTATAACGTTGTTTGATAAATGATATCTTTGAGTATCTTTACCAATGTTATAACATTTTCGTTCAAATAACATTTTATCTACTTATTTTCAGATCTGCATCAATACTAGTAATTCATTTGAATAAGGACGATTTATTTCTTTATCAATGGGGAGAAAAGAAACGCTTCTGTACAGATGAAAATATTCTTGTCGTTATTTCTCAGTTTTAATTTGTCCTTGAATTACGTCATAACCGATGGACTGTTTGAAAGAGCTATTTGATTATGACTTCAGAAACATTTAGGTCAAGGTTTTCACTTTAACTAACTAGTAAAGACTTTCTGGAAATTTTACAAAAAATATCGTCAACTTCTTTTTAAAATTCGGATTCAGACGAGCAACAGAGTGTATTACTTTGTGTATTTCACAACCTGCATTTTCATGGTGACATATTTAACAAGTAAGAAAGATCAAAGGTTGACAGAATTACCATCGAAATTGTGTAGAATCATCAAACGCCTTTTTATACCGTGGATATGGTACTTCTGTCACCAGGCGGACATTCAAGGCTTGGTACTGGACCAATCTACAGCCTTGTACCAGCTCATTCTTATGAATTGCTTTCGGCTGACTTTGACGAGAGGACACCATGACCGGCCCTGTCGAAAATTTCTTTAGAGAAGAAAGGGCCCCGACCACCTGTCCTCTCTGAATGTCAGTCGGACTCCTCGGGTGATCTCATGCATGAGCTCGCTACAGCCTGTATGTATTTCATATGCCTTCTGTTTTATATCCATTTAAATATCCATCTGTGAAACAAAATTTTCGCGGTTCACGAGATTTGCGCCTGTCGAACCAGTGTGTAAAAGCAATGAGCGCAAAAAATAAGACACTCATTCCTTAAATAAATCTGCTGATGCAATGGACGACTTTTATTCATAATTTCAAAGTAAAGAATGAATTCTTCGTAAGAAGTCTATAACATTTACATCAACTTTCGTACATCAAAACTTAAAATTTTGCTTTTCACAAAGAAGACCTCGAAGTCATGGCATTCGTAAATATAATAGGCCTGAGATACATAGTTTCTCCTTCGATGGCTTGGTTCCTGTTTTGAATGAGCCTCTCGGCCTGCATTATATTCGTACAAAATTATACGGAAGTTACACGAAATCTACGAATATACGAAGGACCTCAAATTTACCGATACACGATACAGATTCAAGGAGTCATCTTGGACATTTCTACTTTTCGTTTATTTCAAGCAGTTAGATCAGATAAATCAGAGGAGAAAACAAACCGTCCTTTCATTAAAGTAAGATCACTAAACTGTCACAGAAAAAATCCCACCATATTTCAAAAGAAAAGAAACTCCTTGTATTTCCTATAGCTACACACCAACAGTTGCATATAAAATTTACAATTACAAACAATTCTTGCGGTGTATTGATTTAAGTAATCCCTCACTACATCCACTTCCTTGCGAATGTTCTTCATCGGATTTCAACTACTCTCCTTGTGGACACGTTATTACTGATTGACCTTAGTGTATTCAAGAACGACAAGTTGAGAGAAATGTTAAAAAAAGGGTCCCAAATACAGAGAAAGTATGTCCTTTACATGGAACCAAAATGTCAAAATTATCATGGACTCTTGTGAGGAATATGCAAGACGTTGGGCAAAGAAAGAGGATGTACAGCTCGACACCCTTTCCGAATGGATAAAATCCATCAGAGGGTTATTTTTATCTAGAATTTACCGATTAAAATCAACTGTGAACACCAGATTCGAGTCTACCTTTAAAGACACTGATGTTATCTCAAGAGCTTGCCTACCTCTAAGAACATTGTGTCATCACACCAGCAGACAAAGCCTCAAATAATTACACATTTTCTTGCAAAAAGTACTATTTCGACAGTCTAGTTAAAGATATGGGTTTAAATTCGACACCTGGAAATCCCCCTCACACCCCAATAAACCTTTCTGCCACTGAAATTATAGATAACCACAAATCAGCTCTTGCTTCCTTTGGCTTCTGCGACACTAACAATTTAGATTTAGATTTACCATACTTATACTGCATACCTAAAATGCATAAGAATCCGTACAACGTTTCATCGCTGGTTCCTCAAAATGTTCTACCAAATCTTTATTGATCTTAATCGCCAAAGTTTTAGCTGAAATCAAATCTGGGCTTCAAAAATATTGTTCGACAGTATATTCTCGCAGTGGTATCAACCAGATGTGGATTTTAAAGAATTCGAAAGAACTTTTAGAATATCTGAAATCCACTCATTTTAGTAGAGTCCATTCGATCAATGCCTTTGATTTTTCGACACTTTACACTACAATCCCACATTCTAAAGAAAGACTCGCAAAAATTATAAGCAATGCGTTAACAAGTAAGAACGGCAATCGCAAATACAAATTTATTGTCGTTAACTATGACAAAACCTATTTTGTAAAAGAAAAGTCCGATTCTGAAAATAAGTACACTGAAACAGATATCATTAAGATGTTAAACTTTCTGATCGACAACATTTTTGTGGTGTTTGGAGGAAAGGTCTTCCAGCAAATTGTCGGAATTCCAATGGTGACCAATTGTGCTCCACTCCTTGACGACATTTTCCTTTACTCATACGAAGCTGAATTCATTCAATCTTTGGACTCTGAATGGAAAAGATACTTAGCTTCTGACTTCAACTTCACTTACAGATACATAGACGATGTGTTGTCCATCAATAATCGAAAATTCGCGGATTACCTCAGCAGTATCTATCCTTCGGAGCTTGAAGTCAAAGAAACTACAGAGACAAATATTTCAGCATCCTATTTGGACATAATGTTGTCGACACTGATGGTCACATGAACACCTCACTCTATGACAAACGTGACGACTTCAATTTCAGCATTACAAACTTACCTTTTCTGAGTAGCAACATCCCTTCATCGCCTGCTTATGACGTGTTCATATCTCAGTTGATACGCTATGCCAAACCAAGTACCAAATATACGGATTTTGTTCTGAAAGGCGTCTTCCATATAAGCTTCTCAGTCAGGGATATGTTTTTGACCGACTAACATCGTCACTGAGGAAGTTCTACGGTCGATATGGGGAATGATGTCCCACTCTTCAGAATGTTGGATGATATTCTGTCATAGACCATTTGAACCATCCATCCAAAGATTGTACTCTATGTCTTCCGAAATGGAAGTAACCGGATGTAACAGTTCTACCTAATTGAAGCGGAGGGTGTTGCATGCAACCAGGAGATGCTTAATCTTCCGGGGCAACTGGTCTCACTCCCATATCGGGAGTTCGCTTCTTTCCATATGGTGGAGGTTTTTGTTTGTTTCCTTTGGTTCCTGTTTTATCCTGATTTTGTATGCCTTCGGTTTCTGATTTTCTGAATTATCGATTTTGAGCTGTATACAGGGAAATGGTCATTATCCATATTTGTCATTTGATCAAAGTAAACATCGAAGAAGTACCTATCAGTCATTCAGTCATCAAAGATGAGGTGTTTACATCTGATTATCCTTCATATACTGATAAAACATGGATATGATCAGAGTAATGTACGATCTTTTCATGTCTTTTTGAAAAAAAAAATATGCATGAATTGGCGACAGTCTCTGCACGAAAATAGTAAGAATTCATATGCGTAATACGGTACATAATTTTTTTTTCAAAAATGACTGAAAAAAATTATTGAACTTCAATGTATCTTGATTATGTTCTTTTTAATTGTATTACCACTGTAAAACCATGTTATTGCTGGCACAGTCAACGTTTGTGTATTGCTCCTTCGTACGTTTGAACAACAAAAATCAAAAAAGGAATCGAATGTTAGAAATGATAGCACAGTTCAGTTGTATGTATGTTACAAACCTCATATGTTTGGACTCTACAGTTCCCTATTGGTACTAATTGTGCGCATATTGTTGTAGATTTATTTTTATACACGCATGAAAAAGAATTTATCCCAAATCTTCAAAAGCAAAGAAAACATGATGATTTGAAATGTTTAATTGGTACTTCTATGTACCTGGGTGATATTCTTACAATCGACAATCCTGTTTTTGAAAATAATTGACTCCAAACGAGGCAAACGTTAAAAACACAGAAACACCATTTTTTGGCCTAAATATCAAAATTGTTAATAGAGAGGTGATTTCGGATTAAACACAGTAAATTCTCCCTGGATTGACGGTGATGTCCCTAGATTACCGTCATATGGTATCTAAATTTTGCAGCTAATCCGGTATACTAGAGCATGTAATGATGTTTTTGATTTTCATAGTAGAAATTTACAAATTACCAAGAAACTTTAAGGCCAAGGTTTTCACTTTCATAAACTAGAAGACTTTCTGGAAATTTTACAAAAAAAATATTGTCAACTTCTTTTGAAATTCGGAGCAAGCAACAGAGTATATTACTTTAGGTATTTCGCAACCTGCATTTTATGGTGACATGATTAACAAAATAAGAAGGATCAAAAGTAGACAGAATTACCATCGAAATTGTGTTAGAATCATCAAACGCCTTTTATACCTCTGTCACCAGACGGACACTTGGCTTGGTACTGGACCAATCTACAGTCTTGTACCAGCGCATTTTTAAGAATTGCACTCCGGCTGACTGTGACGACGGGACTCCATGACGGGTCCTGTCCAAACCGCTTTAGAGAAGACAGGGCCCCAATCACCTGTCCTTTCTGAATGTCAGTCGGACTCCTCGGGTGAAAACATACATGAGCCCGCTACAGCAGGCAGAGCACGGGCTGTATTACGTAAACCCTCTTTTATATCCACTTACATATTTATCTGTGTTGCTTGGGGCCCTGCGTTTTGCGGTCTTGTTTGTGTGTGGTAATCTAACAGTGAGGAGGTTGTTTTACACCACAATTGTACGTTCTTCGGGACCTCTGGGTAATCGGAAAAATGGGAGGGTTGTGCGCACGTAATCCAGGATAACCACACCGTCTGCTACTGACGTGGAAGATGGCCGTCCTAAGTCGGCACCGAGTGCACATTGGTCTCGTTGGTTTATGTGTAGTCATTTCTGTTTTACGTTTTTCTTTGATTTTGCATTACTTGCACCATTTGCGTCTCTTTATGTGCGTGTCTGCTTTGTGTTTTACAGTGGCTGTTTTGGGGCTCTGCTGTTTGTACTGCAACTAGGTGTTGTTGGAGATCCCCTCCTTTCTTCAAGAATGTAATCAACTTCAATATATGACATACGTGACGACTTTAACTTAAAAATTACAAATTTCCATTTATTGAGTGGTAGCATTCCATCATCAACTAAGTGTATTCCTATCGCATTTGATACGCTTTTCCAGAGCAATTCAAAATACAAAGACATTTTTCCTGAAGGCAAAGTGAATGACAGACTACGTCACTGTAACATTTTAACGACGATACAATGAAAATATAACATCCTGTTGTCAATAATCTTTGAGAGATACTCTAGATTAGAGTCAACCACGTACTTTCACCTGTGTTGACCTCCAATGCACGACATAAGTGACAAGTGTTCCTAGCAAGAAGTGGATGCTCCCTCTTCCCATGTAGCTGTTATCTTCACTTTGGAATCAATTTTGCTCCTTTTGCATAATTGTAAATTCATGTGTTTTGTTTTGGGTTTGTATGCACTTTGATAATGGTTTTTGGAATCCGCGTTTTGATTTCACTTACTGATTCAAGCAATGCTACCACAGATCAAGATCAAGAAAAATAACTGTTCGAAAGAGACCATTTCCACTTGTTAATAAGATTTTCAGACTTTTTCAACAATTTTAAATATGCACAACGGTAGGAGAAGTAACCAGAAATCTCCTATCATGTTACGTTGAATTTTATTCCTTTATCCAGACTTAATCTCCACAAACATTAGGGAACGTTGTTTCAGAAGATTAAATTTTAACAAGTATGATATATAATCATTATAATATGTTGCATAAAGGAAAGTTCGATTTGTTTAGAAGTACATATTATACTCAATGAACGATCAAATAACTTACTGTTCTCAATGTCAATATGAGGCATGCACCAAAGATAAAACTGATAAAGGTATTCTTAAATTCAACACACTATTTCATGTGAACTGATATGTACAACATGGTGCCCAAATTCACAGTCATCTCAATTTTCCTCAATATTGGTAAGATTTTCGTATTCCTGTACTCTAATTTAAAACAGTTTTAAAAATCTTTACTCACACATACAAGGTGAATTATAGAAATGTTTATTTTACTTGTAAAAATCCTGAATTCTGATTCCAGAGATGTTGTTATAATACTTCAATTTGGCAACTTCTAAATTAAAAAATAAATAAATAAATAAATAAAAGTAGAGGGCGCTACTAAAATACAGTTGGCTTTGTTTGAAAATCGCTTTGGCATTTTTAAAATTAAGTACTACGGGTGAGGATTTACTTGTCGAAACACATGTCTGATGCATAAATTTGTTTGAAATTTTCGTTAAGAAGGTAAAAAATAGGAGCACTTCTATATTATTACGATAATTATCATAAAAGACACACAAACCAAATGTATTATTCCCCGTACATGATGATGAATGGTTCTCCTCTTTATGTTGTCAGTAATTGCAGTATACCTCTCCTCTTATGAAGTGAACGCACAAACAACAGACTGTCCTAGCGGTTGGGTCGTGTTCAGATCATCTTGTTACAAGTTTGTCAAAGACGCCAAAGACACTTGGAGAGAATCAGAGGTACTCGGCCCTAGCGCATCTCTGATCTTAAAATAATTTTGATTGAATGCTAATGATTTATTAATCTGAAAAAGAACAGCAGAGAATACGAGATTTGTCTTTTCTTTACCCTGTCTGAATAATATGTACATAGCCATCCTGATGAAACCATCACATAAGGAATTCATATATTATCTCTTTTCTCGCATTGTGCTATTGACTAATCAAAATTCTTTTATCAGCAAAATGTAAAGAATCACACTTCGATCAAACCTATCAATTTGATTCAGACTGTCCTTTCATCAAAAGAAATATAGTCATGTCAATTCTGTGAGTGATTGTTCTTCAATAACATAGACCTCTTTCAAATCTGCATACAAATAATTCACAGGAAACTACATGTATTCTTTCGACAAAAGCAATACAAATCGATAACAGAGAACAACTTAAAGTCCAAAGTACACAGGCAAACAAAAAAGCACAGAAAAACGGAATACGAGCAGCATGATAAAAAAGACCCGTGGAAACCTAAAGCCGACGTAACTTTATAAGAGTATGCCGTTATCCGGATCGCCAGCAACCAACTCTTCTACTTATTGGCAAACACAGAAGTGTCTGCAAACGTACATTTAATGAGGAGGTGGACAGGGTGAAAAGGAGGTGGGAGAGGGAGGAGCGGAAGGAGTGAGGAAGGGGAGGGAGGAGTGAGGAAGGGGAGGGAGGAGGGAGAAGGGGGAAAGGGTAGGGGAGGGAGGAAGGATGTGTGTGAGGAGGAGGTAAGAGGGAGGGGAAAGGGGTACCAAACTCCAGGCAGCTCAAGTTTACGTTCCGTTACCCTACTCTTCTTGTTTGACTGTAAGGAGGAGACAACTCTGTTCGGAGAATGAAACGGGTAACCCTGCCCCCCCCCCCTTTTTTTTTTATTAAAAGTCACATCTGATTAAGACCATATCCTGGATATGTAAATGAAATAAGAAACACGAAAGTATAGGAGCGAAATACTCTTTCTCTGCCGACTGTAGCGACTTATTATCTTGTCAAACGAGAAGTCTGATCACTGTAACTGAACTTACAGATGGATTGAACCATGATGTCCTTGGATAAGGACCTGTTATGGAGTCCTGTTGGAGATTTGAAACACTTTTTATCATTACAGTACATATGCTCATTAATGGGTGCTAAATTGGTTGAAATAGAGACAAAGGAAGAGAATAACTTCATAGAATCACAGGCCTACTTTTTAAGCAGCCGTAAGTAATTTTTCGAAGTAAGCACATGCTGGGTTTACGTTCCTGAATATTACTGCTATATATAGCTTCAGTGCTCTTATCGGTTTGTGATTGCCTGTTCGGAATAAACAATGATCATTTTGATTTAAGATATTTGGTTCAGATCGCTCAGTGCTCGATTTGGTTTGCGATTTTTATTCCCTCTACGATTTGTGTTATCAGATACATGGTGACGTATAATTTTAGAACATGTTTAGCATTCGACAAGTTACAGGTAGTGATATCAGTTACTGGCTAGGAGGTGCAGACATAACATCGGAAGGAGAATTCCGCTGGGTTAAAAGTCAAGAGAAATTTAATTTCACCGACTGGCAACCTGGGAACCCTTCTGATTCCTGGCACAACGAGGACTGTGTCCATCTTTTGTAAGTACTGTTTCATTATCTTCTATCATAAGTTCATTTTAATATCATGAAGTTCGATGCTCTCCATCAAGAGCTTTTATATGAAAAAAAAAACAACAACTAAGAGTCCCCTTCGGCGTTGCCGGTAGGGGACTTACTAGCTATATAGAGTAGGAATCATAAGCATCGGGTGGTTAGACAAAATAGAACATGATAAGCCTTCATGGACAAACCAAAGAAAGTACTATACGCACTAAGATATTACAAACCATAGATTCAAACAAGAACGAGACCATAGAGAAAATAACTGCGACAAGAACAGCTAAGCAGAACAGCCATGTGATCATAGAGACAGAAAGCACGAAAAGACCAATAAGCAACAGAACAGCCATGTGATCATAGAGACAGACAGCACGAAAAGACCAATGATCAACAGAACAGCCATGTGATCATAGAGACAGAAAGCACGAAAAGACCAATAAACAACAGAACAGCCATGTGATCATAGAGACAGAAAGCATGAAAAGACCAATAAGCAACAGAATAGCCATGTGATCATAGAGACAGAAAGCAAGAAAAGACCAATAAGCAACAGAACAGCCATGTGATCATAGAGACAGAAAGCACGAAAAGACCAATAAGCAACAGAACAGCCATGTGATCATAGAGACAGAAAGCATGAAAAGACCAATAAGCAACAGAACAGCCATGTGATCATAGAGACAGAAAGCACGAAAAGACCAATAAGCAACAGAACAGCCATGTGATCATAGAGACAGAAAGCACGAAAAGACCAATAAGCAACAGAACAGCCATGTGATCATAGAGACAGAAAGCACGAAAAGACCAATAAGCAACAGAACAGCCATGTGATCATAGAGACAGAAAGCACGAAAAGACCAATAAGCAACAGAACAGTCACAGCAAGACCAATGAATAGAAAAATATATTACGATACACAGAACATATTGAATCATCATGCATAAGGACAACAACGACGCTACTACAAAACACACACATTGTTCAGTCAGCGTTATCATTCGAAAGGTTGTTACACCAGAGAGCAGAAATGACCCAAAGGGCCGACGTAAAGACAATCAAAGGGACAGTATGACACAAGTTATTGATAACCGTTATAACCCTTCTAATTTAAGTTTAGCTCTCATCATTCAATATGCTTCATATATTGTTTAGGGAATAAAGAGAGTTGTTGCACGGTCTACCTTGTAGACGGTAATTAACACCTTTCCAGACAGTGCAATATTTTTCATTTTGAAACAATGATTGAATTAACGATTGAACTAATCATTGAATGATCAACTGAGCCGTTAACTGTCCTTAACTGACCTTACGTCCATTGCCTACCGTTTTGAAAATACAAAAAAAAAAATGAATGTTGGCTTTAGCATCTTTAAAATGGCATTTCATAATAAGAATTAAAAAGAAATCCCGCGATTTACAGGTTGAACTTAGGCTACTTTTTTCAATGTCATGGGCGGATCTAGATTTTTCCCCATTAGTTTGATTCAGCCCGTTAGGAAAAGGGGTCCAGCCTATGATTCTGGAAGAAAATACATAGAAACGGGAAATCGTGTTTTTTTTTTTTTTACAAATTCTAGGGGGGGATTCCTGACTCCCAGCCCGCTCTAGATCCGCTCTTTGTAAAATGTTTCAATATGCATAGGATCAGCTTCCAGACAAAACTCGTAAGATTTCGATTGAATAATGTACTGACAGGTATCCTTAAATACTTTTGAAAAGATTAGAAACATGCAAAGATATAATATCATAATAGCGGAAAATTCCCGTAGTTTTGAATATTTGTTGGAAAACTTGTATAGGGGACTCCTTAACCGCATCTCGGAGTAAGCCTCCTAAAATCCGCTTTCTATGTATCCTAATTACACCCTAGTTTGAAAAATTCAAATATCAGTTTCCCTTTATTTTATTAACTTTAATACCCTTAATCATGTTAATGTAACAACAAATACTGGACCGAATTTTTCTACTGTTGTTTTCTTTGAAATCTACATTTAAAATGCGTGAAATTCTTAACTGTTTACTGACCATGAGTAGTTTTATCCTACTTGGAATGACAACTTATAATTACTCAATCAACGGTGATAATTGTTTGATGGCATAACAATTGCCGTGCAACAAGTGGGTTATTCAACTGCTCCTCGGGCTACGCCCTCGGAGACAGTAGAATAACCCTTACCTACACCTTAAAAATCTTTTCTTAGGTTCGATCGCCAGACCAGTTTGTTGGCGTGGAATGACGTTGCTTGTGAGAACAGATACAACTTTATATGTGAAAAGACGTAAGTTTTATCATCAGTGAATTAAGCCAAACACAAAATCCGAAATCAAATTCACAATCAAAAACCTGACAAATTCTTGAAAAAATATAAAACAGAGCTTCCTTACGAGAAGGGGCCACATCTCTCACGCTCACAGTTGCAAACAAAAGAATGACAGTGGACAATTAGGTGGAGGCCCTTGAGTACTTGCTTCTCTTTAAGGTTTCGTGAAATTATAAGCATAATTTTTGGAGATGTCGAAAATGCTTCAGCAAATTAGAGCCCTCGATGGCTATATTTGTAAGACAATGGGCACGAAAAACACAAACTCTGTAGAGGATCATGAGTACTTGTTTCCTGTAAGGTTTCGTGGAATTATGTGCAGCGGTTGCAGAGGAGAAGTCGAAAATGCGTCAGTCAATCGGAGCCCTCGGTGGCCACATTTGTTGACCCATCGGCACGAAAAACACAGATTCGGTAGAGAATCTTAAGTATTCGCTTCCTGTAAGGTTTCGTGAAATTCTGTGCAGCGGTTGCAGAGGAGACGTCGAAAATGTAAAAAGTTTACGCCTGACGACGGATGGCGCGCTATGACAAAAGCTCACCTGAGCTTTGCTCAGGTGAGCCAAAAAAATATGACAAACAGACGGAGACAATAACACAGCTTCATAGAGACACGAGTGACAACTATCTCAATAGACCAGTGCAAGTACGGAATGCATAGTAGGTGACACTGTTAAAATTGGAGTGAAACCATGCGCGGATCCAGCATTTTTGGTCAGAGGGGGTCCAAAATTTCAGGAAGTCTACCTATCATGTAGGTACATATATATCTGTGCACATGATGGGAGGGGGGCAATTCTGAGGGGGGTGGGTATTGTTAGCTTTTTCACATTTATTTTTATGAAGAATTGGCGAGCGTGAAAATTTTTAGATTTGAATGTCAATTCGACTTGATTCGATTGAGATTATTATTTATATCAACATTGAATATTTTACTCCTTATATCGGCGAGCGGATATCTTTTGTCCATATTTCATGAGAATAAATGGATAAGAGATGTGTCATTTCCCAAATAATCAGACATCTTAAAATGACAAAACCGTGTACATCCTATGAAGTAAGGGACTGTTGAAAGTATGCGTTCCTGAGACCCAAGACAATTATATAAAATTACTTAGTATGAACAATTGAAAATGATAAAGGAATGCAGAAAAAATAGTTTTGTATTTGTAAAGTGAAGCGAGCCAAAATTTTAGATTTCAAAGCCCTTTCATGCATTTTTAGACCCATTTCAATTAGAAATGGGCCAAAGCTGGACCCACCTCCGAAAATCTCGGGGGGTCCAGACCCCCGGTTCCCCCCCCCCCCCCTCTGGATCCGCGCATGGAAACTTCGAAAGAGAATTATTATTGATTCTGTGTCAAAAGGAGAGTGAAAACAAAGGTATCGTAGGAAAATACAGTACAAAAAATAGACAAACTTGATTGTCAAATACATCTTAAAACTGTCTTACATGGAAACTCTTACACTTATTGTTACAGTATGAGTAAAAATCAAGAGGTCACCATCGGATGAAGAAACAAAACAGAATATGAGGCAATTTGTAAGTATCTTAACTTTTAAAAAAATTAAGGAAAACTTCGATCACTGTCTCGAACATGTCCACATTGTGAAGTCCACATTGTAAGGTCTACTAAACAGTAAACACAGCAACCCACAAAAAAAAAATCATGTTCAAGATGTCATACAAACGCAGATACCACAGGGGACATCGGACACACACACACCCTCTCACACACACAAACAACAAAGAGCAAGACAAACAATGATTCTGTTATGCAACACGATGGATGAGCCGTGGTAACCAATGACATCTGGAACCGATTAAATATCGATTAATGTATTGTTATTCGAGTTTCATGTATTGTTTGTTTGGTTTGATTGTTTGTTTTCGCGTACATCGTTGTCTCCCTTTGTTTGGTGCAGTTGTTTTTTTTTTTCTGATGTTCGTTTTTTTTAATTCTGCGGATGTGTTCCGCTGTGGTAAGTGCAGAATTGTTTTACTGGATATCCTTTCCACTTCCTTAATAACACCCCCCCCCCCCACCTGACAACAGTTTTCTTGCTCGACAATAAATATTATTATCAGAATTTTGTGTATATTTGGATAAGGGCGTCTACGTACGAGTGAATCGGTCGTGTAAAAACTTGAGATTTGTCCAGATGTTCATTATACTTTGCATGTAGATTAAAGCTGTCCTTCGCGAGAGAAGACCACTAAATGTTTTTTTTTTCAAATTCAGGCCATTCCAACCCTTTTCCTTTTTCTGCTTATCGTCCATATCAAAACTCTAAAGGAAACCCAATTTTTGATGAGTAGTCATCGAATTGAGACAAAAAAAGTCTGACAACACATGTTCATCAACAAAAAAAAAAAACAAAAAACCCACAAACACACCAACAACCCCCCCCCCCAATCAGTAAGAAAAAAAAACCAAAGAATAAATGAAAACACCGAAGAATTCCTGGATCATATTAATACATCAATAAGTAATCTATCGTTGATAAGGAAACCGTTTTCATTAAAGCTGTTAAGTTATATTATATGTAAATATTTTAAAATACAAAAAATGCAGAATCATGGAGGGTTTTTTAATATTTTTGTTGCAAGTTGAATTCAAGAGTTTTGTGAAAAAAATAAAAGAGTTTAAAATAGCTTTTTGTGAACTTTTTACATGCATTTAACAGAATAATGAACTGATGCAAACACTTTTTTTTAATTTTCAGATCTGCAACTATACTTTATTTGAAATGTAAAGTTTGTTTTCTCTAGCAAATGTGTTAATGAATATTAAATTATTTCATTTTGCGTTGTGACTTTTATGTCGAGCTACCAAAAATTGTAGATTATGTTGACCAGCAGTGAAGTGTACGTTAACCTTTTGAATGTTAAACGTCTTCAAATGCAATAGCATCGTTATAGAACAGATAAAGCAGCATGAACCAGACATGCACGTTTTGGGTACATAACCCTCGTCAGTGATCCTCAATCTGAATAATGGAATACGGCCAAAAAATGTGATAGTCATTATCTCCAAAAATGTACCGAAAGACAGCAGGAAGGATGGGATATGATGCTACACGACCCACGTTTTAGAAATTTCAAGAAATTTTGATAATAGAATTTTTTTCAATGCGTTGAAGAAACGATCAACCCTAGAAGTTTATAGAACTTGGCTACTTGTGCCCTTGATCCAAGTCTGAAATTCGTGAATGAAAGTCAAACACCAAACCCGAAATCAGAGTCAGAAAATCATAATCAATAGGCTTGCAAATTATCTAAACCAGACTTGTCAGAATGACAACATAGCTCGCCGGTGGCAACCATATGTAAATTGCAACAACAACAATAAAAAAGGTCTTATCACAAGGAATGCACATGTGAAATATCAAAGCCCTATCACTTACCAATAAAAAAATATGGCCAAGGTTAAAGTTTTTCAAAAGTAGGTCAATCATCTCCAAGGTCAAGGTCACAAGGTCAAAAATTTTGGTATCCATGGAAACGTCTTGTCACAAGGAATGCACATGTGAAATATCAAAGCCCTATCACTTACCAATCAAAAAATATGGCAAAGGTTAAAGTTTTTCAAAAGTAGGTCAATCATCTCCAAGGTCAAGGTCACAAGGTCAAAAATTTTGGTATCCATGGAAACGTCTTGTCACAAGGAATGCACATGTGAAATATCAAAGCCCTATCACTTACCATTCAAAAAATATGGCCAAGGTTAAAGTTTTTCAAAAGTAGGTCAATCATCTCCAAGGTCAAGGTCACAAGGTCAAAAATTTTGGTATCCATGGAAACGTCTTGTCACAAGGAATACACATGTGAAATATCAAAGCCCTATCACTTACCATTCAAAAAATATGGCCAAGGTTAAAGTTTTTCAAAAGTAGGTCAATCATCTCCAAGGTCAAGGTCACAAGGTCAAAAATTTTGGTATCCATGGAAACGTCTTGTCACAAGGAATACACATGTGAAATATCAAAGCCCTATCACTTACCATTCAAAAAATATGGCCAAGGTTAAAGTTTTTCAAAAGTAGGTTAATCTCCAAGGTCAAGGTCACAAGGTCAAAAATTTTGGTATCCATGGAAAGGTCTTATCACAAGGAATGCACATGTGAAATATGAAAGCCCAATCTGTATTGGTTTAAAAGTTATAAGCAAGGTTAAAGTTTTTGTGCACGCGCACGCAGACGCCAACGCCGACACCGGGGGTATGACAATAGCTCTCCGGACATTCGTCCCGGCGAGCTAAAAATAGATAGGGAGGATACGGTGAAAACAACGGAACGTTTTCTCACGAGAAAAGAAAAAACGGACGAACAGACGGAGAAAATTATACAGCATGATAAGAACACGACGGACAAATCATTCCATAATATAATGGAAAATCTTAAGAGTCCGTACGGAACTTGTAGATGGCGCGGCACGTTTAATACCGCGCTGAATTAACAAGTTTGGTTTTAAATCTTTTGAAACATCACAGGAATCATGTTAGGTCATGTTTTGTTTTTATTCTGTTTTGCGTCCTTTTGAACTTGAGAAAGCTACAAGCCAGCCTGGGAGAAAAACAAACAAGCACAGTAATTTTATATTATGCGACTCTATGTCAAATCTGACAGATACTTGTTTCATTTGATTTGTCAATAAAAGATAGATAATGCACTGTCTGGAATATCTGCAGTACTTTTACAGGAAATATAAAAAATAAACAATTTCCCGAGTGTTGTTGGAGATCCCCTCCTTTCCTTCAGGATCTTTTCTTCCTATTTTCAGCGACATGGGTAGACTTTTGTAATAGTATATACGGGACTGCCTCGGATAAAGCAGTTTCAACATATAAAAACAAATAAACAAAATCAAAGAGAAACAAACAAACAAAAGAAAACCAAGAAGTTGATCAGGTTTTTAACCTTTAATTTCGTGTAATATGCCAAAATTTGTTAGAGAGACAATCAGCATATCCTAAAGTGGCATGTAAAATAAGAATGTATAAAAGCTAAACTGAAATCTGTAAAAAAAGAACATGACCCACATGTTTACAATTCCCCCTTTTGGATATGAATTATTTTCTCAGCTTGGCTGTTGTACATCCACCACTTTACAACACATTATACCGAACCACTAGCTATCTATTCTCATAGACATTGATTTTCTGGGTAGTCAACAAACTGTCGATCGAATTTGATTACTTTCATTATTTTACAAATAACAAACACAAAACAGACAACAAACATCCTCTGATTTATAAATAAGTAGTGAAAATCCTCACCATATCTTTACCCCGTCTAGATAAGATCTATATTGCGGTAACCACAAAACGTCATGATTTTTCATCGTTTGGGCCTCAAGCTTTCTCAAAGTTCCTGACTTGAAATCATAAGGATCGAAATTAAATTTCTTAAAAAAATCTAAAATGACATGTTTAGTCGGCCTTGTCACATGCCATCTATATTCCATTAATACACCCTGAACATCTACTTTTTCGAAAAATTTGACCGCTCCCTGGAACGCTTTATGCTCTGATCCCTCCACATCCATCTTTATTAGTGATTTTCTAAATGCACAAGCATGAGGTAAGTCTAGAATATCATCCAGTGTAGCTGTTCTTAATATAGTGGCTTTATTAAAATTGAACACATTGCCATCCCATGCCACCTTGAGTTTATGAAGGTCGGAGTTATCGTCCATGAAAGCGCCACCAAACCCGCCGCCTGTGGCGTGTATTATTTTAACTGGAGTGTGATCGTTACTGATTGCATTATGGATGATGGTTAATTTATTCAGCACATTCCCAGCTGTTGCCGAAGCACAGATGTGCTGTGTGCTCTCCGTAGTTGCTTCTAACGCTATAGCATTTCTTCCGTATTTCGCAGCTTGAAGGGAGTTAACTCCGATATTTGCTCCGATGTCAATCAGACTAACTTCCGGATCTAGTTTCAGGAGAGGATATAACGTTTTAAAGACATGCGGTTCAAAATTGTGAGTCCTGAGAACAGCTTTTGAGATCCCGTCAGAGGCAGGGTCGTGAATATATATTGGCATGTCTCCAACAAGTGAATGAAATGTTACTTTACCAAAGTGAAGTTTGTCTTGAATCAATCCTTCAACATCCGAACATATGTTTTTGTCGTAAATCCAAGAACTTTCATTGTACATAAACACCTGTGGTTCTGTATTAGAATTCATCGTTTCTTTACTTGGATCACATTTTGATATAATAGCTCTGACCGGGCTGTCTACTACCGGGATATTCTCGAGTGATTTCGCCCCCATAGTTCTATCGGGCATTCTCCTTTCGAGAATACTGTCTTTACGGGCGTATTGTACGTTATCAGATTGGCTACCTCTATCAAGAGAGAATCTATTTGAGTTTGAATTTCCATTATCTCGCTGAATGGTACTTGAACGTGGACCGGATGAAAAATGATACCTCCACGAAATCAGAAGAAGAAGAAGTACCGTTACACACAACAGTGCTGTCTGAAGCCAGTTAAGTCTGCAACCGACGCTCTTCATCATGATATCTGTAAGACAAAAACATAAACTACTCAAATAATTCATGTGATATAACACCTCAAACGGGTATTTATATACGTCCCTAGAATATAAGGATGTTAATTTGACTGAAATTATTTGTAAGATTATGTTATAGACCCATCTCTGCCTGGGGATTTTTCATTTCTCATTTTTCAGTGAACGCAAGCGTTTATGACTTCAGAATACACTATTTTCTCGTCAATTTCAATTTTTTCTTAATGTTCTTAAGGTATCCTTTATACAAAACATTATATGTTATATAGTTAGAATCACAGCATATCTGTACCTATACACTGCCATCCATAAATAACTATACAAACAAGGAAATCATTCTAAATTCTATATAAGTTTATCCTAATTTTACAACCCTGAACTTGAAAGAATCATAATAATTGGCTTTACATAATTCAAAATTATGAATTGTGATAAGGAAAATGTAAGAAGAAACTTTTTTCATCTGCACAATTTTTTTCCAAAAATTGTCATTTTTTTATAGAAAAGAATAAAAGTTTTAAAAACTTCAAATATTTTGGTCAAGTTTGTTAAAAATGATTTCTACAAGGTTCATTGTTAGAATTATACAGTAATGGATTTGAAACTGTTCATTTAAAAACAGCAGCATGAGTAGAAATAGTGTATACTAGTTTATGGATGGCAGTGTATATACTATTAGACAACTTAGAAACGACGTAGATAACTTTTCAGCGTTCTTTTTTCCTATACGTTGTTAACATTATTGAATATTTCTTATATTTGCGAATTATTCATGTTACATTTTCTAATTAAAAAGAATAACTCATTAACATTGTGTATGTATGAAAAAAACAATATTTCTACATCATAATTTCATTTATTCTTGCCCTAGAGCTAAGAAACTTCAAGCAAATATTGTTCGTGTGGATAAAAGCGGCTGTTTTGATTTTGAAGACAACAGGCACAACGAAACACAATGGTGAACTATCACAAACAGATTGCCTAAGAAGAAGGGGGTCCGCTTTTGAGTTTTGAGTCAACATACCCGGTAGGTCAACGTCACACTTGTTATTATGGAAAACAGGGTTTCTGAACAAAAACCTCCGTTATTCTTGACGTACAAGGAAAATATCTTTTATAAGTAAATTGTTCTGACCCAAAAAGGGATTCCCAATGGGTCGCCTTGACCACAAGTTCCACTCTTTAGCTTTTTGATTATTCGTATGTTTGTATTATATCAAGAGCGTACTGAATTGGAACTCAATGTTTTGGACAGATCATGAGGGTTTGGGGTAGGAAGGGGGTGATCGAAAGGTAGCCCAAAATCAAAGCCTTGAAATAAAATATATGAATATAAATATTATTTGCTTGTAATTTACATAAAAAACAAGATGAAAAAAAAGATCTTGGAAAAAGATGCGTTGTGGGGTTTCGAGTTCGCGGGGGGGGGGGGGGGGGGGGGGGGGGAGGGGGAGGGGGTGTCCGTTACAGGGAGGAAGTAATGCATACTACAAATGTAATTCAAAATTACACTCTTTCTTCCTAGCTATGTCTGCCTATAAAAGAATCTGTATCTTACACAATTACATAAATGCACTTAGTGACACACATTGTATATTTACATTGTACCTGTTTACTAAACGGCTAAAATACTAAAATTTCCTAATTTTAAAATTAATTAATTTTAAACAAGTCCATTGTTTCGATCTTCTAAAATTATATCAGAATAAAAAACACTGCACATTGCATGGATTTACTTACATGTTGATAAAGCAAATACAATCCTCTATATTTTTATAACAAATGACCGGTACACAAGTTAATATTTTACACGCTTGTAAAAAAATTAAACTTAATTAAAAAAAAAAAAACAGCAATTTTGGACAAATCACAAGAATGAGGGGGAGGGCCCCAGAGTTTGTGAGATTTGAAAGTATTTTCTGAAAGTATAAAGGCCCTATTCGAAAATGAATTGGATATACATGTACACTTTGCCAACTCGGGTTTTTCGTGGAAATTTTGGGTAAAAAGTTACAAATTTCATAAAATGCTGAAAATTGGAAATGCTTAATTTTATTAAATTTTTTGGAGTCTTTACATACTTTGGACATGTACTCATATCAAAAGTAGTTAATGAATGTTTTAAGTCATCACATTTCAATTTTGGCAAATTAAATAAAATTAAGCAATTCCAACTCTGGGGTATCTTGGGGTATAACATATTTCCATGAAAATTACAAAAATGTTAAGACGAAATACCCGTTTTTTCCCCAAAACCCAAAGATAAAGGCAAATTTCAAACTTTAACTTTCAGAAAATTGCATAGAAAATCATCATGAAATGTAGTAAATAACAAATTACATTAGTCTACCTTATTTTGCACATATTTAAAGCTTCAGAATCTGATGTAAATTTGTCCAAAAGACGGCGAAATTATTGAGTTTTGATAAAAATAAATAGTTTTTACCCCCAACTTTTTTTCTCGTAACAACGAGATTTTTTCTCGTAACTACGAAATTTGTTTCTCGTAACTTAATAATTTTTTTTCTCGTAACTACTACAATTTTTCTCGTAACTACGAGATAGAAAATAAATATAACATGGCACGAGCTGGCTTCCGTAGGAAATACACACTCATGAACTAGAATATTTTATTTATATTCATTTTATTTTTACTTAGAACCAACAACCTTTTTTTATCGCCAAGCGATACAAATCCCCTACCGGTATAAATCGGAGACCAATACTGAACTCGATGCATGTGAGACAAATACCAGTTCGGTATCTGTAATAACATCAATAAAGAAAAGACAAGAACACTGAAACTGTAATGAAAATAGCAAAGTCACAGGGTAATAACTCTATTCAAACTAGGTCAGCTGGAGCAAATATTGAACATGATCTATCACAAACCAAAACTCAGTCCAACATTTGCGATACATGTAACAGTGAAAAAAGGTCTGAATTTTCAAATCTAGGAAAAACTTGAATTTTACTAAGTCCAAGAACAAGAACTCTTGTAGGTAAAAATAGGTCAATTGAAACTAATTCGAACTTCCTCTGAATTACACCGACATATATTCACATACTAGTACCAAAAAGGTTTATTCCCCATACGCCTACTCGGTTAAAATCACATTTTGATAATTAGGTGTGAATGGGGTCCTAAAAAGGGTACATGTGTACTAATTAGTTACCTGATTTACCTGTACAAGTAGAAATCATACATATTCATTTTCTCTATCTCTATCAACATTGTGCTACACTTGAAAAATGATGAAAAATATTTCTGATTCATTCTAAAAAATCTTTAAAGTTTTGTAGCAAAGTTATAGTTTAACTTAAAAGATATAATATACATGTTTATACATGCATTTACGTGAACTTCATATTTATGTTTTAACGATTGACTTTTTTACACAAAAAATATATATCCAACCGTTTTCTTTTTTTCTGCTTTTTTTTGTACATGTACTACATGTGGTTTAGACTACAATTTTTTTTCATGGGAAGAAAGTAGTATATGTACGTCCAAATTCGTTTGCGAAGGTTACACGCAAACGAGGCAATAACTCAAGACATTCGCTATCAAGACAATAACGAATGCGCAGCATCCCCTCGCAACTGTATGATTCGACATGTTTGTTACAAGATTTTAATACCAATTCTCTGTAAGGACCAAAAAAAAAAAAAAAAAAAAAATCCATAGGACCGGCATGTCACCAATTTGAAAGATTCTTGGTAAAAGACATAGGTATAAATCAATAACATCATTTTTGCAATTTAAGTTTCCAGCATCTATGTCTAAATTTTTTAGAATTTTGAAAATATTGAAAACAAAGCATATTCAAACGACTTGTTTCCATGGAAACGGGTATATCAGTCAACTGTAAAATTCTTTATTAAATCATTGTATCCTCTTGTGTGGATATGTAAGAAAAGAAATCCACTCCATTAATCTATACTCTTCATATAAGTGGTTTAGGAGAGGGAAAAACAATTTCAGAAAGGGACATACATGTATTTTTGACTTGAAAAGTGCCTACTTTTGACTCGAAAAGTGCCTATTTTTGCATGATTTTGATTAGTTTATAGCATGTAATTTTAGATCAGGTAGATGGGGTTCAGGTGCATTTCATCTTTAGAAAATATAAGTCACTGCTTTAAAGAGTTACATATGTCTAAGTGTAAAGCTATCAAAATGGTTTCCATGGCAACACATTATCCAAATATATCTAATCTGAATCTTAATTGATATATTTAGTCCAGAAAACGATCAGAAACATCGGAAAAACTTAATTTATGAAATCATAAAGACTCCGACACCACAACTTAACAAGCTTTTCAAATTCTTTTATGGGTGTATTTAGTATTCTGTGCCGAAGATAACCTTTATCTTCCGGTGGAGGAGAGGGCGTCAAATTCCCCTCAATTTTGAATTTTTGAAATGGAAGTCGTTCATATATACACTTGAAGTTGGAATACCTTAGGCTTTACATGTAATACAAACAGAGGTTAATACATGTAACTAATTAGTGCAAAGCATACCCTTTTGATGGCCCCATTCACACCCAATTAACATAATGTTATTTTAAACGAGTAGGCGTATGGGGAACACACCACCAAAAAGTAGTTCAATAGCTTCAATAATGAAGAAAACAGTCCAGAAAAGTTAAAATATTATGATTGTATTGAGTACTCTTCGACGTGTATAACGGAATCAAAACTATAACTCAATCTTTATAAATATAAAAATGTAAAATAAAAAGATATACTCACATATCAAAACTTATTTCAATATACATGTATACAATAACAGTTTCATAAAATTCGAAAAAATAAAGTGTGACAGACAGAAACAAAGTTTAAAAGTTAGTTATGTGAACATTTTCATACTTATTAGGGGCATGCCATGCTAAAAACGAGACGTTCAGTAGTTTTAGGGAAATCATCTATTCGAAAATCATTGATAAAAGGGGAAAAAAGGAATAGCTATTCAAAAATGAAACCATAACGTGAAAGTATAAAAGCTTTGATGAGTTTCAGATAATTAATGTGGATTTTTTTTTAATTTTCACAAAAAATCAAAGAAATTTTACTCTTTTCTTCCAACCTTTCAGCTCCAGAGTAGTGCATATGATGATCGTTCATGGATGATATAGACCAAACAAAACCCCTCCAACTCGCCTCTTTTAATTAACATATATTCTGCATCCTTGTTTTTTGCAAAGCCTCGAAATTGTCGCTATAATACAGAAATCTGTGTTTTGTTTTCAATAAGAAATCTCTGCTTTCTGTATACTACCAGTAAAAAATCCTGATTCATCATGAAATCAATAATTGATGGTCATTTGTAGTGTTACTTTATTAGTGACTAATTTTAGATCTCCTGGTGTTTTGGGGTAAAAAATAGCTTATTGCTGGAGAATATTATATCTGAAAATGGATAGCCTACTAGTATACTTATTTTAACGGTTATTTCTTAGATTTGCTCGTAAATAAGATATTTGAAGCAAGTATATTTTCTTCTTTATTTCAGGTAAAAAAAAACCTATTTCTCATTTCTCCAAAAATAATAGATTCATCATATTAATCATATTAGCTATAATCATAGGTTGATAGTTATTCTGTAATATAATCATTCAACTTACATGTATCCAATGAAAGTTGAATGAAACATTTTTTATGTCATACAAGTACTTTTAGTTCTATAATGCCTACGTTTTGGGGTAGAATATGCATTTTTGGTCCAAAATGGCTATTTTTGTTAGGATAGAAAATATTTCAATAACTCGTGATCTTCTAGCCAAATCATCTAGATTTCATTATAATATAATATAACTTAAAATTTAAGTTAACGCAGCAATATATGACATTTGGGATTTTACAAGTGAATGTAAGTTGTTCAAAGCTGCACGATATACATTTGTACGTATTTTCAATTTTGTAGAGCAAGTATACGAGTATTTAATGAATGTTTGGAGTGAATAAGAATGAAAAGGTTCTTCCATTTTTAATCTAAAGGCCCACTACAGCACAAATAAATCAGTCTTTGGTCAATCCTTCCCCTCCCTTTGTGCAATTTCTATATTCAATGGAAAAAAATAAAACTAAAATAATAATAATCATAATGAGTATCAATTGATGTTTCAAACACTGTCATTTTGTTCTCTCTCTCTCTCTCTCTCTCTCTCTCTCTCTCTCTCTATATATATATATGTTACAGGAAATAAGTGTAATCAGGGATTTCATGTAATTCCTGAAAGGTTCAGTGATTACGTGTAATTCCTGGTCATTTTAGGAATTACGTGAAATCTCCAAAATATTAGGGATTACATGTAATTCCTAAAATATTTTAGCATTTTTACACTTATTTCCTGACTGACTAAAATCTTATGAAAATTATCAAATTGCGGTTTGATAGATATTTTTCACGTTCATAATGTGTTATCCCATCAATGAACAAGAAACAAAAATATCAGATATATTTTACGGAGGATAATGTTTAAAATCGAAAGTGAAATGAAAAGATAGAAAAACTCATTTGCAGCTAGCATATTTTGGTTTTACATATATTTTTGGCCTACTGATGTGCGAAATCAATCTTTCTAACTTACAGGTACTATGCAAATTGTATATATAGAATCTTGATCGGACAATGTTACTATAAATAGCTATTGGCACCAAAGTCCAAAAATGATGATCGAATTCGTACCAAATTATTGTCTTTGCAACTGTTATTTACCGATTTCAATGAAACTTATTGCAATTAAAATCTAAGTATTAAGTTATATTCAAAGTAAGGGGGATGCCTAATTGATTTAGAATACTGACCAGTGTGCCCATGCTTGCTGTTGAGCGGGGTGTTCGTTGTCTAGCCAATACATCGGTTTTATTTATCTTTAATCTTTACAAGATATTACATATTTTAAAAAATCAAAACATTCTAAATCCAATATTTTCTTCCAGAGGAAAACATTTTAGGCATATTTTTGACGTTTGTGCGTTAACAAGAAAAGGAAATGAGGGTTAAATACCAATATTTTAGTTTAATACTTTCGATTTATGTATAAACATACTGTGGTTTTATGCCTATTTGCATAAATAATAAGAAATGAACTTAGAAATTTGAGCAATATTTTGACAGAAATGACAAGTTCTAGCTCGAATATTTTCATTTATTTGGCATAAAAAATTTCTTTGCCCTTGGCAGGTAGGATATTAAGCGTCAAATGAAAGAAAAATCATTGATTTTAAAGGTCAAAATAAGACGAAATTCAGGTTAGGAAATAAGTGTAAAAAGTCATGAAAAATTCAGGAATTACATGAAATAACTGGTCAATTTCAGGAATAACATGTAATGACTAATCGATTCAGGGATTACACGTAATACCTAAATTTCAGGAATTACGTGAAATCCCTGATTACACTTATTCCCTGTAACATATATATAAAAGCACAAGAAAGGTTCAAGCGACCACGACACTAAACGTGTTTAAACCCAGCGGAAGGGACATAACATCCCTATATATCTATATATATATATATATATAGAAAGCACAAAAGGGGTGAAAACAACCACGTTCACTATTCAGACAATGTTTAAACATGTTTGGTGTCGTGGTCGCTTGAACCTTTCTTGTGCTTTTATATATGCGATCCACCCATTAGTACATAGGTAAATCCCGAAAGCCGTCGACTACCGAGTGATCACGAGTCCGATACGATAGACCCTTGCCATCAAAACTTGTTTTTTGTGAAGTTGAGATTGTATAGTGGACAGCGTGCCGGACTCGTGATAGTCAAGCGGAAGGTGCCGTAGGTAGTGGGTTCGAATCCCTGGCAGGAAAAAATAGATAAATAGGGTACCTTGTTACATACATGATTTCCTTGTGTTTTGTATATATATATATATATATATACAAAGCACGCCCCCTTCCTCCCTCGCCCCATTCTTTGATCACCATGCATACACGCTTTCTTTCAGATATATGTATGGTAAAGATATATATATATATATATATATATATATATATATATATATATATATATATATATATATTTTTTTTTTTTTTTTTTACCATACATATATCTGAAAGAGGCGATCAAAGAATAACAAGATGCAACTTCTAAATCAGATGCACAGTATCTACATTTTGTATAACATTTGCATTTTAAGGGACACGTGACCATTTCATTCTGAGGAGGAGGGGGATGGCACTTTTTGAAAATAAATGATAATTCTATGAATATAGTACCTTAAAAGTCAGGCACTCAGAACAAATATTGTGTGAAAATGTGTGTGGATGTGGGTGGGTGCGTTTGTTTTTTTGGGGGGAGGGGAGGGGGGCAAGGGAGGAAGGGGGCGTACCGTCAGACGTCAGTCTGGGTGTCATATTCTT
Organism: Pinctada imbricata; assembly: GCA_033119305.1. Lineage (NCBI taxonomy): Eukaryota > Metazoa > Mollusca > Bivalvia > Pterioida > Pteriidae > Pinctada > Pinctada imbricata. The sequence continues at coordinate 17,466,945 of VSWD01000009.1, read as the reverse complement.
TTTAAAAAACATTTAGTCATGGTTATGATATCGGTAAAGTGTGTAGACTATAAGGCCACTGTGTTCCCCTTTCCCCACATAAATCATGGACCCGGCCCTGAAAAGAAAGGGATATGCAGAATTTTATGGGGGTTGTTCTTGAGATGGGGATATTGGCAGGAAACGGATCCAAGACATGGCCCAGGTAGAGGTGTTCGACGAAAATAGTTTCAACACAAAGGGAACCTAAAAACCATTGATAAATAGGTCTGTCAAGAATTCTATAAATTGTTTCTTTCCCATTTCCGATGCGAATTTCATCTGTTGCACCCCTAGGTCTCCCGAATCACGTCACATCCCCCCCCCCTTTTAATACATCACTGGAAATAATCATACAAACGATCATAAATGGAAATTCCAATGGATAATGAAGCTTATATAAATATTCGGTAACTAGTCTACATGTATATTCTAATTGATATGAATTTATAAAGCCCATTTTCATTATGTGATTAGTCTGATCGAACACGCGATTTTCACGTGTCTAAACAATGAGGTCATGTATGTTGTAGGAACTTGTGTACCGACCATTTGCCTGTTTCTATATTACCATGTAAGTAAAACAATATGCAGTTATTATGCAGTTTTTTTTATTCTTTAGATTTAGCTAATTACATTTTCTAAAAGAAATTTTGAAATAAGGAACATGCAGAGATACAGCTATGTACTGTTTAGCGTTTTAGGCACGGTCCATTTGATATTCTGGGGGGGGGGGCTTGGGTTTTTTCGAAAAAAATAATTTTGCTCTCAGTTTTGTTGAAAAAAATTAATTTGCTTATGCTGTGACAGAAAAAAATAATCTTGCTCTTACAAATAATCTGAATTTGAGGAATTACCATAAAATTTCGCTATGGACGAACTCATATCGTTATCAAGCAAACTAGGTGCTCCCCGATCCAACCCATCCAGTCCTGTGAATGACATGAATAATGGTTAGAGTATGTACATGACTTTGCGCTGGAACATCTTCCTTATCCCTGCTGACTGTCTGTTTATCCGACATGCATCTCAGACATGTCCACGTTTGTTGTCATTATGATTTACAATCTAACTATAAATAGACAATTGGGTTTTCCCAGTAGGGGTTTTCCCATACGATGTAGTTATTTTGCACCATATTCTGTTGCTTCGCACCATATTCATTTTTGAAATTAGTTTACTTGCATTTTGAGTATTTTCTTTTTGTTTTCTTTCGTTGTTACATACATGTGAATTGGTTTACAAGTATTACAAATACTTAAGGGTTTACTAAACACAAAATCTACGCAAAAAGAAAATCTCGATTATCACAAAAGTATGAAACAATTTAGCAAATCAGCCACATTTGTGAGTGAATCTTCATGTAACTAAATGTTTCTCATTAAAATTTTAGCTTGTACGTTGATATTTCGTTAGCACAGTCTTAAACAAGTTGTCAATTTTTCAAAAAATTAAACTCGTTTTAAACGTCGTAAAACAATATAATTTGTGAATAGTTACCTTCTCTAATTTCTTCCCGAGGGCAAGCTACTTTTCAAATTGTTTGAAAATATTTCTACAAAGTGTAATCCAACTCCTAAATGTGTAACCCTACAATTTGTATATACATTTTGTATACACCTGTGTAGATACCTGTACAAAGCATGCACAGCGATTACTTTTCATTATAATACACAATGGGTAGAGTGTTCGATAATGAAGTGTAGGTATGAGAGAGGGGTAGGTTTATTTGAATAGGGAAAATATAGATTTGGAAATCAGTATCCTAAATTGAATGCTAGCTTGCCCTCGGGAAGGAATCAAAGAAGGTATTTATGCATAAATCATATTGTTTAATGACTTTTACGGTCTGTTCTATTTTTCTGAAAATCAGCAACTCGATTGATGCTTGTACTCACAAAATAGTACAGTATAAACTATAATTTTAATGAAAGCCAAATATTTTTTTATCAGTTAATTCGTTATTGGAGATGTTTTGCCGAATAATTCTACAGTTTTTGTAATAATCGAGATATTCCTGACACGCTAACTTTGTGTTTAGTAAACCCTTAACGTAAAGTTACGCGATCCATTTTCAGTTCATAGCTCTTGCATGACATATATATGAGTTATCTCCCCGAAGTTACTTCAATTTTGATAAGTTTTCTTTTTTACTTCACACCTAGCTTACGCAGTTTCCATGCATATTGAATATGTTTCATTTCGTGCATGATTCAACTTAATTTTCATTTGAATTAAGTTTATACGTATTAGATGATTATCACGTTCTTATTTTTTCATTCCATATCCGTATTATTTAGTCTTCACCTTAAACTATTTTTATTTGCGCATTCTCTATTATTCTTAGTTCGTCATCGACGCAGGTCATTAATCGTAGCTACGTATGATATATGTAATAGCTCTGTTACTGTTCCGAACTAATATCTTGCATGCATGAAGATGAAGATACGTTTATAGTTTACATTCCATATTCATCATAATAAGCATTGAGATTGTGCTAAATCGAACTATCTTATCATGCGAGAAAAGTTATTTTGTGCTAGAAAATTATTACGTTCATACATGCATAATGTGTTGTTGTTGTTGTTGCTGTTGTTGTTTGGTACTTAATTTACTTTGATCTAATTTTCTGGATAAATGATTACTGTATCATTTTGGTTAGTACTATACGTATTTTCGCGTTTAAATCTGCATAAATGTATTGAGTTTTTCCGAGTTATTGCACTTGTTCTATTGTTTCGCACCATCTCATTTTTGAATTGAGTTTACTTGCATTTTAAGTAATTTGAATATAACGACTTGATTAATTAAGAAATACCTTCTATGTTGTACACATTTTAAAATTTCGATTACTTAACACCTATTACGGCTTTCTCAGTAAATATGTTTTGCCTTATATTTTTCATTACGATAAATATTTTTTACCCAGTTACTATTTCCCATTATCTCTTCTGGTTTTCAACTTTTAAGCGAACATCATCTTATTTTGGCATACGAACACATCCTCTCCTGACACATACATTTGACATTAAAAATTCTCCGATAACTTGATATCGATTATTGATTATCGTGTCAGGATAGGAACGTTCTATGTCCGTGCAACTAAATTAAGGGGTATGAAATGTGTTGATCTTCAGTTTGTTATGTTTTTAAACCTGATGATGAAGTTTCATGAGAAATCTATACCGATTATATTATTGTATTTACATGTGATCTTAATGCATTACAATTCTCATCCTCGCGATGAATCATCAATAAGTTTCTCCGATTTTTTCGAACAAAATCATTCTTTTAAAAAGAGCCGATCCATTACTTTAAAGCAAGATACACCTATGTTCTATATACCTGAAAATTTAATATCAGAACTTTTGGCAATATCCGGCGATATTCATCCGAATCCCGGTCCCATTCCTAATAATCCTGATACTACTAATGAATCTAATCCATACTCTGACTTAATCGATGTCATGGACGATCTCCACTCAAATTTATCTATTATGCACTTAAACATACAGAGTCTGTTACCAAAACGTGATATATTGAATGCAAATTTAATACATTTTGATGTACTGTGTTTTACAGAATCTTGGTTAAGTAACGATATTCCAAATACAGATATAGCTTTTGATGAATTTGACATAAATTTTAGAAAAGATAGAACAGATCGCCCTGGCGGTGGAGTTATTGTGTATATTAAAAATTCTATCTACGGTAAAAGAAGAAGCGATCTTGAAATTAACGGTTTGGAATGTATTTGGATTGAAACTAAAATAAAAAATACTGTTACACTAATAGGTACTTTCTATAGACCCCCGAATAGTCCTGCAAATACTTGGAATTTAATTGAAGAATCGTTCGAATTAGCAATTGATACTGGTATCAAAAACATTATTATATGCGGAGACTTTAATGAAAATCTTCTAAATGACTCTAATCAAAAAATGAAAACTATTCTTCAAACTCTCGGTTTATACCAACTTATCAAACAACCCACTTCCTATTCTGAAAATACGGCTACGCTTATCGATCTCTTCATTACAAATAATCCTAATCTGTTTGCTTATTGTAACGTTCTAGATCCATTTCTTGATGTGAACATAAGATATCATTGTCCCATAATTAGCTTATTAAAGATAAACAAACCTAAATCTTCATCATATAAAAGAAAAATATGGTTGTATGATAGTGCCGATTTTGAATCTTATAGAAATGAGTTATCTCAATTAAATTGGGAATCCATATTGAATGAGGAAGAATCGATAGACTCTTGTGTCCTTAATCTTACAGAAAATTTACTAACAGCTGCGTCCAAATGTATCCCCAATAAATATATAACAATACGACCGAACGATTTAGCATGGCTTGATAATAATACCAGAAAATTAATGAGAAAAAGAGATAGGTTAAGAAAAAACGCAAAGAACACAAACAGTGAATATTTATGGTCTAAATTTAAAAAAATTCGTAACACTATTATTAACAACCTAAGGAATGCTAAAAGATCTTACTTTGATAAAATATGTGAAAAATTAAATTCTAACAAATTCGGTTCAAAAGACTGGTGGAAAGTAATGAAACAACTAACAGGTTCTTCTACAACTAGTTCTATATCAATATTAACTACTGACGATGGCACTGTATTACATGATGATGTCGATAAAGCTAACTTGTTGAATGAATTCTTTTGCCTCCAATCTACGATTAATGATTCAGGAAAAACCCTACCAGCTATTTCAAACAATTTACCTCAATTACTAGAGGATGTTGTATTATCCCCAAATGATGTGAATGATGTTTTAAAAAATCTTGATACAAGTAAGGCACTAGGTTCTGACCTAATAAGTCCCAGAATTCTTAAGGAGGGCGCGGATATCTTATCACCATATTTATGTAAACTTTTCAACCTCTCATTACAATTAAAACAATTCCCTTCTTCTTGGAAAACTGCAAATGTCATACCAATATATAAAAAGAATGATCAGAGTAAAGTAGAAAACTACCGGCCCATTTCTTTGCTAAGCATCCTAGGTAAAACTTTTGAAAAATGTATTTATAAACATATTCATAACTTTATCATAAGTAATAAACTTCTATCACCCCACCAATCAGGTTTCACAAAAGGTGACTCAACCGTAAATCAACTTCTGTACCTATCTAATGAATTTTCTAAAGCTCTTGATGATGGAAAAGAAATTCGGGTTATTTTTTTCGATATCAGCAAAGCGTTTGACCGTGTGTGGCACAGGGGGTTAATCAATAAACTTCAAAATTTGGGAATAAGGGGTAATATTTTAGAATGGATTTCGAACTATTTATCTTCGCGTAATCAAAAAGTATTGTTAAATGGTAAAGAATCATCTGTTCTGTCTATAAATGCTGGGGTTCCCCAGGGATCCATTCTTGGACCACTTTTCTTTTTAATTTTCATCAACGATATAGTATTAGAGGTAGTGTCACAAGCCCGTTAACGCTAACGTGGTGTGATGGACGTACGGGATGTAAGGGGTTGTCCGTACGTCCGGTCGAACTCTGTTTAGTTGGGGAATTAGCTTTACTTGTGTTGTGTAGACTCTCTCTCGATGCGCTCTTCACTTAAAAGTGTTCCGCAGCTGGAAGTATCAAGATTACACTTTAATAAGTTTTCAATCTTTATTGTTGTTACGTTTTTCGGAGAGTGTATTTTGAAATATAAAAGTTGACAAGATAACGCATGCACACCAGTGACGAACGTTACCCTTTTACAATAATTTAGAATTCTGTATACTTCATTAATAAATCAAATATAAACCATTAAATATTACTTTGAAACATGACAATTGCCACTCAATAAAAATACATATGAAATCGGTCACTGGCGGCAATAATAACAATTTTACTTAAATGATAACGAACACATATATAACACACTAGTAAAACAATTATGTACAAATAGCAACTTATAATAATATGAAATGAAGAGAAAGTATCTTATTTAGAAAGTTCAAATTTTAAAACAGTAATTATAAAAAGATTTACGTACTTAACTTAAATTGAAATGTAATTGGAATTTATTCTAGGTAAAAATGTAAAATTCAAATAGTTTCATACCTGGAAGTATCAAGATTACACTTTAATAAGTTTTCAATCTTTATTGTTGTTACGTTTTTCGGAGAGTGACCAATATGGCCGGAGTTTGACCGTCTCCGAAAAACGCCCCACCCTTCCAGATACTGACCAATAACTTTCTTAGAATTTTGACTGACACATTTACCCGAATTTTGAAAAACTAAAATTAACCAATCAAATTTAAGAATTTTGGACAAAGAAGACGAGCCGGACAGGAACCGATAATTGACTTTCACACTTATGTCATGAATTAATTTACTCATCTCGGCGTCCTGTCCGAACTTTCTTCTGATGTCGTGTAATTTGTTTGTTTTCTAATAGCCTTAAGTAAATTTTGAAGTAATTCTTGTTATTTTTAAGACGGAAAAAGTAAAGTCACAAAAAGGAAAGGAATGTTATATTGTTCAGAGATTAACGAGAGATTAAATGCCAAAATATAGAAATGTTCAAAAATGATTTTTACAAATAACTTTTTACATACAAATAATTTTAAAATAAAAATATTAATTTTGATTTCCTGATCGATCATTGAATCTATCGATACCAAATTTGATGTGATAAATCAATTATAAAAAGATTTTGAATAATATCATAAATCTGTATAAAATTGTAAGTTTTACAAAAATTTCAAACTCAAAAAGTGATTTCAAAAGTAATTATTGTAAAGAAATATGTCTTTTCAGTTATATTTTCATATGTGGAATAAAATATCTTTTTCAAAATAAAATTCAAACTTTAAATTTATTCTCAAAACTTAAGCGTCTGTCCTATGACATATTAAAATTAAAATTTTAAACATGCATTAATGACGAGTCGTCATTAATGCATGTTTAAAATTTTAATTTTAATATGTCATAGGACAGTAGGATGTTCAATTAAATTATTCGCGGACGATACTTCCATTTACATTATCATAGATAACCCTCACTTAGATGCTGCTCAACTCAATTATAATCTAGATAAAATTCATAGCTGGTCAAACCAATGGTTAGTAAATTTTAACCCCCAAAAAACCGAAACAATGTTAATTACTAGAAAAACATCCCCCATCTATCACCCACCTTTATTTATGAATATTATATAACCAGGACGTAACGTCGATTCTGATTGGCTAAAGCGCGAGTCATTATTTTCCGATAATGACCGCTGACGGAAGATAATGACTCGATGTGGTATTTGTCCTGATTTCAGTATTTACGATAAAAATTAAGATAGTTATTTTGTTTAATTTTAAAAGTCTAGATACACTTTTCACAAAAAGTGCAAGTAATTATTAAGTTCTAAATAAAAAATTATGTGTTCATATTGATTTGAATCATTATTTTAATCATATGTGGTCTTACAATTCGTTATATAATATAACAAATAAGGACTTGGCCTCGGTCATTATGTCATTATAATGACCCGATGAGATTTGTAATATTGACCTCGGCCTTCGGCCTTGGTCAATATTACAAATCTCATCGGGTCATTATAATGACATAATGACCTCGACCAAGTCCATATTTGTATAATAATGTCCCCATACAAGAAGTATCCAATCATAAACATCTTGGTCTCATATTTAATAAAAGCTGCCAATGGGGGGACCATATTGATTACATCTTTGGTAAAGCATCGGATAAACTTAAACTTTTACGAACTCTGAAATTCAAAATTGATAGGCAATCTCTCCAGACAATGTACTTTTCATTTATTCGGCCCGTTATTGAATATTCGGACATTATCTGGGATAATTGCACACTTGCACTAAAAGAAAAACTCGAAAAAGTCAATATTGAGGCAGCACGAATTGTAACAGGCGCAACAAAATTAACTAGCTTAAGATTATTATACGAAGAATCAGGTTGGTCCACTTTAGATAAAAGACGCGATGAACATAAATTGATACAATATTTCAAAATGGTAAAAGGATTAACACCAGATTATCTATCATCTTTAGTTCCAGTATGTGTAATCAAATTGAATCGACATCCCATTTCCTTCTCTATTGTAAACAGTATACTACCCAGAGAAATTTACTTGAACAAAAAATAAGTCGTCCCTTAACAGTAGATTTATTGTTGTACGGAAATCATCTTTTATCATACTCAGAAAATAAACATATCTTCATTTGTGTCCAAGAATTTATAATAAACACTAAGCGATTTACATGATTTTCATCTCATGACATATATTTACTGTACCAGGTATATATAGTTATCATATTCTTTACTTAGAGTAGCATTATTGTTTACAGAATCACCTTCATGTGATTGTTTTGTTCATTATTCATTTTCTATGTGGTAATTATGTTTCTATGAATCATCTGTGATTCCCAAGAAATTCAAGAATGTAAATTTAAGCATTTTAGATTCTAACTATACTATACAATTGCATTCTATTTTTATTCATACCCTATTAGAAATTATACTATTACATAGCAAAATAATTTGTCATTCCTATTGTCAGTGATTACTTGATGTTCGCTCTTTGATTTTTATCTTACTTAATATTCTACCTTTCAAAAACATTCTATTGTACTTATGACCATCTTTCAAACATGTAAGTGCAATGATAATAGGGAGACGAATTAGTATAAGCAGATCTGCTTTTTTTCAAATCCCTTCCTGCATTTGTATATATGGAATTGTAATTGAATGCTTTCTTGAATAAATACTGTTTAAACCAAAATTTCGCTAAAATTCTTGAAAAATTTCCGGCTCGCTTCGCTCGCCGCAGTGTTCAATTTGTATCCAAAATTTTTTGCTCGCTTCGCTCGCCATATAGTTTTCTATCAAAACATTATTTGCTAATGGCAAAGTTCATATATTTGAAGAGATTAAAAGTTAAACATGTATGTGAATGAAAAAGGGCTTCCTTAAAAGCTTAAATATATTATCAAATTATCAATATTTATATATTGCTATTAATACATGTTGCATGTATCCCATACAATCTAATTCTATGTTCTTGTAAGCTTGGAAGGAGAACTTCAGTTATTCACCAATTTACAATTCTACATTTAAAAATTTGTCTAGGAGACCTTCCCCTCAGACCCTCTTATACATATTATATACATGTATCTTTTATAAAATATTGAGAATTGTATTGTAAAAATCTCTGTTTAAAAGTAAATTGAATACTTGCATGAAAATAAACTAATATATTAATGTTTAGAGTTTTGAGTAAAAATATAAATAGATTTCTATTGATAAAACACAAACATTCTTAATAGGCACATCACTTTATTAAAAAACATTTCCTTGCTCCAACTTTGCAAGAAAAAAATAATTTTGCCCCGGTCCGGTGCGAAAAAAATAATCTTGCTCCGACAAAAAACCCAAGCCCCCCGAATATCAAATGGACCGTGCCTTAGTATACACTGAGGAATATGTGACAAAATCGTACGTATAAGAATTTAACTATCGTATTTTAGTATGTTAATGTATGTACTTTTATTGTGCTTTTTGCATGACAATCTTTCGATATCCAGAAGGTTGGGGTAGGCGTAAAGCAAACGTTTAAAAAAAAACAGTATCTGTGGCTATTTACGATTCCACTCGGAATCTGTGCATTGCGGTTTCGTTGTTTGTATTAAGTTTAATAGTTCTCCTTCGTTGGCTTCAGTGTGTTAAATTCTTCTTGTCTTTGAATTTTGAAAAGTACATTTGTATATCACACATAAAAAACAATGGTTGTGTACTACATTTATATATAAATATCGTCCATAGAAACATTGCATTACAATTATGACAATCATACATGTATTTAAAAAAGTAACTTCTTCGTGCCAATTTCACATTTGATTTCCTACATTTGTTATGTTTCTTGAATAATGAGGTAAAATGCAATAGCAGAATGTAAGAACTTATATCAAAAACGTAAAACAAACCATTATTAGGCAATTTAATTTCGCCAAATATAGCGTTTTTAAAAATGTTAAAAAAATATTCTTTGTACGTTTGGTTTATGCTGAGGTAACAATGGATTCCGCTTTAATTAAATGAACAAGCTGTCCTGCGTAGTTTGCCATTTCCTTCATTTTTATTTTCTGAATCACATTCGAACATTTTTGCCCCAAAAGGCGATATTTTACAATTATTGACTTTTTATTTCGGTCTACTCGTGACTATACAGACCTAGTCAGGCATTGGTTGACCGAGGCCTTCGGTCAACCAATGCCTGACTAGGTCTGTATAGTCACGAGTAGACCGAAATCAAAAGTCAATAACTGCTTTATTAAATTATCAGGATTTTATTAACATTTGCATTGTAATGATACGCAAAGTCAAAGATCTATCACTACAAAAATCAACGCACGCGCTATTCCCGCACGCGCTAATCCCGAAAACTCACTCTGAGGTACACTCTATCAAACAGCGTCTCCACCAATCAGAAATAAGCAAAATCGGCAATAATTCTTGATCATTTAATAAAAGGTTATACTAACAGGGATTCAATGTTACATATCACACCCATACAAGTTAGTTAGTACCATCACGCAACCGTAAATTGCAATAAATCCCTTTATAATTTTGGCGTCATTTTGTATTAGGCCATACCAAATTAATAAAATGTTCTTTGGATTTTCTTGTGAAAAAAAAGGGTGCGAGCGGGCGAAAATATAATTATTATATTTTTCTTTTAAGTATTGCATTTTTTAAGGTGCGAGCGATTGAAATAATTTTATTTTGACATAGTTTACCATAGTAATACATTTATGATGTTTTCCGTACTCATAAAGGAATTCCCATAGGAATCTGGTGACTAGGAAGCCTGACACATAGCAGTACGGAAAAGATTTTTGAACATTCTCCCTCCTTGACTTTCAGTGCCAAGTATATTGGACAACAAATTTGCTGCCAACAAAATTTTTCAAATACAAGTAGTATCGTTTTCTTCGAAATTTGCAAAATCTGAGATTTCTAGAAGCTTTAAGATTTGCAGAAATCAGAACCGACCCTAAAAAATTCATGGGCCAGAAATTTCAGGGTGCGGGCGAGCATTTTATTTTTATAATATTATTTTTTGAATTTTGAAAAATATGGTGCGGGAAATCCAAAGAACATTTAATTAATTTGGTATGGCCTAATAGTTTCATAGATTATTTTTTCACCTTAAGTTTGAAAGTAGACTAGATAGCATGTCCTACAGTATATCATATCCCTTACACTATTTAACTCGTTTGTTTATCTGTTTTGACACTGTGTCCTCGTGTTTGTAGGTTTTGAGGCGAACAGCATGAAAACGAAAGAAATAAAAGTCATGAGATCCCTAAATATATGCCACAAAAATATCGAAATTTTAGTCAACATCATTGGTCATCATTCATTTCAGCTTTAAATTAAGAATTTGTCTTGGCTATAAAGCTGTTTGATCGAAATTTTGCTATGTAAAATAAGTTTATATAATACTCGTTTGTTTTTTCTTTTGGCTGGCTGGTAGGTTTCTCAATTTCGAGAAGAAAACAAACAAGAAACAGCTTACGTGAAAAAAAAAAAACCGATTCATATTACAGTATAAGTATAAAATCATTCTACATCTAATAATATCATATTCACAATTCATATATCATTGACGACGTCTCACAAATACTAAGAAAGTTAAGAATCGAATAAAAATGGACATACCTTCTAGTAGTGCTGGCTTCTTGTTGTTTAATTTGGATTCCGTTCCATTGATCTTTGAACAATCAAGTTACGACGTGTTCACGAGCGTGACCTGCCGATTCAATGACTGACCATTTATAATTATTGGTGATTACCTTTGAAAAGGGGCTCAGACAATTCCGTACTTAAAATGGCATTCATTGGGACTTTTAACCTACACGGCAACTCGACACATGTGTACACACGATTTTTAAGCTGGTACTTAGTTCATTTCAGTCTAAATGTAAACAAATCAATTATTATGTTCTTTCAGCACATGTACACTATAACCTCTTTGAATAAGTCTGCATGCCAGTAGCACTTTCATAGTTGTAGTACTCGGGTAGATGAAAACATGAAAATTCTAAATTATACGGATCCTCCTTATTTTGTCTGCTTTGAAAATTTAAAATGAACATTGATTTACTAGTATTGTTTTACAAAAATAAAAAAATAAAAATTGTATCACAAAAATAAATTGTATAAACAGAAAAAAAAATCGAAAAATACATTTTCAGGCGAGAGTTTGCGATTGACAAAAACCTATACTTCAGTCACTATTAGTTAGTAGGTTAGTTACAGAGGTTTGTCGGGTTGATTCGCCTCGCCTTCTATGGGCTTGATCAACCCGCATATCTCTGTGGTAGGTCAGTAACAAACATAATAACTGTTTTATTTTGTCGAGCTGACGGTCTATAGATATTAAGACGGCGTGCACGTGACGCGATTTACGCTCTCAGATTGGTTCGAACTAGTCCGTGGTAAAATAAATATACATGTATAGCGAAATAAAAATGAGGTGTCACACTCCGCTATCGGAGAGCAACCACCTAGCATAAAATCCTGAATGCGATGAACCAGGCATGCATGTTTCAGACAATCAATGATATCATTAAACAGTATTTTCTGTTTTAACTATATATATCTCTACAAAATACCGTAATTGATAAATACTTGTAACCTTTTGACAAATACATAAGTAGAATTTACATGGAAGTAATTAAAACATAAACAAAGGTAACACTAGTGAATCTAAACACTGTTTTAAAAATTTTTATCCATATTGCAAGCGGAGAAATTTAGATTAATGGTCTATGATTTAAGGGACGATTTGGGCTTATTTAACACATATCCCATGACTGTCATTATACGGTATTTCAATTTCCCAACTTATCACACATATACTAGAGGATGCATCATTTTTCAAACTTCATTACAAAAACCCCTTATTGGCTTAAGGTCAAGTATTTCGTTCTCATTATTCTTTATCCCCTCGGATGACCCTTTGCGGTATTTACTTTGATCTCCTTTCGAACTTTTGGGACAATTCCAGTGCAAGAGCCAGATTAAGATTCTTTTTATAATTTTGTTCCATGCGATACATAAGTATAGAGTATAGCACATGTACAGTGTATATCATTTTGAATTTTTAAAACTTCATTTTACGGTGACTTGATAAACAAAATAAGAAGAATCATAGGTTTTTTAATCGGAACTGTAAATTAAAACAAAAGAACATCAATCGCATCGACCTATTTTTCGATTTGTTTTCTTTTGTTTGGTGTCTCTCGTACTTCCATTGTGTATTCGCATTGATTCTCTTTTGGACCATTTGGTGTGGTTGTTCTCGCACGCTCATATTTCCTTTTGTTTGTTGTGTGGTCGTGTTGCGTGGTACCGTTGTTCGTTGTTTATTGAGCGATACCGTTGTTTGTTTTATGGTTGTTTTGCGTGGTACCGTTGTTTGTTGTGTGGTTGTGTTGCATGGTACCGTTGTTTGTTGTGTGGTTGTTTTGCGTGGTACCGTTATTTGTTGTGTGGTACCGTTGTTTTTGTGTGATTGTTTTGCGTGGTACCGTTATTTGTTGTGTGGTTGTTTTTTTGTCGTACCGTTGTTTGTTGTGTGGTTTTGCGTGATACCGTTGTTTGTTGTGTGGTTGTTTTTTGTCGTACCGTTGTTTGTTGTGTGGATTAGCCAAACAGTCACATATTTACTAAAATATACATCGTAGATGAAACTGAGACTCAATTTGCTTACAAGCGACAAGTTCTATTCGATTATGACCTTTTAAAAATTGCATGAAGGGAAAATTGAATCAATACTTCTATTGACCATTGTTTATGTTATATTGTCCAGTACTTCCGTCTTACCTTTATTGAATAAATGTTTAAAAAATCAATATATTTCTATACCTAAGTACTATTGTTCATAGGCATGATATTGTATATCGATTGCTTACAATTTTTCTACATGTTTATAGAAGCTTTCATAAAATCGTGTCGATGAGGGGAAACGCAACCTTTTTCTCTACAACCGCTAGAAGGGTGGGGATTGGTTGGGCAGCAACTCTGATTTATTTAAAAGGGAAAATGGCAGACGGACTTTGCCCCCCCCCCCCCCCCGAAATATTGCTTGAGTTAATGAAAAAAAGAAAATCCGGCACTAAGAAAAATTACGACATAGGAAATGAAAAAAAAAATCTCAGGCCGGTGTAAACACCGGCAAAATATGCCTGCTTCCTCAAACCTCCTAGAGTCAACAGTTCGACTTCAAAAGATTTGTCAAGTCAAAATAACAAGAAAGTTGATAAACTTGGGTATATTCAAAAATATCTTTCGTGGGCAAACAGCACACAGATAAAAGGACAGTAAAAAACTTTATACCGCGATCTCTAATTCTTCAAAATAAAGAAAATAAAATAGCCAATTCCTAGAAGAAACGTCGACGTGCTAAACTATTTGTTCGTTGAACATAACAATCATACGATACTGCCACACAACTGCGTAACGACTCAAGCAGAACGATGTTGCGATGGGCGACAGGTCTCGCCAAGTTTTTCCTTCTAAGATACAATCTTACCAATAGTTCTCCACGTTGACAATTGAATACCACATTGACGAGCATTCTAAACGTTGGCATGAATACGTTAAAATTACATATTGACATGTGAACGCCACATTGACAAGTGAATTCTAGCTTGACATGTGAACTCAACATTGATATGTGAACTCAACATTGATATGTGAACTCAACATTGATATGTGAACTCAACATTGATATGTGAACTCAACATTGATATGTGAACTCAACATTGAAATGTGCCACATTGACACGCTAGTTCCATATTGACATGTGAACACCACATTGACAAGTGAATTCTAGCTTGACATGTGAACTCAACATTGATATGTGAACTCAACATTGATATGTGAACTCAACATTGATATGTGAACTCAACATTGATATGTGAACTCAACATTGATATGTGAACTCAACATTGAAATGTGAACTCCGTATTAACATGTAAACTCAACATTGAAAAGTGAACTCCACATTGACAAGTGAACTCTAGCTTGACATGTGAACTCAAACTCAACATTGATATGTGAACTCAACATTGACATGTGAACTCCGTATTAAAATGTAAACTCAACATTGACGAGTGAACTTCGTGTTGACATGTGAACTCATCATTGGCATGTGAACTCCACATTGACAACTAAACTCCATGAGGCTGTAATTTGGTCAAGTATCAAGCCAAGTGTACATCTGGTGACAGCAGGATCATATCCACGGTATGAATCTAACGCAATTTCGATGGTGATTTATGTTTATTATTTCACCATAAAAGGCAAGTTGTGAAATACCCCTTGTGATATATAAATAGATACGCTTTTGCTTGTATGGGTCCGAATTTCAAAAGACAAAGACAATATTTTTGTAAAATTTCCAGACTGACTGTGACGACAGGACGCCATTATAGGCCCTGTCCAAACCTCGTTAGAGAAGAGAGACTCGACCACCTGTCCACTGAACGTCGGTCGGACTCCTCGGGTGATAAAATGCATGAGCTCGCTGTACAGCCGGCTGAGCGAGTATTTAGTATTTCGTACGCCCTCTATCTTTATATCCATTTACATATCCATCTGTATTGCTTGGATCCCTGTGTAATGCTGTCTGGTTTGCATGGTCATCTTACGGTGAGATTATTTTATAACACTTGTTCTTGCTTCGAGACCTCTGGGTAACATAAAAAGTGGGAGGGTTACATGCACACTTAATCCGGATAATCACATCATTTGCTACTGTTGTAGCGGATGGCCGTCATAAGTCGGCTCCGGTTGCCCATTAGTCTCGTTGATTTATGTGTGGTGTTTTTGTTTGATGTTTCTGTGTTGTGCGTTGACGTTCCTTTTGCGTCTCTTTCTGTGCTTGTCTACTCCATGTTTTTGCAATGTGATGTTTTTGTGTTTTGTCTGTGGGTGCTGCAACCGAGTGTTGTTGGAGATAGCATCTTTTCTTCCGCACTAGAAAAACAATTTAAAGCTGGAAAGATTTTATTTTGGCCAACAATTCATTTTTCAACAATCATGTTAGAAGAAAACGAGTTACATTCCTTGTTCGCGAGAAATTTATAAGATAGTTATGAAGAATCACTTGAACTTGCATACTGAAACTTCAATGTATGATACATGGTAGAACAAATTTTATATCCATAGAGAAAGACAACGGTAATTTACATGGAAAAAAGTTAAAAAAAACCCCGATACAAAGGTAAAAGTCTTATTATCAATGAAATTATTGATCACAACAATTTCTTCCTAAAACAATTTTCTTCTATTTTTTGTTTTGTTTTGGGCTTTGTGTTGTTTGTCTATTTGTGTTGTTTTGTTTCGTTTTCTTTACTTTTGTTCTTTTGGTGCGTGTCAAAAAAAGAAAAAAAAACTGTAAAGAATGGTTAAAATTATTCAATTTTACCGAGGTAAATCGTCGTATTTACCGGGATAAAAGTAAAATAATTAAGGAGCTGTTAAGGGCCGTATTTAGCCCTGTATCTCGTGCCGTATTTCTTCTGCATGACGATTAACATGTTGAAAAAAAAATCATAATTGAAATATGATGTATTCGAAGACTTTTTATATGTTTTACATATTGGTGAAGTACGAAAGAAGAAGGGGTACTCGAATAGGAAAACTGATAAAATGGACGAAAAAACGTATAAATTTAATAATATTTTACATAAAATCGATAAATGTTTACTAAATAACATCAAATATGTCTACATTGAATATCAAAAATAAATTTTGAACGTTATATCTACTTTAATTGGCAAATAATGAAATCCGGAACTCAAAATACGGTCTCATTTTGTATTCAACGGCAACAATATAAGCTTTTTTGCGCGAAATACACACTGACGAAGAAATAAACATCGCTCTTGCTTATTTCGTTCTTTTAAAATTCTTGTATATTTTATTCAATCATATTAAGAATACATTTTTGGCTGGATTAAAGAGGTATGGTCTAAAAGATCGATCTTTACAAGAATGCACCCCCTTCCTTTTTTGGTTTTTCGTCTCTAGAGTAGTGTTCCCCCAGGAGATACAAAACCCAACTTTTCCAGAAAATTTGTATTAAGGATATACGCCTCCAGTAAAAGTGGCTTTCTGTATATCCGGGGGGAACAACGTTCAATACAACTTTTCCGTTTTCCATTGATTTCTATAAAAAAAATACAAGTTTTGACCCAAATATTAGTAAAATTATACAAAACAGATCAAAAATTACTTCAGATTCTGATGGGATGCCGGATAGGTATAAATTTTACGAAGAAATTTTTCATGAAATTTCCAAAATCCCACTTTTCAGGGCTGATTTTACGTCTTATCTCAACAGCTCCTTTCTTACATTAAGTTTCAAAATCATCTATATACACGTATATATATAAAGGCACAAAAAAGGTACAAGCGGCTACGACACTAAACGTGTTTAAACCCAGCGGAAGGGACAGTACATCCCTTGAGCCGTCTGGATACACGAATATTTACTTGTATATAGACGGAACAAGGGACAGAACGTCCCTCATTCCGTTCGGACTCAAGTACATAAAAAGCAATTACACACTCTCAAGCTAGTCAGAACATGTACTGTACTGAAGCTCGATATATATATTTTTCAAAATTAAAACCTTCAAACCCCTTTTCCGAAATAGTGATTTAGTGAAATGATTTTGAATTAATTTAAACGGTTCCATGGGATCGCATTTTTTTTTCGCAAAGCTGCCCCTCAACCTTCCTAACCCCTTCCATTCCCAACCCACCCAAAAAGTCTAGAACGTTTTCTCTCTTCCCGACCTAAATAAAATGAAATTGTAGATGCATGCCTTTTTATGTTTTAAAAGTATTACCTAAGTACATCCTGCATTTTCAATGCAATAGCGTGCAAAAACTTTAAAATAACCTCCTATTTGGGGCACGACATTGTTTTCTGTGGGCTATCATACTGGAGATTTTTTTAAAACTAAATCAGGCTTCATCGTCTGGTTTTGAATGACCAATTACAAGTGACTTAATACTTCAAGGTCATTGATGCCAATATCTTATTATGTAGTCATGAATGTTCGCATAGTAAAAGCTCGAAGAATGACAAAGTTCAACCTTCTAAAATTTAAAAGTTGCCATGGTCCCTAAATACCCCTTTCTTGCTTAGATACCTTTCTGCACTTGAAATGGTCTTTAAAGATTGTTCATCAGATAAAGTTGTCCCTCGTGTTTTTATGGAGCTGTGTTATTGTCTCCGTCTGTTTGTACGATTTTTCTTTTCTCACGAGAAAGTTCTGTTAATTATTTTTTCAATGATTTTGTATACCTCTAGATTATGATTTTTGGAATCTGATTTCGGGTTTGGTGTTTGACTTTCATTCACTATATCGTCTTAGAAAAAAATATCAAAACTTTCTTCCATAAATAGTCACATATGGTTTGTTTTCGATTTGCCTTTTTGTGCGAGTCAAAGGAACGACAGCGTATATTGAGTTTTACTATTTTAGGAAGGCTGTTTGTGCTTTTAAAGTGATTTGAATTTGAGTTTTTCATGTGCCACCTATATAGGACATCAGAGATCGATAACAAATTGGCACAAATCAACTTTGACGTTTATTGTTAATTGTTATTCTTGTAATTGGCCAATGAAGGCTTTTAAAAATGTTTTGAGAACGTTGAAAAAAACCTAACTCAATTTCAAAGTCAATGTACACCTGAGTAGGTGAAAAAGATCTGTACCGTGATAGCCTTAAAAAACCGATGTCGTAGCCCCATAGAAAAAAAAATCCCCAAATTAACAATAATTGTAGGACCAATCGCCAAAGGATATAGCATATTGACATAATATTTTCAAGACACAAAAAAGCATGCAGCTACCTTTTTTTTAAATGTGGGCTGGAAAGAAAGAAAATTTTTAAAACATTTTAGTTGTTAAGGGCTGGTAGGGGGATTCAAGTATTTATTGGCGGCCCTAGAATTTCTTTCCATGGGGAGGCCGTCCCAACCCGGAAAGGGGGAGGGGTAGTCCAGCTTGTAATATTGAATAAAATGAATAAGTAAAAACCGGGAAAATCAGCTCTAAAGACAATTTCCAGGATCTCCAGGGTCACTCCCAAATGTTGTCTGAGAATAAATTTCGAGTGATTAGTACTCATTCCAAATGAGGATGAAAATCACGTGTAACTCCAATGTTTCCAAAAATTGTTGTAACAATATTTCTTTTTTTTTCGAGTGACATTGTCTACTGATCGTGGTCTTGCAGTTCATCTGACTAGCTGGTACTATGATATTGACCTACTGATCGTGGTCTTGCAGTTCATCTGACCAGCTGGTACTATTATTAGGTCTTCCGACTTCCGTCGGAAGACCTATTGTTTTCGTAACCGTGGAAAATTGGATCAGCGATTTCTCAAGAACCCTGTAAGCTAGGACAATGAAAGTTCTCCAACGTTACGTTTGGAGTAAAAGCTAGATTGGTCTTTTTTATTTTTGGTCTCTGTTATTTTTTTATCATGTTTTTTAGTAGATTCAAATATTTGACGGGAGCGTCGAATTACTCAAAAGGACCGAAAATTTCATGTTTTGCTATTTGTAAGGTTAAATATCTCGTATTTTGCTATCTACAATTTCCCCATTCTTTTTGAAAGTCGACAGCCATGCAAGATATGAAATGCTAGATGCACACTGTAACGATTTATTACGATGACGTCCTTCACCGTCCTTCATATTTCCAAATTCAGAAGTTCATAGGAGGAAGACACTTTTTTGCTTATAATAGTAAACAAAAATTAAGCTTATGATGAAGTTTCCTAAAAATTTCAATATTATTATTTTTTATCCATATATCTGTCTTATTTAGTCTATATGATTTTTCCTATCTCTTATTGTTGAAAAGATATGAGCATCGAAATTTTGAGTTGGGTATTTCGATACACCTTCACGCCAACAGATCGGGCGCACACTAAAATTGGTAGTCCGAGTCCGACTCGAGAAAAGCAGTGTTGAGATTTTCAAATTCCGATTTCACGGCAATGATGAATATGCATTTCATAAATACATTTCGATATACACAATTTGATTTTAAAACAGTTGATTAATTTAGAAGAGATCAGCTACAAACCAGAATTTACACACAAAAAGTAGTAGTTTGATTCCGATTTCTAACCTACAAACCTGTTTCTAAACTTCAATAACTATATTTTGAACATCAAGTTTAATTTCTAATTCTAGCAAACGTTCGAACATAATTTTCGGTTGGTTTATTTACAAATTGATGAACAATTTCTCCAACATTCTTCCCTCCCCTCGTTTTTCGAAAACAGTTCTGTTTATATTGAACGATGTCGCCATGATGGAAATTCAAAATAAACTTTGAAAAAAGGGAAGGGGGGGGGGTCCAAATTTGAACCTGCACAGCGAGAACCTCATGGTATTTATATATATATATATTGAACGTAACTTGTTATTACCATTTCTCTTCTCAAGAAAATTGGTTCTACAGCTACGAGCTCGCCTTTTTTATGGGGGAAGGGGGCAGGAAGAATTTGCAAAAAAAAAAAAAAAAATCCCGGCTCTGAAAAATGCTGAAAAAAATATTCCGGCCCAAAGGGCCGGCAATTTTTTTTTTCCCGGACCATGCAAAAGGCAAAAGTAAGGATACATTGCATGATATGGAAATTTTTGCTGGCCCTTTGTGCCAGACAATTTAAAGTCAAAAAATTAATTAATATAAATACAAACTGTTCACATAGCTGTTTCTACCAGAGACCTAATACGCATAGGCACAAAAATCTAGAAAAGGTTCTATTTAAACATCATACAATCTGTCTGAAATTCGCTAATTGCAAAGAGACATCTGAAGGAACGCTTATTAACTCATACTCTGTAACAGCGGGGAGTTTAACTTACACAGACATTCACAACATTTGACAATTTGTTTAAATCCGGCCCGAAGAACCGGCGAAAATTTTTCTCCGACTCTGGTAATGGCTGAAAAAAATGACCTGCTCAGAAAATTGCTGAAAAAATTTTACCGGCTGGCAATAGAATTCCTGCCCCCCCCCCCCCCCCCCCCCCAAAAAAAATCAAATGGTTGCTCACCAACAATTATCGGTTTGAAAATTTAATGTTACTGCTATTTGAAAACTTAAATATATAATATAAATACATGTAATGTGACGTCCTTCATATTTCCAAACCAACAATTGTATAGGAGGAAGACACTCTTGTTGCCACCGCAACAAGAAACCTTTCTAGTATTGACCTACTGATCGTGGTCTTGCAGTTCATCTGTCTAGCTGGTACTATTATATTGACCTACTGATCGTGGTCTTGCAGTTCATCTGACTAGCTGGTACTATTATATTGACCTACTGATCGTAGTCTTGCAGTTCATCTGTCTAGCTGGTACTATTATATTGACCTACTGGTCGTGGTCTTGCAGTTCCTCTGACTAGCTGGTACTATGATATTGACCTACTGATCGTGGTCTTGCTGTTCCTCTGACTAGCTGGTACTATTATATTGACCTACTGATCGTGGTCTTGCAGTTCATCTGACTAGCTGGTACTATTATATTGACCTACTGATCGTGGTCTTCGAGAGGAATCTCCTAATATGTTATGAGAATAAAAATCAAATATTATTAATCAAACACAGTCTAAGAATAAAAATGAGGTGGTAATCCCATAGTCTAAAATCAAAATCAAGTGTTCCTCGAAATTTCGAAAAATATATTTATTAACCTTAGAATAAATATCAAGAGTTGATATTTTTTTAAGAGGCCCTATTTTAGACCGAAAAAGATCCCAACTTTACATGATTTTGCTAAATTTTAGGGAATTTTTTTTTCTAAATGTCAGCTTAACTTATAAAAACTGATAAACTGATAAAAAAATCAAGTGTTACTCCCAAATATTGACTGATAATAATAAAATCCGGTTTTGCTCCCAAATACTGTCTTGAATAAAATCTGGTCACACTACCTTATAGTGATACATGTATTTTAATAAAGAATCTAGTTCCTTCGTCCCCTTCCTGTGGTCTTATCGCATTCATATAATATTCACTATTCCAGAGAAAGCTCAAATAACAATTTCATATCGAGGACAAGGAGTCTTACCGAAAAACAACTGAACTAAGGGTACATTTGTGAGCGACTGACTTTGTCACTGCAAAAATATTCGGACGATGCAATGAAAATATTAAACGTTGTCCTCCATGTCGGATGATATTTTAGGTTAGAACCATCCAAAACGCTGAGTTTAACAATTTACCTGGTATGATCTTATTCTGCACGACACAAGCGACAGCTGTAATAAATGGTGCTAGCGAACAGGCGATGCTTACTCTCCCCGGGGACCGGATATCATCTTCACAGGAGATGCTTACTCTCCCCGGGGGACCGGATATCATCTTCACAGGAGATGCTTACTCTCCCCGGGGGACCGGATATCATCTTCACAGGCGATGCTTACTCTCCCCGGGGGACCGGATATCATCTTCACAGGAGATGCTTACTCTCCCCGGGGGAACGGATATCATCTTCACAGGAGATGCTTACTCTCCCCGGGGGACCGGATATCATCTTCACAGGAGATGCTTACTCTCCCCGGGGGACCGGATATCATCTTCACAGGAGATGCTTACTCTTCCCGGGGGACCGGATATCATCTTCACAGGAGATGCTTACTCTCCCCGGGGGACCGGATATCATCTTCACAGGAGATGCTTACTCTCCCCGGGGGACCGGATATCATCTCCATTGGAGATTCACTATGTTTCTTTGCTGGATGTTTTAAGTTGATTGTATTATACAAATCATTAGTGGAACCTGTTTTATATTATGGAGCCGGAATCTGGGGTCATTCAAAATGGAGAGAAGTGCGCTGTGTTCAAAATAAAGCTTGTCGCCTTTTCCTTGGAGCAAGTAAAAATGCATCAAATATTGCTTCCCAAGGGGATATGGGATATATATCCACAGAGTCCATGCAAATGCTAGAAGTTTACCGTTTATTTTTTCGTATTCAAAATATAGGTGAAAACAGACTAAGTTTTAAAATGTTTAATAACTTTAAAAACTTAGGGCGCTCATGGGAAAAGAAATGTTTTGAGATAGCCAGAAATTATAATTTTTTACATGTTTTAGAAAGTAGTAGCTCAACTGTAAACAAGATTAATGAAATAAGAGACATTTTTGTAGAAAGAGATAAAGAAGAATGGTTGTCATCTCTTTATAATGATAGAAATTTAGAAAATGGTAACAAATTAAGAATATTTAGAAAGTATAAAAATGAGCTTAGTACTAGCCAATATGTTTTAGGTGTTTTAAACAGATCACATAGACGAATTTTATCGAATTTTAGAAGTGGTGCATTACCATTGGCTGTAGAAAAGGGAAGGTACACCAAGCCAAAAACAGTTTTAAATGAAAGAAAATGTATATATTGTACAACTGACTGTATAGAAGATGAATTTCATTTTTTAATGGAGTGTGAATTTTACTCGGATTACAGATATATTTTATTTCTTAAAGCTAAAGAAAACTCGCAAAATTTTGAAAACTTAACTTTGGAAGAAAAATTTCTTTTTATAATGACAGAAAATGAGTTACAATCACTTTTAGCAAAGACACTACATCATATGTTCTATAGAAGAAGATACTGTTCATCTCATTCTAGATGATTATTTTAAGAAGTAGTATGTTTTTATGATACCATGATCATTTTAAATATGAGCACTAGAGTGATAAAATTGAAACATATGGAAACTGTGATTTATATTGTCTGTGATTCAAAATTATTATTTTACTGTGATTTGATATTGATAAATTGAGGCAAGATTTTGATTATAACAGTGTTTTGATATTGATAAATTGAGGCAAGATTTTGATTCTAACAGTGTAAATTTTTCATTTATTATTATTTTTTTTTTTCCTTAAGAGAAAAGTTGAAAAGTATATGATTATTACAAGAAAATTTGAAAACATTATTATAATGAGAAAATATGAAAGCTAATTATTGCTATGGAAAATGTGAATGTTATTTATTGCTATGGAAAATTTGAAAATATAATTATTACTTTATTATAAATGTAAAATGATAATTACCATGTAAAAATGTGAAAGCATATTTAATTACTAAGAAAAATGTGAAAGAATGCAGAGTATTATTATAAATTAAAATGTGAACTTTTATATAATGTGATACAAGTGAATAGTGTCTCATAAGCCAAGTGTGGCTGGATATCAAATTTTTAAATTATGTACTGATTTTATTGTGATTATAACATGTAAATTTGATATGTGACACTTTAATAAATTATTTCTGATTCTGATTCTGATATTTTAATCGCAATATATCTAAAGTCTGCACTAATATCTTAAAATCGTGTATTTCATGTAAAATAAAATAAGAAGCATTCATTGTCTGAAAATTTAGTAAGATCATTTTGAATATTGAAATATCGTTTTATGTCACATGAACGTGCATGCCGAAGTTCCTAAGAATGAAGAATTCTAGAAATACACAGTAAACAGCAATTTTATATTTACAGAGAAAGACAATGGTAATAATTTGCACAGTAGAGAGTTTAATAAACAAAGAATACCGCTCATTACGGTAAAAGTCTATCTATCAGTAAAATTATTGAATACAAAAACCTTAAACAAATTCTACAATTCGATTTTTGTTTTGTTTTGGGAGTTTATGCTTTACGTTTGAACTTTTGTGCGTTACAATAGAACTGCAGAAATTATATATAGTTCATTTAATATACTTTTAAAAACTGACTGGAATCTGTGCTTTGTCTATGCTAACTACATGATTAGGGCATCAGAGAACAAATACTCAGCCGTGACGTATACTATTTAATGGGGACTCTTGTAATTGACCACTTAAGTGTACAATTACAAGAGTCCCCTTTTAACAGTGGTCAATTACAAGAGTCCCCATTTAACAGTATACGTCACGGCTGAGTAAAACTTTAAAAATGTTTTGACGAGAACGTTATAAAATACCTTCACTCAATTTCAAAGTATACACCTGATTAGATTAAAAAAGATGGTCTAGTGTGATAGCCGAAAAAGACAATGGCGTGCCCCCCCCCCCCAAATAGGAAATAATTTAAACAATGATATTTGTAAGGCCTATAACATTGAAGATATAGTACCGGTTTTTCAAGACATAAAAAGACATGCAGAAACCATTCTAGTTTATTTGGTCATAAAGAGAAAAGCTTTCGAGACATTTTTGTTGAGGGGTGTATGGGGTGTTGAAGGGGAAGGCGGGAAGGGGATACGGGATATTCTGCGATCCCGAGGGATTGCGTCACATCTTCAACAAATCACTTCATTGGTAATAAAATGTTTAAACTGGGGGGTCCAGCTTATGGTTTTGAATAAATTATACAAGCTACACTCGAGAGTTACAGAAAAAATATAATCTGAAAATAAAACATGTACTCGTGTTACTCCCAAATATAGTATGAGAATATAATTAAGTGTTTCGTTCAAATACAGTACTCATGTATATTCTGAGAACGAAACTGAAATGTAAGTCCAAAATATAATCTGATTAAAAAAAACAACTAGTGTACTTCCTCAATGTAATTTCAGAAAATCGAGTTTCACAAAAATATAGTGCAAGAATAAAACTCAAACGTTACTCATCAATATAATCTGAAATAAATAACAGGTTTACTTCCGAATATAGTCTGAGAATAAAAATTAAATGTTTCTTTCATATTCATATATTTTGAGAAAAAAATCAGGTGTAACTCCAAAATATAGTCTGAGAATAAAAATCAAGTCATTCCTTTAGTCTGAGAATAAAAATCAAATGTCATTCCTTTAGTCTGAGAATAAAAAACAAGAGTTTCCACTGAATATACCCTAAGAGTGAAATTCTAGTCTTACTTCTAAATATAGTCTTAAATATAGAACAAAATTCAAATATAGTTTGAGAGAAAAATCAAGTGTTACTTCCAAGTACCCAATCTTGTATGACGATAAAAAATAAATGTTACTCAAATATAGTTTTAGAATATTTGCATATTATGATTAGATATGTTACACCAATCAGCAGTAATGAGGTATTTTCAGTTTTATAAATGCGAATTCAGATATTGAAGGAAATTAATCTCATTACCGTCTTGCACCTTAATAAATATTTCTTGAACATGCAATTTTGAAGTGAAAGAGCGTGGCGATCTCCACGAGACAGAACGCGCACACACATCAAAAGTGAAGTATATATAAGGTGATCATAAACAAAGACATGTGTTTTGAAGAGAGCAAGGATTAACGTGGATAAGCTGAGGTATGTGACTGCTGTCTCTATGCCAAGTGACTACCCCCCCCCCCCCCCCCAATAATGAGGCTGGAACGAAAAACGTGAAGCAACAAAATAACATTTCATGAGAACAACATCTATAGATATATATAAACACTGTCATAAGATTAGCGATTTTCATTTACAACGAGATTCTGCCCTCCAAGAAGAAAAAAACACATTCAGGTGGCGATGATGATAACAGAAGAAAATGCCCATTACAACAGTGAGGCAGTTCACATAAGGGTAACCTGATCACATAGATGTCCCCAAACGCCGTTTTTGTAACCTAGGACACCAATAGTTCTTAACTCTCCTGGAACATTATGAGTAGTAGTTGTTTTTCTAGTCTATTATACGTCCCATTTAGATAACATCAGTACGTCAAAAACGTCTTCCGTTACTATGCATTTTATCAATATCACAGAAATACATGTACAAAATGTATTGTCAATTAGATTGGTAAAAAGTCAAACACACAAGAGATAAATCACTTTTTTTCAATAAATACCCACAGTAATTCTTTAACATCTTGTAAACAACTCATGTACTCATGCAATCTATTCAATACTTTTCGGACACCAAGTATGAACAAAAATTATTGCACAGGATTTTTCAAGAAAAAATATCGGATGGTGAAGGATCATAGTCGAACGTTTTAAAGTCGTCCATGTAGATTTCCCTGAGTTTATGTAGTGTTTCCATGGGAACAGTTTTATAGGCCGCCACAAGGGCGTCACGCTTTTGTTTCTTTCTCTCCTGTTTCGTCACACTCCAATTTAATCTCACTTCTTTTAAAACTTTCAAAACTCCATTTGCATCAAATTTTCCTTTGAATTTTTCCTTAGGAAACGGAATATCAGATGGTATATAAGCATTGAACTGAAATGCTTTCCACACCAGTTCTGCCAGTTTTTGTTGGTTTGCACATTTTTGTCCGCCGATTTTGTGAGCGACTGACTTTGTCACTGCAAAAATATTCGGACGATGCAATGAAAATATTAAACGTTGTCCTCCATGTCGGATGATATTTTAGGTTAGAACCATCCAAAACGCTGAGTTTAACAATTTACCTGGTATGATCTTATTCTGCACGACACAAGCGACAGCTGTAATAAATGGTGCTAGCGAACAGGCGATGCTTACTCTCCCCGGGGACCGGATATCATCTTCACAGGAGATGCTTACTCTCCCCGGGGGACCGGATATCATCTTCACAGGAGATGCTTACTCTCCCCGGGGGACCGGATATCATCTTCACAGGCGATGCTTACTCTCCCCGGGGGACCGGATATCATCTTCACAGGAGATGCTTACTCTCCCCGGGGGAACGGATATCATCTTCACAGGAGATGCTTACTCTCCCCGGGGGACCGGATATCATCTTCACAGGAGATGCTTACTCTCCCCGGGGGACCACATTTTTGTCCGCCGATTTTGTGAGCGACTGACTTTGTCACTGCAAAAATATTCGGACGATGCAATGAAAATATTAAACGTTGTCCTCCATGTCGGATGATATTTTAGGTTAGAACCATCCAAAACGCTGAGTTTAACAATTTACCTGGTATGATCTTATTCTGCACGACACAAGCGACAGCTGTAATAAATGGTGCTAGCGAACAGGCGATGCTTACTCTCCCCGGGGACCGGATATCATCTTCACAGGAGATGCTTACTCTCCCCGGGGGACCGGATATCATCTTCACAGGAGATGCTTACTCTCCCCGGGGGACCGGATATCATCTTCACAGGCGATGCTTACTCTCCCCGGGGGACCGGATATCATCTTCACAGGAGATGCTTACTCTCCCCGGGGGAACGGATATCATCTTCACAGGAGATGCTTACTCTCCCCGGGGGACCGGATATCATCTTCACAGGAGATGCTTACTCTCCCCGGGGGACCGGATATCATCTTCACAGGAGATGCTTACTCTTCCCGGGGGACCGGATATCATCTTCACAGGAGATGCTTACTCTCCCCGGGGGACCGGATATCATCTTCACAGGAGATGCTTACTCTCCCCGGGGGACCGGATATCATCTCCATTGGAGATTCACTATGTTTCTTTGCTGGATGTTTTAAGTTGATTGTATTATACAAATCATTAGTGGAACCTGTTTTATATTATGGAGCCGGAATCTGGGGTCATTCAAAATGGAGAGAAGTGCGCTGTGTTCAAAATAAAGCTTGTCGCCTTTTCCTTGGAGCAAGTAAAAATGCATCAAATATTGCTTCCCAAGGGGATATGGGATATATATCCACAGAGTCCATGCAAATGCTAGAAGTTTACCGTTTATTTTTTCGTATTCAAAATATAGGTGAAAACAGACTAAGTTTTAAAATGTTTAATAACTTTAAAAACTTAGGGCGCTCATGGGAAAAGAAATGTTTTGAGATAGCCAGAAATTATAATTTTTACATGTTTTAGAAAGTAGTAGCTCAACTGTAAACAAGATTAATGAAATAAGAGACATTTTTGTAGAAAGAGATAAAGAAGAATGGTTGTCATCTCTTTATAATGATAGAAATTTAGAAAATGGTAACAAATTAAGAATATTTAGAAAGTATAAAAATGAGCTTAGTACTAGCCAATATGTTTTAGGTGTTTTAAACAGATCACATAGACGAATTTTATCGAATTTTAGAAGTGGTGCATTACCATTGGCTGTAGAAAAGGGAAGGTACACCAAGCCAAAAACAGTTTTAAATGAAAGAAAATGTATATATTGTACAACTGACTGTATAGAAGATGAATTTCATTTTTAATGGAGTGTGAATTTTACTCGGATTACAGATATATTTTATTTCTTAAAGCTAAAGAAAACTCGCAAAATTTTGAAAACTTAACTTTGGAAGAAAAATTTCTTTTTATAATGACAGAAAATGAGTTACAATCACTTTTAGCAAAGACACTACATCATATGTTCTATAGAAGAAGATACTGTTCATCTCATTCTAGATGATTATTTTAAGAAGTAGTATGTTTTTATGATACCATGATCATTTTAAATATGAGCACTAGAGTGATAAAATTGAAACATATGGAAACTGTGATTTATATTGTCTGTGATTCAAAATTATTATTTTACTGTGATTTGATATTGATAAATTGAGGCAAGATTTTGATTATAACAGTGTTTTGATATTGATAAATTGAGGCAAGATTTTGATTCTAACAGTGTAAATTTTTCATTTATTATTATTTTTTTTTTTTCCTTAAGAGAAAAGTTGAAAAGTATATGATTATTACAAGAAAATTTGAAAACATTATTATAATGAGAAAATATGAAAGCTAATTATTGCTATGGAAAATGTGAATGTTATTTATTGCTATGGAAAATTTGAAAATATAATTATTACTTTATTATAAATGTAAAATGATAATTACCATGTAAAAATGTGAAAGCATATTTAATTACTAAGAAAAATGTGAAAGAATGCAGAGTATTATTATAAATTAAAATGTGAACTTTTATATAATGTGATACAAGTGAATAGTGTCTCATAAGCCAAGTGTGGCTGGATATCAAATTTTTAAATTATGTACTGATTTTATTGTGATTATAACATGTAAATTTGATATGTGACACTTTAATAAATTATTTCTGATTCTGATTCTGATATTTTAATCGCAATATATCTAAAGTCTGCACTAATATCTTAAAATCGTGTATTTCATGTAAAATAAAATAAGAAGCATTCATTGTCTGAAAATTTAGTAAGATCATTTTGAATATTGAAATATCGTTTTATGTCACATGAACGTGCATGCCGAAGTTCCTAAGAATGAAGAATTCTAGAAATACACAGTAAACAGCAATTTTATATTTACAGAGAAAGACAATGGTAATAATTTGCACAGTAGAGAGTTTAATAAACAAAGAATACCGCTCATTACGGTAAAAGTCTATCTATCAGTAAAATTATTGAATACAAAAACCTTAAACAAATTCTACAATTCGATTTTTGTTTTGTTTTGGGAGTTTATGCTTTACGTTTGAACTTTTGTGCGTTACAATAGAACTGCAGAAATTATATATAGTTCATTTAATATACTTTTAAAAACTGACTGGAATCTGTGCTTTGTCTATGCTAACTACATGATTAGGGCATCAGAGAACAAATACTCAGCCGTGACGTATACTATTTAATGGGGACTCTTGTAATTGACCACTTAAGTGTACAATTACAAGAGTCCCCTTTTAACAGTGGTCAATTACAAGAGTCCCCATTTAACAGTATACGTCACGGCTGAGTAAAACTTTAAAAATGTTTTGACGAGAACGTTATAAAATACCTTCACTCAATTTCAAAGTATACACCTGATTAGATTAAAAAAGATGGTCTAGTGTGATAGCCGAAAAAGACAATGGCGTGCCCCCCCCCCCCAAATAGGAAATAATTTAAACAATGATATTTGTAAGGCCTATAACATTGAAGATATAGTACCGGTTTTTCAAGACATAAAAAGACATGCAGAAACCATTCTAGTTTATTTGGTCATAAAGAGAAAAGCTTTCGAGACATTTTTGTTGAGGGGTGTATGGGGTGTTGAAGGGGAAGGCGGGAAGGGGATACGGGATATTCTGCGATCCCGAGGGATTGCGTCACATCTTCAACAAATCACTTCATTGGTAATAAAATGTTTAAACTGGGGGGTCCAGCTTATGGTTTTGAATAAATTATACAAGCTACACTCGAGAGTTACAGAAAAAATATAATCTGAAAATAAAACATGTACTCGTGTTACTCCCAAATATAGTATGAGAATATAATTAAGTGTTTCGTTCAAATACAGTACTCATGTATATTCTGAGAACGAAACTGAAATGTAAGTCCAAAATATAATCTGATTAAAAAAAACAACTAGTGTACTTCCTCAATGTAATTTCAGAAAATCGAGTTTCACAAAAATATAGTGCAAGAATAAAACTCAAACGTTACTCATCAATATAATCTGAAATAAATAACAGGTTTACTTCCGAATATAGTCTGAGAATAAAAATTAAATGTTTCTTTCATATTCATATATTTTGAGAAAAAAATCAGGTGTAACTCCAAAATATAGTCTGAGAATAAAAATCAAGTCATTCCTTTAGTCTGAGAATAAAAATCAAATGTCATTCCTTTAGTCTGAGAATAAAAAACAAGAGTTTCCACTGAATATACCCTAAGAGTGAAATTCTAGTCTTACTTCTAAATATAGTCTTAAATATAGAACAAAATTCAAATATAGTTTGAGAGAAAAATCAAGTGTTACTTCCAAGTACCCAATCTTGTATGACGATAAAAAATAAATGTTACTCAAATATAGTTTTAGAATATTTGCATATTATGATTAGATATGTTACACCAATCAGCAGTAATGAGGTATTTTCAGTTTTATAAATGCGAATTCAGATATTGAAGGAAATTAATCTCATTACCGTCTTGCACCTTAATAAATATTTCTTGAACATGCAATTTTGAAGTGAAAGAGCGTGGCGATCTCCACGAGACAGAACGCGCACACACATCAAAAGTGAAGTATATATAAGGTGATCATAAACAAAGACATGTGTTTTGAAGAGAGCAAGGATTAACGTGGATAAGCTGAGGTATGTGACTGCTGTCTCTATGCCAAGTGACTACCCCCACCCCCCCCCCCCCCCCCCCCAATAATGAGGCTGGAACGAAAAACGTGAAGCAACAAAATAACATTTCATGAGAACAACATCTATAGATATATATAAACACTGTCATAAGATTAGCGATTTTCATTTACAACGAGATTCTGCCCTCCAAGAAGAAAAAAACACATTCAGGTGGCGATGATGATAACAGAAGAAAATGCCCATTACAACAGTGAGGCAGTTCACATAAGGGTAACCTGATCACATAGATGTCCCCAAACAACGTTTTTGTAACCTAGGACACCAATAGTTGTTAACTGTCCTGGAACATTATGAGTAGTAGTTGTTTTTCTAGTCTATTATATGTCCCATTTAGATAACATCAGTACGTCAAAAACGTCTTCCGTTACTATGCATTTTATCAATATCACAGAAATACATGTACAAAATGTATTGTCAATTAGATTGGTAAAAAGTCAAACACACGACAGATAAATCACTTTTTCAATAAATACCCACAGTAATTCAACAACTCATGTACTCATGCAATCTATTCAATACTTTTCGGACACCAAGTATGAACAAAAATTATTGCACAGGATTTTTCAAGAAAAAATATCGGATGGTGAAGGATCATAGTCGAACGTTTTAAAGTCGTCCATGTAGATTTCCCTGAGTTTATGTAGTGTTTCCATGGGAACAGTTTTATAGGCCGCCACAAGGGCGTCACGCTTTTGTTTCTTTCTCTCCTGTTTCGTCACACTCCAATTTAATCTCACTTCTTTTAAAACTTTCAAAACTCCATTTGCATCAAATTTTCCTTTGAATTTTTCCTTAGGAAACGGAATATCAGATGGTATATAAGCATTGAACTGAAATGCTTTCCACACCAGTTCTGCCAGTTTTTGTTGGTTTGCACATTTTTGTCCGCCGATTTTGTAAACATACTGTATTTGATCATTCATCTCAAATTCAGTCATATTGATTTTAGTCATTCTGTCTAACACCCAAGTCAAATTTAGTTTAGTCAACACAGCAGGGACGTCTTTAGACAGATTCTCTTGCTTCATGACAACATGTGGTTGGAATATGTCCTGTCTACACATTGCAGAAGCCGGTAACCAATGCTTATCCTGGTCCCATGCTTTCATTGCACCATCTTGTAAAACTACATAATCTATAAACTCCTTGAATGTGACGTCATTTCCGCATCGGGCGCTCGTTGGGTCAATACGACCTTTTCGCACCAGTCTGATGACACTTTGCCCACGCGTTTTCCAAAAATCTGGTAACAGGAACTTGTCTATGTAAGCGGACCACAACCGTGTATACGGATCGCGTACAGCCATCACTCTGTAAGAATTCTCCAGGAATTTTTGGTCCTTTTTCCAATTGAAATATTTGATATATTTTCCGATCTTGTAGTAGTGCACACGATGTTTACCGACGTCATACGGACTGCGGACTTCTGAGCTCTCGCCGTTGAGAAAGCGGATTATACGGAGCCATGACGTAGTTGCCGCCTTGTATACCAAGCAGTATGAAAAGCCGTGCTTGGCGCTACCCGATATCTCATATCTCTTTAAATCCGAAATCTGAAAATGGAAAATTAACAATATTTGAAATACAATTTGGTTCATAATACTTATTCTTGGTAGTCCCTCTTGAATTCCTTATTAGGAAAATGGAATAAATGATTAATGAAGGCCAAAGCGGATAGATTAGAATGGAGCAGAAAGTCTTTTAAGTGCAGTAGAAGGGATCTCAACATCATTTCTGTTTACCAGCTTTAGAAGATATAAAATTTTATGTTGTCACCTTAGTGAACACGGGTTCTCCTGTTCTCCTTGGAGCTGCTCTACTTACACCCCTACCATGTAACTGATGGTGTATGTAACTCACCTTAGTGAACACAGGTTGTCCCGGTCTCCTTGGAGATGTTCTACTCACACCCCTACCATGTAACTGATGGTGTATGTAACTCAACTTAGTGAGCACAGGTTGTCCCGGCCTCCTTAGAGCTGCTGTACTTACACGCCTACCATGAAACTGTTTGTGTATGTAACTCAACTAGTGAATACAGGTTGTCCCGGTCTCCTTGGAGCAGCTCTACTTACACTCCTACCATGTAACTGATGGTGTATGTAACTCACCTTAGTGAACACAGGTTGTCCCGGTCTCCTTGGGGCTGCTCTAACTACACTCCTACCATGTAAATGTTGGTGTACATGTATGTAACTCACCTTAGTGAACACAGGTTGTCCTGGCCTCCTTGGAGCTGCTCTACCTACACTCCTACCATGTAACTGTTGGTGTACATGTATGTAACTCACCTTAGTGAACACAGGTTGTCCTGGTCTCCTTGGAGCTGCTCTACCTACACTCCTACCATGTAACTGTTGGTGTAAGTAACTCACCATAGTGAACACAGGTTGTCCCGGTCTCCTTGGAGCTGCTCTACCTACACTCCTACCATGTAACTGATAGTGTATGTAACTCACCTTAGTGAACACAGGTTGTCCTGGTCTCCTTGGAGCTGCTCTACCTACACTCCTACCATGTAACTGATAGTGTATGTAACTCACCTTAGTGAACACAGGTTGTCCTGGTCTCCTTGGAGCTGCTCTACCTACACTCCTACCATGTAACTGATAGTGTATGTAACTCACCTTAGTGAACACAGGTTGTCCTGGTTTCCTTGGAGCTGCTCTACCTACACTCCTACCATGTAACTGATAGTGTATGTAACTCACCTTAGTGAACACAGGTTGTCCCGGTCTCCTTGGAGCTGCTCTAGCTACACTCCTACCATGTAACTGTTGGTGTACATGTATGTAACTCACCTTAGTGAACACAGGTTGTCCCGGTCTCCTTGGAGCTGCTCTACCTACACTCCTACCATGTAACTGTTGGTGTACATGTATGTAACTCACCTTAGTGAACACAGGTTGTCCCGGTCTCCTCGGGGCTGCTCTACCTACATTCCTACCATGTAACTGTTGGTGTACATGTATGTAACTCACCTTAGTGAACACAGGTTGTCCCGGTCTCCTCGGGGCTGCTCTACCTACATTCCTACCATGTAACTGTTGGTGTACATGTATGTAACTCACCTTAGTGAACACAGGTTGTCCCGGTCTCCTTGGGGCTGCTTTACCTACATTCCTACCATGTAACTGTTGGTGTACATGTATGTAACTCACCTTAGTGAACACAGGTTGTCCCGGTCTCCTTGGAGCTGCTCTACCTACACTCCTACCATGTAACTGTTGGTGTACATGTATGTAACTCACCTTAGTGAACACAGGTTGTCCCGGTCTCCTCGGGGCTGCTCTACCTACATTCCTACCATGTAACTGTTGGTGTACATGTATGTAACTCACCTTAGTGAACACAGGTTGTCCCGGTCTCCTTGGAGCTGCTCTACCTACACTCCTACCATGTAACTGTTGGTGTACATGTATGTAACTCACCTTAGTGAACACAGGTTGTCCCGGTCTCCTCGGGGCTGCTCTACCTACATTCCTACCATGTAACTGTTGGTGTACATGTATGTAACTCACCTTAGTGAACACAGGTTGTCCCGGTCTCCTTGGGGCTGCTTTACCTACACTCCTACCATGTAACTGTTGGTGTACATGTATGTAACTCACCTTAGTGAACACAGGTTGTCCTGGTTTCCTTGGAGCTGCTCTACCTACACTCCTACCATGTAACTGATGGTATATGTAACTCACCTTAGTGAACACAGGTTCCCCAGGTCTCCTTGGAGCTGCTCTACTTACACTCCTACCATGTAACTGATGGTGTATGTAACTCACCTTAGTGAACACAGGTTGGCCTGGTCTCCTTGGAGCTTCTCTACTTACACTCCTACCATGTAACTGATGGTGTATGTAACTCACCTTAGTGAACACAGGTTGGCCAGGTCTCCTTGGAGCTGCTCTACCTACACTCCTACCATGTAACTGATGGTGTATGTAACTCACCTTAGTGAACACAGGTTGGCCAGGTCTCCTTGGAGCTGCTCTACCTACACTCCTACCATGTAACTGTTGGAGTACATGTATGTAACTCACCTTAGTGAACACAGGTTGTCCTGGTTTCCTTGGAGCTGCTCTACTTACACTCCTACCATGTAACTGATGGTATATGTAACTAACCTTAGTGAACACAGGTTGGCCCGGCCTCCTTGGAGCTGCTCTGCCTACACTCCTACCATGTAAATAATGGTGTATGTAACTCACCTTAGTGAACACAGGTTGTCCCGGTCTCCTTGGAGCTGCTCTGCCTACACTCCTACCATGTAACTGTTGGAGTACATGTATGTAACTCACCTTAGTGAACACAGGTTGTCCTGGTTTCCTTGGAGCTGCTCTACCTACACTCCTACCATGTAACTGATAGTGTATGTAACTCACCTTAGTGAACACAGGTTGTCCCGGTCTCCTTGGAGCTGCTCTACCTACACTCCTACCATGTAACTGATAGTGTATGTAACTCACCTTAGTGAACACAGGTTGTCCTGGTCTCCTTGGAGCTGCTCTACCTACACTCATACCATGTAACTGATAGTGTATGTAACTCACCTTAGTGAACACAGGTTGTCCTGGTTTCCTTGGAGCTGCTCTACTTACACTCCTACCATGTAACTGTTGGTGTACATGTATGTAACTCACCTTAGTGAACACAGGTTGTCCTGGTTTCCTTGGAGCTGCTCTACTTACACTCCTACCATGTAACTGATGGTGTAAGTAACTAACCTTAGTGAACACAGGTTAGCCCGGCCTCCTTGGAGCTGCTCTGCCTACACTCCTACCATGTAAATAATGGTGTATGTAACTCACCTTAGTGAACACAGGTTGTCCCGGTCTCCTTGGAGCTGCTCTGCCTACACTCCTACCATGTAACTGTTGAGGATTGTGTATGTAATTCACTTGCTTTACTTGGCCATCTGAGATTTCCTGAAATTACATACATGTGTACTAATTTCTGTATTTTTGAAAGTCATTAGAATTTTTTTTCTTGCCAGAAATTATTTTATTTATTGGAGGTAGCTATACAACTCCTCTCACTAATGTACATGTATATCTAATAAAACAGATAATGTGATTCTACAGCTGGAAAGATGTCTCCCAGGGACTCGCATGTTTCAGAAATGTTTATTTCATCTTAATGGTCAAAGCAAAATGCTCACAATTTATCCAACAATTCCCTCGTTGGAAAAAAAATACTAGTATATATAGTATTCAAATTATCGGATGTATGCATGAACTTTTCAAAGTGCAAGAATGTAAGAAGACAGCAAATTATTTTCGATCGTTATCCCCACAAAAGATACGTCAACTCAAATTTAGGCACAAAAATGTAATGATGAACAGACATGTTTGTTTATAAATGAAATGGATTTAAAGAAAAACCGAAATAATGGTACTTTAAGGCATTAAAATGCACATGCGTATTAAAATTAGTAAATCTAGACGAGACTATTATTTGAGCATGGAGCCTGATTTTATCTATAAGACAATTTCTATTGTTTTACGTTCTTGTGCTGGTAAGTATAAATGAAACGAAAACAAAATGAAAACTAAAATCTTTACCTAATTAAATTTATTTTTTTTTTCTACAAAAAATTAAAGAGAAATTGTTTATTTTCATATTCATGTAAAATGTCAAAGAACTACGATGATTCAAGACACTGAATTATCTATCATTCTTTTCTTGACCAAGATAGTATGAAAACAGCATAATGGAGCCTAAAACATGAATTTGTGATGAAAAGCAGCTAAAAATAACGTAAAGTCGAAGCTAAAACAAGGAAAATTAAGCGCAAAACAAGTGGTACCAAGCTGTATCCGTACATGTTATAAAGATGAAAGCGACAGACTCATAAAATAAACTTAGAGAGGTATAATTTATAAGCGCTGCAAATATGACCAAAAGTTGAAAACCAATACCACACTGTGTACAATCCACGACGGGTACGGTTGTTTCGCTTCATTTTCCGGTTTCACTTCGAGACGCAGATTTTAAGTATTCAGGTCTAAGAATCTCATTTTATGTTGGTTTCTCCAAAACATAGGTTGGAATTTTTTGTATGTATGGTACCAGGAGAGATGTAAGTTTATTTTACAACAACATGTCAGATCAGATCCATTTAATTATTAAAGCTAAACACATAACTTTGACGCAGAATGTATCCGAAGTCACATTGAACGTGCAATTTTCCAGATAATTTTGCATTAATCTCAGTCAAATTGCAAACGTTGATATCAAAATAAGATTTTTAATATTTAGAAATAACAGCAAAGTCATTGCATTAGCAAATCGTTGGTAAAATACTCCAATATTAGCAACACTATGGATATGTTGGTTTTTTGACTGTACGTGTTTGCAAAATACGTACTGTACGGTTTATATATAGTCGTTTACCTATTAAAGCGAATTTGCCTTAAATATTTATTTTCAAGAAGAAATAGCACCACCAGTGACGTATAAACATGCATCATATAACTCGAGAGAAATGTTATTTTCAACAGGTGACTAGTTATCTAATGAAACCAATTTAAATAAGAACACTATAGTGGCATACTTCTGCCTCCTATATGCGAGATATTTTTCTATAGATTATGTCGTCATGCAACTTATTTATGTCAACATGCAAGATATGCATGATAAATATTTTGACATGTAAGATTGATATGTTGACATGCAAGATGATTATGTTGACATGCAAGATGATTATGTTGACATGCAAGATAATTATGTCGCATGTTGACAAAATAAGTTGCATGTTGACATAAATAAGTTGCATGTTGACATAATTATGTTGCATGTAGACATAAATAAGTTGCATATTAACATAAGTAAGTCGCATATTTTCTAAAGAAAAATATCTCGCATGTAGGAGGCAGAAGTATGCATATAGGTATCGAACTGGAAGGAGTCGCAACGTAGGGGCGATTTCCGGCGTGGGAATCAGAATGGGGACTTATGAAATTCGGTTCTTCATGGTGTATTGTGGATTTCTCAAAAACGAATCGGCGAAACCCTAAATAAATGTCATATATTATTTAGACAAATATGGCCTTCAAAGCATAATTTTAATGTTAAGAATTTTTCTGAACCATGGTCCAAATGGGACCAAAGTCCACCTGAATGACATGTCAAAATTGTATCGGAGAGAAAATGGTATCGGAAAGGTATATTTCATTTAGTACCAATGAAATGTACAGGAAATGATCAAAAACTCATTTTTTTGATATATCATTTTCTATATAAGCCATTCATTTTAAGCTCACATGACTGCCCACTACCGGTATTGTCATAGCGCGCCGTCCGTAGTTAACTTTTTATATTTTCGACATCTCCTCTGCAACCGCTGTACAGAATTTCACGACACCCTACAGGAAGCAAGTACTCAAGGTCCTCTACCATGTTTGTGTTTTTCGTGCCGATCGGTCGACAAATATGGTCGCCAAGGGCTCTGATTGGCTGACGCATTTTCGACTTCTCCTCTGCAACCGCTGTACAGAATTTCATGAAACCTTACAGGAAGCAAGCTTTAGTGCTCAAAATCCTCTACCAAGTTTGTGGTTTTTTCTTTTCGCTGATCGGTCAACAAATATGGCTGCCGGGGGCTTTGATTGGCGGACACATTCTCTACTTCTCCTGTTCAGCTGCTGCATAGAATTTCACGAAACCTTACAGGAAGCAAGAACTCAATATCCTCTACCAAGTTTGTGATTTTCATGATCGGTCAATAAATATGGCGGCCGAGTGCTCTAATTTGCTGACTAATTTTCGACTTCCCCTCTGTAACAGAATTTCAAAAAAATCTTACAGGAAGCAAGTGTTCAAGGTCCTCTACAAAGTTTGTGTTCTTCGTGCCGATCGGTCAACAAATATGGCCGCTCAGTGCTCTGATTGGCTGACACATTTTGAACTTCTCCTCTTCAACCTCTGCATAGAATTTCACGAAACCTTACAGGAAGTAAGTACCCAAGGTCCTCTACCAAGTTTATGTTGTCCGCCGAGGACCTGATTGGCTGACACATTTTCGACTTCTCTTCAGCGGCTGCATAGAATTTCACGAAACCTTACAGCCGCTGCACAGAATTTCACGAAACCTTACAGGAAGCAACTACTCAAGGTCCTCCTACCAAGTCTAACAAGCCAGCGAAATATTTTTTTTTTCTGAGAATTTTAATAAAATCCACAATTCGTGTCTTTTTTCAGTTTCTTCTCGTTTTCCTTAGTGCCCTTGTCTATTGACCTAGGTGTAATGTATAATTGTGTTGTATATAGGAAAGCGCAGCATCATTTGAAAATAACGTACATGTATGTAATAAATTCTGGCGAGCATATGCAAGCCAGAGAAAATTTTTGAAACGCTGACGTCAAAATATTATCAAAATGAAAGATTTCTAATACAAACTCATAATATATTTTTCAAATATTATGACAACAAAAGGAGTTGGGACTTTATCTTATTAAATATGTATATTGATAAAAAAAAAATTAGCTATGCTTCGAAAATTCCAAGGTGGAGGGGGGGGGGTCCAGATCCTCCCCCGACCCCTCCCCCTTCTGGATCCGCGCTTGAGTTGAATAATTGATTATGTACCATGTTCTAATCGACACAGCGATCTTGCGTGCTTCCTGTTTTGGAATAAATTGTTGAATTTATTTTGAAATCGTTTGTATTTGATTCATGTCATGATCAATGGGGTAGTACAGAAGTCTATTATTAAATTAACCATTTTTCCATTGCTTTGTATACTAACTTCTGAAATCTTTGAATCATAATCTTGAGGTTGTACCACTTTTGTTTGTCTATTTCATATAGACCAAAGCCATTTGTTTTTAAAAAAATGTGTTATTTGCCAATAAAGAATTTGAATTTGCATCACACTTACAAATTTTGTTTGTCTGGAAGAATACGCACCATATTTATACGTATTCTCCAAGACAAACAAAATTTGGAAGTGTGTTACATGTCCGTCTGTTATCTATCTTCTAGATAACTTGAATTTGAACTATCAATTGTTCCATTTTACTGTACAGATGATGTTGCTCTGCACTAGTTAGTTGAAAATAACATTCCTCTCGAGTTATATATGTCAATGGTGGTGCTATTTCTTCTTGAAAATGAATATTTAAGGCAAATTCGCTTTTATGAAATAAAACGAATAAATATAAACCATACAGTACATATTATATAAACCGTACAGTATGAATTTGACAAACACGTACAGTCAAAAAACCAACATATCCATTTTTGCAGCTAATTTTGGAGTATTTTACCAATGATTTGCTAATGCAATGACTTTGCTGTTATTTCTAAATGTTAAAAATCTTATTTTGATATCAACGTTTGCAATTTGACTGAGATTAATGCAAAATTATCTGGAAAATTGCACGTACAATATGACTTCGGATACATTCTGCGTCAAAGTTATGTGTTTAGCTTTAATAATTAAATG
This sequence comes from Pinctada imbricata, assembly GCA_033119305.1. Taxonomy (NCBI): domain Eukaryota; kingdom Metazoa; phylum Mollusca; class Bivalvia; order Pterioida; family Pteriidae; genus Pinctada; species Pinctada imbricata. The sequence goes on along the minus strand of VSWD01000009.1, from coordinate 17,425,437 downwards.
GATCTGATCTGACATGTTGTTGTAAAATAAACTTACATCTCTCCTGTTACTATACATACAAAAAATTCCAACATATGTTTTGGAGAAACCAACATAAAATGAGATTTTTAGCCCTGAATACTTAAAATCACCGTTTCAAAGTGAAACCGGAAAATGAAGCGAAACAACCGTACCCGTCGTGGATTGTGCACAGTGTACCAATACGAATTAAAAGAGAATACAAGAATCATCATCGGAAATCCACAGTGATTATAGAGTCTCCGACGATGTAACAAAAACCGACCTTATAATAAAATTTTGTTGTAGTTACTGACCCTTTGGTCTGACTTCTGTAGTGAATATAGGTAATTGTGTAACTTTGAGTCACCTGTAACCTTTGAGCTTGTTGGTGATCCCTAAAAGTATACAAAATGTACGTTCAAAAATGAATTTCAAGTCCGAAATGTATACTGGTATGTCTTGCTCATGTGATCCATGGTCATAGTTTTTCGTCAGTCCATGGTCTTTCCGTCGTTTGCTTGTAAACTTTTGCAGTTTCGACCTCTTTGCTAAAATTTGATAAAACTGGTTGAAGTACTAATATTCTCTATCAAGTTGCTCCATCCTTCGTATGTAAACTCCATGTAAATTGAGTTTGGTTGACCACGGTGACGTCGGTGTCCGCTTTTTCCCCCTTGGTAACACAGTTTGTCATTTGATCTTGATTTCAATATTATCAGTGATCAAATCATATTATTTACATTTTCGATTTATAGCAAGTGTCCCAATAGGTGCCTTTTGTAAACAATGGTAAATTTATTGTAAAAACAAATCTCTCTCTCTCTCTTATATGCCACAAATACTATTGGTAGTATATATATTACTTTCTCCTCTGAATGGTGACGTGTATGTTACAGATTTCTCCTTACTTAAATAGGCTATTCAAATCCGATAACAATGGTCTTTTCATTCAGTAACCTTCCGTCCATGCATATTAATTATTTAAAAGGCCACCTAAATCCTGGGTCCTATGGACATGGACAATGTTTTATTATCCTGACAAAGTTTGCCCACGGACACGATTATCTAGGTCAGTGCTTGGTGCTCGATATGCTGACTATATAGACAACTTATTCGAATCTAAGAAGGAAATCCCCTTTATATCCCTGTATATTGTTCTCATATTGTAGGACTCAAAAACTTGAAACTGTATGATCACACTATATTCGAAGATCATACTTTTTAATATGGCTTAAATTAAAAGTAAGTTTATGGCTATAAATGCTGACGGTGTCATCAAGAAGTAAAAGCTGACGTTAAAGTTAACCTTGCAACAAGTAAACAGACACAGACAGACGGACAATTCACAATCTTTTATTACATTTGTATAAGGAAATGGAAGGAGATGGATAAGATATCCAGGAAATGCACGCCCATGGTAAGACACAAGCAAAAAAACAAATAATAATAGATAAACGATCACACTAAAAGTGACTACAAAACATCCATGCAGACCATAAATCATATATCAGATCATGAATCAAGGTCCGTGTCAGACCACAAAACACTATTCATGTCAGACCTTATATCACGATGTATATCAAACCATGAATCACGATCAGTGTCAGACAACACTATCCGCGTGCAGACCTTAAATCACGATGTATATCAGACAACAAAACACGGTCCGTGTCAGACAACACTATCCGTGCAGACCTTAAATCACGATGTATATCAGACCATGAATCACGGTCCGTATCAGACAACAAAGCACGATCCGTGTCATATCACAAAACACGATCCATAATTGATAGACCACAAAACACGATCCATATCATACCACAAAACACGATCTATCTCTGACCACAAAACACGATCCATGTCAGACCATAAAACACGATCCATATCAGACAACAAAACACGATCCATGTCAGACCAAAAACACGATCCATATCAGACCACAAAACACGATCCATGTCAGACAACAAAACACGATCCATGTCAGACCAAAAACACGATCCATATCAGACAACAAAACACGATCCATAATTATTAGACCATAAAACATGATCCATATCATACCACAAAACACGATTCATATCAGAAAACAAAACACGATCCATGTCAGACCACAAAACACGATCCATATCAGACCACAAAACACGATCCATGTCAGACCACAAAACACGATCCATATCAGACCACAAAACACGATCCATATCAGACAACAAAACACGATCCATGTCAGACAACAAGACACGATTCATATCAGACCACAAAACATGATCCATGTCAGACCACAAAACACGATCCATTTCAGACAACAAAACACGATCCATGTCATACAACAATACACGATTCATATCAGATCACAAAACATGATCCATGTCAAACCACAAAACACGATCAATTTCAGACAACAAAACAGGGTTCATATTAGACCATAAAACATGATCCATGTCAGACCACAAAACACGATCCATGGTCAGACAACAAAACACGATTCATATACCACAAAACATGATCCATGTCAGACCACAAAACACGATCCATATCAGACAACAAAACACGATCCATGGTCAGACAACAAAACACGATTCATATACCACAAAACATGATCCATGTCAGACCACAAAACACGATCCATATCAGACAACAAAACACGATCCATGGTCAGACAACAAAACACGATTCATATACCACAAAACATGATCCATGTCAGACCACAAAACACGATCCATATCAGACAACAAAACACGATCCATGTCAGACAACAAGACACGATTCATATCAGACCACAAAACATGATCCATGTCAGACCACAAAACACGATCCATTTCAGACAACAAAACACGATCCATGTCATACAACAATACACGATTCATATCAGATCACAAAACATGATCCATGTCAAACCACAAAACACGATCAATTTCAGACAACAAAACAGGGTTCATATTAGACCACAAAACACGATCCATGGTCAGACAACAAAACACGATTCATATACCACAAAACACGATCCATTTCAGACAACAAAACACGATTCATATTAGACCATAAAACACGATCCATATCAGACAACAAAACACGATCCATGTCAGACAACAAAACACGATCCATATCAGATCACAAAACACGATCTATGTCTGACCACAAAACAAAATGCATGTCAGTCAACAAAACATCATTTCTTTTAAAAAATCATGCATGTCATACAACAAAACACGATCTTTGTCAGACCATAAAACACGATCTGAGTCAGACCATAAAACACTTGACACGATCCGTGTCAGACCACAATACACGATTGATATGAGACAACCCCACAATCCATGTCAGAAAAAAGAACCACGATCCATGTCAGACCACAATACACGATCTATGTCATACAACAAAACAAGTCATATCTCAGATCACAAAACATGATCATTGTCAGACCACAAAACATGATCTATGTCAGACCACAAAACACGATCCATGTCAGACCACGAGACACGATCTATGTCAGACCACAAAACATGATCCATGTCAGACCACAAAACACGATCGATGTTAGACTAAATTATCCAGTTTCTCCGCTGCCGCTAACAGAGACTGAACCCCACTATGGTTGTTACAGAACGAAGTCGGACGAAACTGTTGCCCAACGATTTTCCAAATTATACAGACCTTTAATATTGATTTTCTTGCAGGTGACACTTAAGTAAACATTAAACTAACTATCTATACCCACCTCGCGTTTTTTTCTCGCTTCGTTGTTGCATTTTTGCCAATTTTAACTCCCTACCAAACTAAATAGGCAAAAATGCAATGTTCAACGAAGCGAGAGAAAAAAAAAAAAAACGGCAGGTGGGTTGAGATAGTTAGTTTAATGTTTACTTAAATGTCAACAGTAAGAAAATAAATATTTAAAGGTCTGTACATGGAAAAATCGTTGGGCAACAATTTCGTCCGACTTCGTTCTGTAACAACCATAGTGGGGTTCAGTCTCTGTTAGCGGCAGCGGAGAGACTGGATTATTTAGTCTAGATCGATGTCAGACCACAATACACGATCTATGTCAGACAACAAAACAAGACATATGTCAGATCACAAAACGTGATCCTTGTCAGACCACAAAACATGATCTATCTCAGACCACAAAACATGATCCATGTCAGACCACATAACATGATCTATGTCAGCCCACAAAACACGATCCATGTCAGACCACAATACACGATCTATGTCAGACAACAAAACAAGACATATCTCAGATCACAAAACGTGATCCTTGTCAGACCACAAAACATGATCTATGACAGACCACAAAACATGATCCATGTCAGACCACAAAACATGATCTATGTCAGACCACAAAACACGATCCATCTCAGACCACAAAACACGATCTATGTCAGACCACAAAACATGATCCATATCAGACCACAAAACACGATCGATGTCAGACCACAATACACGATCTATGTCAGACAACAAAACAAGACATATCTCAGATCACAAAACGTGATCCATGTCAGACCACAAAACATGATTTATGTCAGACCACAAAACATTATCCATGTCAGACCACAAAACATGATCCATGTTAGACCACAAAACACTATCGATGTCAGATAAGAAATTATAACGATCCGTGTCAAACCAAAAAACATGATCCCTTATTGCACTGTTGTTATCTTTTGTTACATCGATGTATGAGATGGAATCAGTACTTTAGCACCATTCACTCTAAACTGTTCATTGTTTTCTTTATTTCCTGCGTGTTTACTGAATAAAGGTAGCTTATCTAATTACAATGGTAAACGCCATACCTCAACAATAATAATAGGGCTCCTTGCTCTTTGTATGACATACATAGTAAAAAATCCTAGACTGAAAAGAACTAGATGAATAGGTTTTGTCGCTCGAAACACCTTGATCATCTGGAAAAAAAAACACCAAAAATTCAGTCAATTACAATATACAAGTTTAGATCAGGATACATACTAAGGAGGTATTGAACACTTGGACGCCAGATTCAGTTTTTCTAAAAATTTCTGAAATTATATATTTCTTGTCTGTCCTTGACTATACAAACTTCCATTTGATTCTATCCACAGGAAAATTTTCTATGAGACTTTGAAATATGCATTAAGCGACGTTTTCGTGAATTTCTTGATGACGTCATAATATTGAATCTCCTAAAGCTATTGGAAATTAATTTTGATTTAACTTCCAAAACATCCATAAATATATTGCATTTGCATATGGAAAAGATAAAATGAATTGCGTTTTAAACGCAGGCAGGATACTTGAATAAATGATGACACTGTCGCAATTTCGAGCCAATTTACTGTAGTTGCTTGTTAGTTATTAGGAATCATGTGGATGAATCTTTGTCAAAAACTATCAAAATTATCAAGAATGTCCAGAGATGATTTTATGATTAAATGGGAAAAAATGAATTTAGGATTAAAATATTACAAGGCTTTATATTTTTCAATTTTTTCTTCCAAAATCGTCCATTTTCAATTAAGTGACATCCGCTTTCCTGTAAGGAAAATTTGTCAACGAATACACTGTGATGAAGATTGGATTTTCTCTATTATACATGCTAAGTTTCAATGCAATACGTTTAGTAATAATGTTTTTATTGCATTTTGAATGTGAAGGTTTGTGACGCCATTTTTCCAGATAACGTCGAAATGACGTCGTGGTTTGCTCATGGATAAAACTCCCAAGGTCCTAAATTTCGAAAATCGCCATAATTTCTTCAAATGACGCCGGAAATTATTCAAACTTCATCAGGATACTCAAATGCGTATATCAATCAGAGTATCAAATGTTTTACGGGAGTTAAGACTGTACTTTTCCTAGGAAGCGAGAAAACAAATAATGCCGCTGCCATCTTGGTGTTCAAACCCTCCTTAATTAAAAAAGCCGAACGTTAAATAAATCTTTTGGAATTAACTAAACCACTCTTATGATCCATCAATGTATCTGTAGAAAATAAAACGGGTGCATACAAGTAGTTCATACACGGGCGGATCTAGATTTTTTTCAATGAGAGGAGGTCCAAGCAGCATTTTTAGCCTATTCCAGAGAATGCTGAGACACCCCCCTTCCCGTCAAGATTTGCGCTTGTTTCATAATTGATGTTTATTTTGTGCTTTGCCTTGATAGACAGAAAGATCGAGAGGCAGAATCCATATCAAATACCCGAGCTGTAAGAGCTGTAAGAGAGTTTTGCTACGAAAATGTATTTGGTTTGGTAAGGTTTGGTGAAAATCCACGCAGCAAGGAGGAAGGAAATTATGCGTTTTAGAATTATTTAAAACTATTGACGGCCATCTTGTTTGAAAAAGGGTACAAAAAGATCCGTAGTAGAGATCATTGAGGACTAGTAGCTTACCACTGGATTTGGCCAAGTGCGAATCTTGTAGAGGGACCAGACCCCAACTGGAGTTGCCAAAAATGCTGACTTTTCTTCTGATTTTTGCATTATTTTATTTTTTAGCTTCGCTTGATGGATAAAAATGAGGGACTAGCATTCAACGGTCATTCCTGAATTGTAAATTTATATGATAATGTTTCACCTTTACAAATTAAGCAAGATAAATTGAATATTTGAAAAAAAAAAAAAAAAACAACAACAAACAAAAAATATATTCGTAAATTCTGTATTACTGTAATACTTACAATTACTGCTTGGAGACTGAAGAGGTATTAAATCGCAAGAAAATGTCTAAAAAATTTTTAAATGCATGAAACAATTCACGGATCCATGGACGTAAAATCACTCAAGCGGACCCACATATTGACCACTACTTCTTCAGACCATTCTCATTGTTTTCAATATTTTCCATTATTGATAGATCGATCCCACCTCTCAGTACTGGTGTCGTGTATACAATGGGCAGTTACAAAATCACAATTTACTTTACGCTACTGCCATTTAAGATCCTGTATATGCTGGTCAGCATTGTATGAAGATTTAAAAACTGTTTTTGTATTTATTCTTCGTTGAATTGACTAATCCACGCGTCACGCATGAACTTGTCGTACGAGATTAGCCTCAACAAACATTTTTTTTACAAAATCATAATTGACCCCAATTAGACAGACCGAGTTTTTTAAACAGTTTTAAACAAAAGATAATTAGGGGGAGTCATTCAATTCAAACTAAATTGTATTTATAACATTAGTATGATCGGTAGAATAGTGCTTTGACGACTTCAACTGATCCGTTATTTTGTTTTCTGTATGCGTCCGTTATTTTGTATGCGTACGTTATTTTTTTTTTCTGTATGCGTATGTTATTTTGATTTCTGTATGCGTCCGATAAATTCTCTGCTAAATAAATAAATAAATAAATAAATAAATAAATAAATAAATAAATAAAAAATAAAGTAAATAAAACTGTCTTTAATGAATACAATTAACGATGACCATCAAAAGGGAAGGTCATCAGCTGCCCAAACTTGAACTGAAAGCAGCGGACTAAAAGCACATCTATTTGTCCGTAATATTTCGGCATCTGCCAATTGTGACTGCGGAGAATTGGAAACTACACGCCATTTCCTCCTATCTTGCCGACTTTTTGACACAGTTCGTTCGACAACTATAAGCACTCTTCAAAACAAAACCTTGAACCTTTTGCTGTTTGGAAATATTCAATTACCCTACCAGGATAATGTTCATATTTTCGAAACTGTACAGGAATTCATTTTGAAAAGCAAACGATTTGCTTATTAATTTTAGTCATGCATACTAATCAATCAACATCTCATTCTCACATGCACGTATTCTATTATCTTTAGAACTTCACTCTACTCACTATAATTTCTTTATCTTCCCCTCGCTCATGAAATAGAATCTGATGCAATTTGATATTAGGAGATGGATTAGTATAAGTAATTTCATTACTTGTTTCCAGATCCTGTCTTTATATCTTGTAATTTACCATTATATATATGTGATCTTCAAATACATACAGTTTAAACTAAACTTGAACTGTTACTTCAGTCCGAGCCGGAGAGTAATATACTTGTCAACTCTCCTTCTTTTGGAGGGAGACTCCCTCTTTTTGACCTCATCTCCCTCCTTGGCATAGACCATAATCTCCCCCTTTCTGACCCAATCACCCTTTCTCCCTCTTACCAAAGAAGAATAACTCTAGATAGTGCTCAACATTCATGACAAAATGAAAGAAAAGATGTAGACATGTATAATACAATGAATTATTGATACACGTTTCATCATTTACAATGTAGAAATGTTTTTGTAACTGAAATGTCAGCACAATGGAATTATTTGAAAATTGTTTTTGTACAAAATGTCGCGATTCATTAAAATTGCAGCAAAATAGGTTCACGCGCAGTCTCCCTCTTTTTCAAGAGCCAAGGAGGGAGATCTCCCTCTTTTTGAAATTGTATGCGTAAAATAATAATCATCGAGAAACGTACGTAAATAAGTTAGTAATCTTTATTTTGAGTGGGAGATATACATGTATACAATACATACAGTAACAATATGGAGCTTCCTTGACGGGAGTCCGACGCATTCTATGGCTCCTTACCATGTACATGTACCATTCACGCGGAACCCGAATGAGCCTTGACGCCAGCAAATAAAGACTTTTCGCGACAATGTTAGATGCATTGCATTGTGAATCACGTATGAAATTTGACTTTTTTTCTCTCGAAAATTTGGGACATCTTAAGTTTCAACGTACATTAAACAAATTCATGTACTCATCACATTAAACATTATGGAGCCCGACAGGGGCATGAAAAATACACATACTATTTCGTTCCCACGAAATAATTAATTCGTTCCCTCGATATAATATATCGTTCCACGAGCGTGAACGAAATATTATTTTGAGGGAACGAAATAATTATTTGGTGTGAACGAAAAGTATTTCGAGGGAACGAAATAATTATTTCATGGGAACGAAATAGTAATTGTATTTTTTCATGTCCCTTGGTCACACCATGTAAGGTGTCCTGACAAGGGATGATTTTTTGCGTTATTTGTCCTGGATTTTTTGTGTACGTCCTGGATTTTTTGTGTCATAAAATTGTTTCAAACTCCATAAAATGCTCAATTTGACATTTTTTTCAGTTTGTTTTCATGTATTTATGATGTTTCAATCATCTGTTAGGGACCGCAATTAAAAAGATAAAAATATCACTAGATCTAAAAGAGTTGAGTATGTCCTGACTTTCTTGTGTACCTAGTCCTGGATTTTCTGTGTGATGTCCTGGATTTTCTAGTTTTTGATTTTAGAATAATCTTCAATAGGTTTGAAAAGCGAGCAAATTTTTAGATATTATCGGCTCATATAGCTCTTAACTTTTATAAAAATGACCTATGCCTTAGTATAAACGAAGAGAAAGCTTGTTTTGTATGCATACATCTTTTTGTTTTCCTTTCGGATTCGGGGGCATATAGTTTTGTCCTGTCCGTTTTTCTGTTTGTCCGCAAAAAACTTTAACCTTGTCACCTTGGTCACCTTAACCTTTAACCTTGCCACCGCAAAAACTTTAACCTTTACACCTTGGTCATAAGTTTTGAATGGTTAGAGATAGGGCTTTGATATTTCACATGTGTATTCCTTGTGACAAGACCTTTCCATGGATACTAAAAGTTTTGACCTTGTGAACTTGACCTTGGAGTTTGACCTACTTTTGAAAAACTTTAACCTTGACCATAACTTTTGAATGGTATGGGATAGGGCTTTGATATTTCACATGTGTATTCCTTGTGACAACACCTTTCCATGAATACCAAAATGTTTGACCTTATGACCTTGACCTTGGAGTCTGACCTTTGACTTTTGAAAAAATTTAACCTTGGTCATAAATTTTGAATTGTAAGGAATAGGGCGTTGATATTTCACATGTGTATTCCTTGTGACAAAACCCTTTCATGGATACCAAAATTTTGACCTTGTGGCCTTGACCTTGGAGTTTGACCATTTTACAATTTTTTACTGACAAAGATGCCGACGGGGGCATTCGTGTTTCACAAACACACGCTTTCTTCCCTTCTTTTCTGCGGTGATATGTTGGTTAGTTTTTCATATCGTTCCAAAGGCAGGCTCGATAGCCAGAGTGCTTTTCAAGTGGGAGCACTTTCCGGCACGAGGTGTGAGGATCACTTTGAGGTCCCTATTGGGTCCAGAGAGAAGCCCTTGTGGGGATCCAGGCCAAGGGGCAAAGCCCCCTGAATCTAATGTATTTTACGCATTTACAGAGCAGTTTTCTACGTTAAAATGACCCTTTGCACACTTTCTTTTACTCTGTTTTTGGAAATCGATGTGGAAGCATCTGGTACTCGCGTGCGCCTGGCTATGCGCCTTGCTAACCCCTACCCCACCCCCGCTCTTTCAGATTATCAAACATTTCGCACAAAAGGAGAGGGTGGGGATCATTCACCCCTTTCTTTTCCTTCGGTGGTATGTATATGCTATATCTTCAAGGGCTTTGTAAAGAATGATGAACGAATGGCCATACATCCTTTTTATTGATTTTTTGTTGTTTGTATTGCTTTTGTTTGTTTGTTTTGTTTTGTTTCGCTTTTTTTTTTTTTTGGCTTGTCAAAGTAAATGTTTCCATTCCTACTATTTCCATCAGACTGAGGTATACCTTTGCATGCAAACAAGATAGCAAAATTACTTCCAATATTAAATTATGACACATAATTGTAGATGACCAGTGGCGGATCTATGATTTCAGAAAGGGGCGGGGGAGGGAAAAGTCCAGTTTCAAAGAATTTTTTTGCGGAAAACTGACAAGCGAAAATAGAAGTTATTCTAGACTAATTCCTCCCACTGGGTTCCTTGATAAATTACTTTTAACTAACTTCTACTATGACTGAAAGACGATTGGCGACCTTTTTTCAGAGTTAGAATGAAAATGAAAGACAATTACTATCTATATCCTATATCAATGTATTTTGAGTCTCAAACATAAAATTCAAAGTCCATGCATATTTTAAGTCTTGAAAACCGGCGAGCAACAGCGAGCCAACGAATTTTTTCAAATATATGTGCTGACAGATAAATTTTTAATCATTTAGAATTTTCACAGCAAATTCAGAACATTTGAAGAAAAAAAATGGCCGCCACAGGAGGGAATAGGGACCCGCACGACCTTTCTAGATTCGCTTGTGATCCATTCTAGCAGAGCAAAGTGAGCATGATTAGCATGTAATCAATTATTAAATACGGTGATGGGGCGGTCCCATTGTCCTCCTCTAAATTCGCAACCAAAGTGGGGGTTCTCTGTTAGCAAAACTCGAAATTGAATAGAATCAATTTTGAAGTCGGGCCAATTTATCAACGTTTAAAAAAAAGGAATAATAAAGATGAAAACGTAATTAAACGTAAAATAAAACTCGCATATCAAATTCAAAATATGCGAAGTAAAGCGGTCGTAACCCCCATCGCGGGAGGTTAGATTCGCCCCCTCGTCATCTTTACATGATTATTTGATCGAACGGACGACTATCAATAATTAGTTTGCAATATATAATGGAAGGACATCGAACAGAAGCCTTCTTAATTTTTTTTGAATTTCAACAAAATGTTTTCGTTATGGCAAATGTCAAGAATGTGGAAGAATGATTTGCTCGCTATGCTCGATGTAATTTCTAGGTCGATACACTAAGATATCAATTAGATATATTTTTATCTTATATTATTTAATTATTTTTATACATTCAAATACATGTCAGTATCTCTTTTCATACTTTTGAAAAGGCACAATGCATTTGTTCTCTCCATCCTATTCTAAGAAAGAAAAGATTTAAAATCCTTTGTATCGCTCCTGGCAACTTCGGACAGTCATCTGATGCATTATTTACAACAAATGGTGTGTTAATCAGGAATGTTGGAGCACGACCCACTATTAACTTGATACGTATTGGTATCTTTTAGTCTAAAATGTATTAGCAGAAAACCTTTTTTTCATTCTGAAGTAACGTTCCAAAGAACATGTAAGTGACTTAGTTGATCAATAATATTAACACAGGAAGTCTTTCAAATAAGGACATATTTCATCTGAATACAGAAATCAAAACTAATATACAGTGATTTTTGTAACAAATAAGGATTGCAAAATAAGGCTTCATATGAAAGTGGAGCTACTGTCATGACAAAATCCCCTACGAATTAGTTAAACTCAATAAGATTGTTGAAGAAATATACAAAAGCCAGGACAGCAAACACAAAAAATCCAGGGCAAAACACAAAAAAGTCAGGACATCTAACTTTTTTTTTTTAAATTTTGCTTTTCTGCTTTTTATTGCCATTTTATTGCACGAGAAAAATATGGTTGGCACTGTTGAACTGGCACAAGATATTCATGTTAAAATATTTGAACCTGGTCTGTTTAATCGACGAGAACATTGATTTATATATAAAAAAAAAAGTCGAAATCTCTTAATTTAATGAAAAGCAGACAACTCTAAGCATTGATTCAGTCTTATAGTACATTTACAATGTTAAATGCAAAGATACGTATCTCACGATGATCTACAGGTCCATTAATTGTCAAAAAATATGAAATTTTGCTGATTTCGCCCGAAACGAACACAAATAATCCAGGACACACACGGAAAATCCAGGACAATTAACACAAAAAATCACTCGTCGTCAGGACACCTTACATGGTGTGTTGGTGGGCTCGTACAACATGAAATTTAGAAACAAACTTCGAGTTTGGTTTAGCAAAAAAAGGTAAGAAAACAGATGCCCAGGAAGAGTTATTAGCCCCTACCAGCATGTCACATCTGAACACCTTCAGCTCTGTAGAAAAATTGTAAAATTCTCTCCCCCCCAATCGACCAAGATGTTTAGCTATTGTCTATGTTTTTAGTGTTTTGTCGTTGTCTTTGAGTGCTTATGATTTTGGTTATCACTGTTTTGCTTTATCGTTTTGTGCTTATGTTTTCTTGTTAAAGAGTTTGTCATTGGTTCTGATCGATCTGTAGGCATTACAGCTCTGGAAATACGGAAATGACGAGTCAATTGGTTCCAAATGATGAGTGACAATCTTCCACCTGGTGTTGTCCTCCAGTTGTTTTAGACATCCTGTATTCTTGCTGATCAAGCTCTTTACAAGTATACATTATACCAGACGTGACACCACAGAATATATACACACAGACAAAAGTTAAGCAACATTCCAATATTTCGGAAGACCTTATCCTTTAAACGATAGCACTGAGAATTTACGTAAAATATATCATATATCAATTCTTTTGAAGAATACTTTACCTCTTTTGTTAACATATAACACTAAAATGATCTAGAAAGTGAAAGCTTTGGCTTGGATAGAGTCGCAAATGAAAATGAGGTATTTTTGAGGGAAAATAATGATAAATAATAATAAAGTTTGAAGAGAAGTACCGAAAAATTACGATAACAGTTACTTGAAAAAGAGATAAACCACATTAAACTCAAGATTCACAAATTTTATAGCGTTTTCTCTCAAAAATTTAGTATCAAATTCTTTCCATCGTTTCTCTTTCATTCGCTAATGTTGCTATCTTATTCATGGTCTAAATTTTTGTGTGATAATACATTCCATTTGGTTCTACCGGTGCGTGAGCGCTTAACTGCACTTCCGGTTTCACGAAAGCGCTTTTTGACACGAATAATTTGTTTTAAAGAAATTTATTCCCAATACTTAAGAGATAATTAACATAATCTTAGCGTATTTAACACATATGCAGTATTCAATTTCATTGGATTAACAATTTGATTCATTGCAACTAAATTAACATTGAATTTAACGAGATAAATCAATTCCATGAAAATAATAATTATGTCTTTCATGAATTGTTTAAAATCATACCCGTCCCCAATTCGATCCCCATTTAACTTAAGTTGCATAATACTATTTTGTTAATAAGGTAATAAGATAGTTGTCAAAAGTCAGATCTAAATCATGATACTTAATTTTCATTTTTTAAATCAAACCAGCATTTCACATTAAAAACAATACCACTGTTGCTTAACTTTTGTCTGTGTGTATATAAAATCATTGCTAATTTATCTTAAGCAAATAGTGGAGTAAAGAGATATGGTTTATTTTAAGGTCGTTGCGATTTAAACAAAAGGATAGGAAACAAGTGTTCCTCTCTAATAACAACAACAAGATCTTTAATCCAATAATGTTTCATACTATTAGCAGATTTTGTATTGGTATTGCGCTCCCTCTTGTAGAAGGAGGCGAGCTACAGGTATATTCAGTTGATCGGCTGCACTACTCAGAGCCATAGATTTCTGCTTTGTGTCCCAGTGATACTCTTTCATGAGAAACCTAATAAGTTCAATACCGCTCTCTTGTTCGCCAGATTGCTTGGTAGCAATGGTCAGAACACGAGGACCGAAGCTTCCTTTGAAGTTCATAACTATGCATTCTACAAGGAGCATGTCCAACTTGGCGCATGCAATCTCCATAGCCTCCGTCACGGCTTTATCTGACCAAGACGTTTGACTTTGACATAGAATGGAGAAAACGGGTACTGGTTTGGGAGAAAGGGCAGCTAGTATTAAACATCTGTCGCTGAATCCGTCTCGCGTTTCCTCTAAAAATCCTGCAAAATACCTCATAACTTCAACATTTCCATGGAAACTAGCCAGACATGTTGCATCTTCCGTTTGTTTCCGAGTCCAAGTTTGAGATCCATGAACAAGAGCTATCAGATCATAGTTGTCGTCTGCACCAACAGACGACAGAAGATTGTCAAATGTAAGTGACATGCCTTCCTTCATCAGATACTGAACATGACGGAGAGCGCCAACTTTACAACTGGTGTCTAAAGCCTCCACTTTCTGTTCTTCATTCCAATTCTCAACGGTTAACAAGTACTCGAACAGTTCGTAGCCCTGGTCTTTTGAGAGAACGCATAAACTCAGCGCATTCTTTGGTATTGATACTGAATTCTGCATAAGATACTGTACTATCTTGACTTCACCATATTCACAAGCAGCTACCATAACCTTCGTTTTCTTTTCAGCTGACCAATTCCTGAATTTTCTCAAGTTTTGAAGATGTACCTTCAAATTCTCATCTATCCTTGTAGAGCTTAAGCTTCTATTGACGAGTGGCATCGTGTCACCTACTAGACTTCTTACCAGAGTCAAATCCTCTACAATAAATTTGTCCTCTCTAGAATCCCTTAATGGACGTGCATGCACGTTGTATGACCCTGTTATTTCATCCTTAAAACTGGCGCCAAAATTCATGTGAGCTGCTGCACCATACGCAAACAAAGTTTCGATAACATCGATATGTCCTGCCATTGATGCACGTTTTAATGTCTGTTCTAATTCTTCTTTCAACCACGAGGGACGGTGATACATCGTTATCTCGTGTTGAAAAAGTCTAGAGATAAATAATGCATTGTTGTATGAGAAGAAGATCAGTGAATTTTTATGACTCGACATATTTTCAAATTGTTCCTCTTGGTTGCTGCTTAAGAAGTCGGCTGTGTCCTTTGTCGTCCATCTTAATACATTATCCAGAGTTCCATTGTTTCTTAAATAGTCAAAGTACCCATCAACGAATTCCATATTCCTTAAAACTTTCAAGCTAAGTATGGTCTCTGGTCTTTCAAAGATTTCGCTTCCGAATCGTTCCATGAGAATGTTGAATTCTGTGATCTTGTCGGGAGACTGGTGTAAACTGTCGTGCAGTCTGTTTTCTTCAATTTCCTATGAAATCCAGATCCGGTGTACTGCAAAATCTCAAGACAAATTCTGGCAAGCGTTTGCACAAGGAAGAGAACATGGCTTGTTTTACGGAATGATGGCGGAATTCATAAACATTGAGAGGCCTGTTGTACATCAGGTATACATCAGTGACTTGTGGTAGATGATCCATCATGATTGAGGAATAATCAAAGTCCTTGGAGAACCCAAGCGCAACGCCAAGTTCGTTTATGGTGTTATTTTTCACTGGGCGAATGGCATATTTACTGAGTGTTCTAATATCAAGTCGTGAATCGGGGCATCCAAGGAGTACTGCCGACAGTGTGAAATATTTCTCTCTTGATCTCTTATACAAACTTGACAGATGTTCAGTTAATACTTCTGTAGGACATTCAAAAAATGAATGTCCCCTGTCGAAAAATTCTTGGCTCGAGAAAAACAGCTTGCACACATAAGGAAAACCGATGGGCGTTTCTGCTTTTAAAATGTTTGAAATTTCTCTCTTTGACAGAAGATTCTCTGTATTGTACTCGAGATAATTGTGTAAAATTTCTCGTTTGTGGGATTTGTCTAACTGGAAGTCTTTGGTCAGATCTATGATATATTTCTCCTGAAAAAGTCTTTCTTCTTTGAATCTTGAGGTAGTTATATTCTTGAGACCTTCCTTCAGTATGCTTTTACGAGAGGTGATAACAACAAATGTGTTTTGTAGATCACAATCAGAAATGTCGGTGGAAATAGCTAAATTATCTAAATGGGGGCGCCATTTATCAAATTTCTTCATCTCAAAGTAATCAGACCCAAAAATGTCATCAAGCAAAAGAATGCATTTCTGTTTCCTGTGACACATTTTTCGCCATTCTGCTAAGCTGCTTATCAAAGCGGTATCCATCTTGAACATATCTCGGAAATGACGTAATATTTCCAGTCCAAGTTCTGTTTTGCCATCTCCAGGTAGCCCGGTGATTATAACTTTGCCATATCGTTGGATCAAATCCAAGGCTTTGTCGAAGGCTGGGGTAACAACAAAATATCTATTGGAGGCGTGCAGTTTTATTCTCCATTCTGTCTCCTCTGAAATAACAAGTAGATAAAGTTACGCAAGGAATTAGGCCATTTTTAAAAATTCTGTTTTGGCGTCCTTTTGTAATTGGAAAGGCTACCAGCCAACCAGGGAGAAAAACAAAAAAGCATGAAAAACAAAACTGCAATTTCATAATATGTGACGTACTAGTACCATGTGAAATCTGACGGAAACTTGTTTCATTTGATTATTAAAAGATTTTAGTCAATAAAAGAATGATAGATAATGTAATTTCTTGAATAATTCAAGTACATTTACATTTTTACATGGAATATGAAATATTAAACAATTTTTCTTTAATTTTTGTAGAAAACACATTTATTTGCAAAAGATTTTATCACTTCAATTTTGTTTTGTTTTGTGACTATGGACTCAAAACCTACCAGCACGAGGACGCAAAACAGAACATAACAAAGAAATTGCCTTATCATTTTAATTGAAATTAATGTCTCTTTACATAGATAATTTTAAGAACATTTAAATAGTTAGTTTTTGTATGCTTTTAATGATCATAGTTGTGCATCATATGCGCCTAAATTTCAAGAAATAATGACTAATCAGTTATGCTAGATGCCAAAATATAGGATATCCAAATTACAAATATTTGAATAGTTCATTTGAAAAAAAAATGACATAAAATATACGCAAAATGAAAAGATGAGAACAGAACTACACGAGGATTTGGTATGTCCAACTAGCATGTCTAATGGTATGTCTGTCCAACTAGCATGTCTAATGGTCTATCGTTTGACAATTTTATTTAACAGCGGAGTTGTTGTACGTAAACATTCTTACTGATGAGGTAGTTTGCCAAGGGATCTTTCATGAACTCTGAAACACAAAAGTTTATATTATAATAACGTTGATCTGGATGCAATATGTTATCGCTGCTTTAAGTGGTATAATTTGAAACAGGAAAGTAATGGAAATGACAGGATTAAAATAAAATCAAAATTAAGATTCCATAAATTCTTCTAGAAACACAATCTTACGGTAATTTAAGAACTCAACCATCCCCAATAGAATGCTGCATAAAGAAATAAGTGATATAAACTATCACTTATTTCTTTATGCATCATTCTATTGCAAGGCATCTCTGATCACAAATCATTCCTCGATATCTATTTTTTTAATCTATTTATAAAGACACGTACGACACTTAATAGGGTATAGAATATATCTATGTGAATATAAAAATTGTCATACCTTGATGCAGGTACAATACGTCAGGGCCGTCTGAAATAGGCAATAAAATTGGTAATAGACAAGTGGTGTCAAGAAAAGGTTTTCTTGAATATTTCATCAAATGAATATTCACTCTAATTCTATTGTCCATTACAAGGATCTTTACGTTTGAAACAAAGTTGAAATACTGATAAACTTGAATCAGTCTTACATGTACGGTCCTTTTCGTCGGCTTGTGTCATTCTGTTGCTGAAATTCAAAAGGAAGTATAGAGAAAAATAAGCTACATGTTCTAATAACTCTTCCAATTTTTCACTCCTCTATCCACAAGGCCGATAGGGAGGGAATTTGTTTTCCTCTCCATTTGCCCAGTCGTCTGTCAATTTTATCTTCTCAGTCACCGGAAAGAAATATGAAGAAGAATTTGATGCATTGTTTGATACTGGAAAGTTACAGAGTATAAAGGTAGAGTTTGCTCATGGTTGATCAACCTATTTAGCTTTCAGTTGGCTCAGACTTGCACAATTTAGTTTCTGGTCGAATATGGGAATCGAGATGATTTAATTAAAAAGCTTAGTTTTTATGATACTAGAGAGCAAGTCTGAGTTTGGGCATGTTTCAAATGTTTTTGGAGCTGCTATACCTCGATCATACGCAAAATATAGTTTTCAAATTTCTTTTTTTGTGTGTGATGGACAAATATATAAACTTTGAGTTGAATAGTCACAGGGTACCTTTGGACTTGATCATAATTGACCTATAAAATAGAGGTGTGGACGAATAAATAGGTTACAGTCACATAATCCGGATAACTACACTTTTTGTCGTCAATGGAGCGGATGACTATTCAAAGTTGGATCTTAATGTACATTGCTCTACCCAGTTTTTTAGTTTTTTTTGCCAATAAGTTTAATGTTTCAATCCTGTCCTATCTTGATTTGTTGGTCTTTTAATTTTCTCGGATTTTTGCATGGAACATGTATGTGTTATCTGTGGTTCTGTGTGCGTGTTTGGTCTTGTTTCCATTATAGTGATCTTGTTGGGATATTTTCCTGCAAGTAGGGGGTGTATTACTATACAGGAAACAACTTTTTTTCCAACGCCACCTTTCCTTTGTACGATAGCCGAATCGTGTCATAGATTTTTTTTACTCTCAACAGAATCGTGTCTTTTCTTTTTTTTTCAAATATTTTCTTCCATGGCACGATTAGACTTTTATGCCATTGACACCATATGACATTGAGTATTTTGATAAATAATAATTTATAACTTGATTTATATATGTATGATATATAATATATATGTATAAGATATATGTACTTACAAAATCTTTAGACATACATGGATTTCCTTTAGTTGTCCCTTATAATAGATACGATGGATATGCATAAGCCTGTCTCAAAAGTAAAATAAACACTTTTAAAATTTAGTGAATAGGATATTGATATTTTGCTTACTTTTATATGTACAACAGGGGTGGGGAATCATAACTTAATCACAAATTATTTCTTCTACATGTCTTTAATAATTTTAATATAGACTTGTAGAGGAAAGGGTTTGTGCTATGATATATCTTGCTCATGTGATGTGTACACATAAATGCAATTCAGAGAAAAGGGAAGTGAATAAACGTATTAAATGTAGATACAAGACTTTCATCGACAGTTATATATAATTAGTTCTCGTGATACGAAGAGCAAACTGTTTTAAAAGAATCAATGCCTGTACTTACATTTGGTACACTATTTGCTTACTGTTTGTCTACATTACGTTCGTGCCTCAAGTCCTTGCTAATGAAATCGACAATGTGTTATCACAGGATGTCACATTTCTAATTGTGATATGGTATATATTTAGAGCAGGTATATATCTACCTTATGATAAGTCACGTGGCTTATTTGGGTGAATTCTGAAGATAACGTGAGGGATAAAATAACATGGCATACGGTAGCATCTCTATCCTGATTCTGAGCATGAAATCAGACCGATTTTCATATTAAAGTCCCAAGTTTCTCATCCATACCGTGTTCTGTAATGCTTCTGTTTTACTTGATTTTAGGACACTATACTTGTATATTCACAATTGTTTATTATGTCGAAGTCGTTTGGAGGGTGAATGGGGTTAAGAAAATATCCAGGTTTTGCTGATAAACGAATAATCTAGATCTGTTTACGAGTTGAGGACTTCATATTTACATTTTTTTTTGGTTCGATCCCTAAATTTTCTTGTGACATCATTGGTATGTTGACACAAATACTGTTTAAAAATCTAGGGTCGTCCCTCGTCATAACTTGTTCTCTTGGATTGATGAGAAAAGTCAAGTTTAAAGCGCAGGATCAAATTGGAATTGGTATTTATTACCTATATATTTTTAAAGGAAGAAAAATTGAAAATAAGGGGGGGGGGGGGGGGGGGTTACACAGGTAAAAATATAGGCAAGTTTTCTTTTCTATTCTGACGTTATATGTTTATATGTAAAAGGACACACTGACCACTTCATCCAAGATGTCAGAAAACATAGGTAATCACAGATTACAAAGCTCACCTCGTGACAGCAAAATTCAATTCAAACATATTTCTTAGTACATG
Source organism: Pinctada imbricata (assembly GCA_033119305.1). Taxonomy (NCBI): domain Eukaryota; kingdom Metazoa; phylum Mollusca; class Bivalvia; order Pterioida; family Pteriidae; genus Pinctada; species Pinctada imbricata. Next base: position 17,404,887 of record VSWD01000009.1, on the reverse strand, counting down.
TATATTGGCTTTTAAAGGCAAAACCACTCAAGCAGAAAAAGTAGGTCAAGGTCATTTTATGAAAGTTTGATCAAAGATACATCCAATATGCAAGTTTGGTACATGTAGCAGTTATACTTTGCTCAATATTGGCTTTATAGAGCAAAATCACTCAAGCGGAAAAAGTAGGTCAAGATCATTTTATGAAAGATTGATCAAAGATACATCCAATATGCACGTTTGGTACATGTATCACTTATACTTTGCTCAATATTGGCTTTTAAAGGCAAAATCACTCAAGCGGAAAAAGTAGGTCAAGGTCATTTTATGAAAGTTTGATCAAAGATACATCCAATATGCAAGTTTGGTACATGTATCACTTACACTTTGCTCAATATTGGCTTTTAAAAGCAAAATCACTCAAGCGGAAAAAGTAGGTCAAGATCATTTTATGAAAGATTGATCAAAGATACATCCAATATGCAAGTTTGGTACATGTATCACTTATACTTTGCTCAATATTGGCTTTTAAAGGCAAAATCACTCAAGCGGAAAAAGTAGGTCGAGGTCATTTTATGAAAGTTTGATCAAAGATACATCTAATATGCAAGTTTGGAACATCTAGCACTTATACTTTGCTCAATATTGGCTTTTAAAGGCAAAATCACTCAAGCGGAAAAAGTAGGTCAAGGTCATTTTATGAAAGTTTGATCAAAGATACATCCAATATGCAAGTTTGGTACATGTAGCACTTATACTTTGCTCAATATTGGCTTTTAAAAGCGAAATCACCCAAGTGGAAAAAGTAGGTCAGATGCTGCATCCGATGCATGGGGTCCATCTCGGCATCCAAAGATGAATCACTTGTGCAAGTTTGGTTACTGTAGCATCAGTACTTTGTCAGATACTGAGCTACCCCAAACTTCTTAACCAAGTCACTCAAGCGGAAAATGTAGGTCAGATGCTGCATCCCATGCATGGGTTCACCTCAGCATCCAAAGATGAATCACTTGTGCAAGTTTGGTTACTGTAGCATTAGTACTTTGTTAGATACTGAGCTACCCCAAACTTCGTATCAAAATCACTCAAGCGTAAAATGTAGGTCAGATGCTGCATCCGGTGCATGGGTTCACCTCAGCATCCAAAGATGAATCACTTATGCAAGTTTGGTTACTGTAGCATCAGTACTTTGTCAGATACTGAGCTACCCCAAACTTCTTAACCAAGTCACTCAAGCGGAAAATGTAGGTCAGATGCTGCATCCCATGCATGGGTTCACCTCAGCATCCAAAGATGAATCACTTGTGCAAGTTTGGTTACTGTAGCATCAGTACTTTGTCAGATACTGAGCTACCCCAAACTTCTTAACCAAGTCACTCAAGCGGAAAATGTAGGTCAGATGCTGCATACGATGCATGGGTTCACCTCAGCATCCAAAGATGAATCACTTGTGCCAGTTTGGTTACTGTAGCATCAGTACTTTGTCAGATACTGAGCTACCCCAAACTTCTTAACCAAGTCACTCAAGCGGAAAATGTAGGTCAGATGCTGCATCCCATGCATGGGTTCACCTCAGCATCCAAAGATGAATCACTTGTGCAAGTTTGGTTACTGTAGCATCAGTACTTTGTCAGATACTGAGCTACCCCAAACTTCTTAACCGGACGCGGACGCGGACACGGACGCGGACACGGACGCGGACACGGACGCGGACGCGGACGCGTGGGGTTATAGCATAAGCTCACTCAACTTCGTCGAGGTGAGCTAAAAAGTCTTTCCCAAAACAAGTAGTTTTGAATATGAGAACAAGTGACACCATCCTGCAAGCTATTGATCAGCATCTATCATATAAATAATACAAGCTGTACGTTGATCACTGAACGGAAAATATTCTCGTCAAAGACAGTGAAATATGGCAAAACATCAAACAATGTTGCTGATAGCTGGTCGACTTTATTCCAACTCAGGAAGCCAAAAGTATTTCAGTCAGATTGAATTCTTATTTCATTGATATATGCCTTTCACATGTTTCAATATCATTATTTCTACCTGTTGTAAAGAGAGTAATAAAGCCTACGCTCACGCAGCAAGATACGCCCGTTGGGATTTTTTTCACAACACCAAAATATCTAAGTCCTATAACTCCATAAGGACAAATTGGATGAACCTAGCTTAAAATCGAAAAGCGGCTTCCTCTTCAAAGTCTGATCAAAATGTACAAATATCATGAAAATCTGTTGACACATATTCAAGTTATTGCGTTCCATGCACCTATATTTTGCCCTTAGCTTAACATGTATGTGCATATAACCCCCCCCCCCCCCCCCCATTACACATAATTTCTGGATTATGTGACAAAAAATTCAAGAACCCCTTATATATGTGAAAGAACATCCTTTCTACTTGAAGTATATAAAATTTCAAAACATTTCAACCAGAAATAGATTTTTAAATAATTTTTAACTATTTTAGTATATTTTTCACTGTATTTTAAAATATCTAAGTCCCATAACTCTGTAACGACATATCGAATAAACCTGAAAATCGAAAGGCGGCTTCCTCTCCACAGTCCAATCAAAATGTATGAATATCATGAAAATCCGTTGACGCATATTCAAGTTATTGCGTTCCATGCGTCTATATTTTGCCCATAGCTTAACATGTATGTGCATATAACCCCCCCCCCCCTTCCTATTACACACAATATCTCGCTTATGCGACCAAAAAATTAAAAACCCGTTACGTATGTCAAAGAGCATCCTTTCTACCTTAAGTATACAAAATTTCAAAACATTTCGACCAGAAATAGATTTTTAAATAATTTTTAACTATTTTAGTATATTTTCACTGTATTTTAAAATGTCTAAGTCCCATAACTCTGTAACGACATATCGAATGAACCTGAAAATCGAAAGGCGGCTTCCTCTCCACAGTCCAATCAAACTGTATGAATATCATGAAAATCCGTTGACGCATATTCAAGTTATTGCGTTCCATGCGCCTATATTTTGCCCTTAGCTTAACATGTATGTGCATATAACCCACCCCTCCCCCCTTCCTATTACACACAATATCTCGGTTATGCGACAAAAAAATTAAAAACCCGTTACATATGTCAAAGAACATCCTTCCTACATGGAGTATACAAAATTTCAGAACATTTCGACCAGAATTAGATTTTTAAATAATTTTTAAATATTTTAGTATATTTTCACTGTATTTTAAAAATCTAAGTCCCATAACTCTGTAACGACATATCGAATAAACCTGAAAATCGAAAGGCGGCTTCCTCTCCACAGTCCAATCATAATGTATGAATATCATGAAAATCCGTTGACGCATATTCAAGTTATCGCGTTCCATGCGCCTATATTTTGCCCTTAGCTTAAAATGTATGTGCATATAACCCCCCCCCCCCCCCTACCCATTACACACAAGATCTCGGTTATGCGACAAAAAAATTAAAAACCCGTTACATATGTCAAAGAGCATCCTTTCTACTTGAAGTATACCAAATTTCAAAACATTTCGACCAGAAATAGATTTTTAAATAATTTTTAAATATTTTAGTATATTTTCACTGTATTTTAAAAATCTAAGTCCCATAACTCTGTAACGACAAATCGGATGAACCTGAAAATCGAAAGGCGGCTTCCTCTCCAGTCTGATCACTATGTATAAATTTCATAAAAATCAGTTGACGCGTATTCAAGTTATTGTGTTCCATAGGCGGACGGACAGACGGACAGACGGACAGACGGACGGACGGACGGACGGACGGACGGACGGACGGACTTCGCCATACCATAATACGTCCCGTCAAATGACGGGCGTATAAAAAAGTAGGAATTAATAGGGGAAAAGTAGGAAATTTTCCATCACTTTTTGCGTCAATTTTCAGTAAGTATGACACATAAATCACAGTAAGCAAAGATTTGTAGACTGGCAATGTTCATCTTTGAGGAAATGACAGAGAGAAATAAGGGTGGATTGATTTTTCATGTATAATATACAGAATGGGCGAGCGAAGCGAGCCCGAAATTTTTTAAAAACTTTGAATCAGATGTCGATGACAAGTGAAGCAAGTAATTTTTTACTTTTGAGATGAAAAAGTAGGAATAGTAGGAGGTTTTGAAGAAAAAGTAGGAAAAAATAGGATCAAAATAAAAAAGTAGGAAAAGTAGGAAATAGTAGGAAAAAGTAGGAACAGTAGAAAGCCTGTTATGCGACAAAAAAATTAAAAACCCGTTACATATGTCAAAGAACATCCTTCCTACATGAAGTATACAAAATTTCAAAACATTTCGACCAGAAATAGATTTTAAAATAATTTTTATACGCCCGTCATTTGACGGGACGTATTATGGTATGGCGAAGTCCGTCCGTCTGTCCGTCCGTCCGTCCGTCCGTCCGTCCGTCTGTCCGTCTGTCCGTCCGCCTATGGAACGCAATAACTTGAATACGCGTCAACGGATTTTTATGAAATTTATACATAGTGATCAGACTGTGGAGAGGAAGCCGCCTTTCGATTTTCAGGTTCATCCGATTTGTCGTTACAGAGTTATGGGACTTAGATTTTTAAAATACAATGAAAATATACTAAAATATTTAAAAATTATTTAAAAATCTATTTCTGGTCGAAATGTTTTGAAATTTGGTATACTTCAAGTAGAAAGGATGTTCTTTGACATATGTAACGGGTTTTTAATTTTTTTGTCGCATAACCGAGATATTGTGTGTAATGGGAAGGGGGGGTGGGTTATATGCACATACATTTTAAGCTAAGGGCAAAATATAGGCGCATGGAACGCGATAACTTGAATATGCATCAACGGATTTTCATGATATTCATACATTATGATTGGACTGTGGAGAGGAAGCCGCCTTTCGATTTTCAGGTTTATTCGATATGTCGTTACAGAGTTATGGGACTTAGATTTTTAAAATACAGTGAAAATATACTAAAATATTTAAAAATTATTTAAAAATCTATTTCTGGTCGAAATGTTTTGAAATTTTGTATACTTCATGTAGGAAGGATGTTCTTTGACATATGTAACGGGTTTTTAATTTTTTTGTCGCATAACCGAGATATTGTGTGTAATAGGAAGGGGGGAGGGGTGGGTTATATGCACATACATGTTAAGCTAAGGGCAAAATATAGGCGCATGGAACGCAATAACTTGAATATGCGTCAACGGATTTTCATGATATTCATACATTTTGATTGGACTGTGGAGAGGAAGCCGCCTTTCGATTTTCAGGTTCATTCGATATGTCGTTACAGAGTTATGGGACTTAGACAATTTAAAATACAGTGAAAATATACTAAAATAGTTAAAAATTATTTAAAAATCTATTTCTGGTCGAAATGTTTTGAAATTTTGTATACTTAAGGTAGAAAGGATGCTCTTTGACATATGTAACGGGTTTTTAATTTTTTGGTCGCATAACCGAGATATTGTGTGTAATAGGAAGGGGGGGGGGGGGGTTATATGCACATACATGTTAAGCTATGGGCAAAATATAGGCGCATGGAACGCAATAACTTGAATATGCGTCAACGGATTTTCATGATATTCATACATTTTGATTGGACTGTGGAGAGGAAGCCGCCTTTCGATTTTCAGGTTCATTCGATATGTCGTTACAGAGTTATGGGACTTAGATATTTTAAAATACAGTGAAAATATACTAAAATAATTAAAAGTTATTTAAAAATTTATTTCTGGTTGAAATGTTTTGAAATTTTGTATACTTCAAGTAGAAAGGATGTTCTTTCACATTTATAAGGGGTTCTTGAATTTTTTGTCACATAATCCAGAAATTATGTGTAATGGGGGGGGGGGGGGGGGTTGTATGCACATACATGTTAAGCTAAGGGCAAAATATAGGTGCATGGAACGCAATAACTTGAATATGTGTCAACAGATTTTCATGATATTTGTACATTTTGATCAGACTTTGAAGAGGAAGCCGCCTTTCGATTTTAAGCTAGGTTCATCCAATTTGTCCTTATGGAGTTATGGGACTTAAATATTTTGGTGTTGTGAAAAAAATCCCAACGGGCGTATCTTGCTGCGTGAGCGTAGGCTTTATTAAATATTTTAGTATATTTTCACTGTATTTTAAAAATCTAAGTCCCATAACTCTGTAACGACATATCGAATAAACCTGAAAATCGAAAGGCGGCTTCCTCTCCACAGTCCAATCATAATGTATGAATATCATGAAAATCCGTTGATGCATATTCTAGTTATCGCGTTCCATGCGCCTATATTTTGCCCTTAGCTTAAAATGTATGTGCATATAACCCACCCCCCCTTCCCATTACACACAATATCTCGGTTATGCGACAAAAAAATTAAAAACCCGTTACATATGTCAAAGAGCATCCTTTCTACTTGAAGTATACCAAATTTCAAAACATTTCGACCAGAAATAGATTTTTAAATAATTTTTAAATATTTAAGTATATTTTCACTGTATTTTAAAAATCTAAGTCCCAAAACTCTGTAACGACAAATCGGATGAACCTGAAAATCGAAAGGCGGCTTCCTCTCCACAGTCTGATCACTATGTATAAATTTCATAAAAATCCGTTGACGCGTATTCAAGTTATTGTGTTCCATAGGCGGACGGACAGACGGACGGACGGACGGACTTCGCCATACCATAATACGTCCCGTCAAATGACGGGCGTATAAAAATGATTTCTGCACGAAGGGAAATAATTCAAAGGATTAAAGTAGGTCAACTTATATTATACTGAAACATGAAACATATTTTAATCTCCCCTGAAAATGATAGATATTTTCTAATTATTCTTCTTCATTACTGAAAACAGGGATATGTCGATGAATTTATAGCCTATATCTGCCAAAGTAATCAGCATAAAACGGATTGCTGCCAATTTAGTCTTTCTACACATTTGATTAATTTACGAGCTTGTCACTACCTATGTCATCAGTGGAGCCTATATCAGATGACTTTTAAATACATGTAATGTTTCTATTGTATGGAGTTTGTACCTTTCATAATCTAATGACATTCTTTGGTATTAAAATCAAAATGTCACATGACTGCTGGATTCAAGTTTCATGTTAATTCTGTCCACTCAAGTAATAATCTGCGAAATTGTACATGTATTACACTGCATACCCTGTTTCTGACTTATCATAATATATAGCCGATTTCTACACTTCACCATTCTACTAATGACAAGGTAAAAGAAAATAAGAATACAATTTTTGTTTACTCATTTTACTATATTACAAAATACAATTTTCACAATGAATTGAATGCACAATGATTAATACTACATGATGTTAGAGCACACAGCGTGGAAGCCACAGAGTTACTACAGAGATGTGTATAGAACGCCAAGCAGACTGGACAACACACAGGAGTGATCAGGATCATATATACTTCATTGGGGTAAGACTGAACAAAAACTGTAAAAAATATCCACATGTGACCTTGTTTACAAATGCTTCTATCATGAAAGTCTCCTCATAGATCATGTATGAAAATATTAAAACTAGATCTTCTGAAGTTTTTTTTTTCATTTACAGAGAAACAAGTGTTTCTTCCGGTAACTTTTTTCTCCATATAAAATCCTATACAACCTATCTATATAAATCTGAGAATAAACTCTATCTTTACTAACAAATATTATTCTATGAAATAAAAAATCTAAAAATTCATTGCAGCTGTTGTTATTCTCCAGTGAAAAAGGTAAAAATATATCCTGATAATTATGCAAAGACACAAATTTATAAACAATAACATGGCGATGTCACATAAACCAGACTGACATATTTGAACTATATATATATATATCTATCTACCTTCTAATAAACAGCAATTCATGTAAATTCAACAAAAAAGAATTTTACAGATGTAAAGAAAAACAAATATGAAAAAATATTTTCTGAAATGTACATCTACATGTTTAAATGTAATCTCAATGAATAAGCCTAATAAGGGGCAACATGGAGGCAGGAATTATAGAATTTGATGGATCTTATATACTACATGAAAAAATAGCACTTGATGAATGTAAGATGGAGAAATAGGGAGTGGGTAAGAAACCGATATGTAAAGTTATAAATATCTGTTATACAAAAACAGTCGCAAATCATAACTAGAGTTTTATAAGCACTTCAAATGTGCAAAACTGTTGACAATAAAATAATACTTTACTTATCAGTAGTGCTTACTTATTTCTTTTTTAAAGTAACAACTTTCTCATACCATATCAGAAAACAATTTATCATGAAATAATGACGGAAGTTACCTTCCATGTCTACTGTACTATTCACTAAATTCAGAGCACAAATTTTGAGCGAGATATTAATCTGCCATTTCAGAAATTTTTCCATTGTCTCTGATGAAAGGTCTCTCTCTGTAGTAGCTAAAAATAGATGTATACATCAACTGACCCTTTCTTCAATACAGAAAAAAAATTTATCTTTGGAAAATCCCTTGTTCATTTCAGATTGGCACCATTCCATGTCAACGATAGTAAAACATGATGTCATGGGGACTAATATTACATATTTTACTACAAGTATTGAGAACCTAATCATAGATTTCCTGTTGTATTCGTCAAATGAAACAAGTCTACACAAAAGGGAGTTGATGACTTTTATGTTATAACTAAGAGAGTTTTTTTGACAGAACTTTTTTAGAATATGACAACTCGGATCTCAAAGAAAATGGCTATAACATCTAGGGTGCTATGGATTTATTAACAGGATAGTAGACAAAAAATATTTTCACATAATAACCAAGGTAAATTACAAATAAATCAACACATTACTATAGAGATTCCACATCACACTATAGAACACTTAAATATTCAATCAATTATTTCTTCTGAAATACAATTCAAAATGAAGGGAAACCCTTGCCAATTAAGATTTGCTACATCCTGTTTTTGAAGTATCATTGAAGGAAAAACTCTTAGCTACTATTTAAGACATAAAAAATGACAAGCCGGGCTCTATTGTCTCATAATGCCCGAGCGTCCTCAGCCAATCAGATTTATCACCGAGCCGCGTGAGCGGCGAGGTGATAAATGTGATTGGCTGAGGACGCGAGGGCATTATGAGACAATAGAGCCCGGCTTGTCATTTTTTATTTCTATTCTAATGATGACCAAACTTAGACCTTTTGATTCTTGGTAAAAACCAGTTCCTGCCGGTTTATCTGCTTTCAGAAAATGGGTAGGCGTGGCTTATCGCTATAGGGCCTATATTGGAGAATAGAGCCCTGCTGGCGTCTGTTGTCTTAATAGGGAAAAAGAATCAAGTCATATTAGAATGGACAATAAATATTTCATGTTTACTCCTTTTTTATTGTGGTTTTTCAGTAGTAAATGAATAATCCTTTACGTTATTCTACACATCAATAGCATGTACATGTATCTCAGCCATACATTGTTTGACAAAATCTTTGATCTGTGCAGTGAAAATGAGTCAATCTTTCATATATGGTATTTCCATTGTTTTTTTTTTTCTAAGTAACTTCGGTAATGCTAAGATTGGTCACATGATATTTTTTTTCTTTCATAACACATGATCTTTGATATCTAATACTTTTAAATTCAATGATGATACATTTCTACTTAATTTTATGAATCCTCAAACCTTAACAATGATGAATAAAACATGCAAGTTTTTGAAAGAATGTTATGTCTTAAGAGACGACTTCATAAAACCTTAGTACAAAACATAACACTAGTTCATTATATAAAACCATTGTATGTTATATGACTGATTGATTATACTTTGTACATGTACGCATGAACAAAATATTTCCATTTGTTCATTTTATAATGCATATCATGTGCTGTGTTAATATATGCTAATATGGTGAAAGTCAGTAAAGAATTTGAATTTTAAATTCAGATATCTAAATAAATGAGACTTGGATGTAATATTTGAACCTTCCAGTACTATCATACATACATGTACATGTATTTCATAAACTTACCATGCATATGTAATTTATTTGTGAATGACAGAAAAATTGACTGTGTACATATGACAGAAAAATCTGTGTACATATCAAACAGAAAATATACTACATGATAAAATTCCATGTAAATACATTCAAGTATTAGTAAAGTCTTATTCTGAAATTTTAAAATAGAGTGTGCCTAACACAAAGTATAAAGCGCAAGTTCTACAAGAATCTATGATTTATAGATAATTTTCTATATCATGATTCGTTTCTTCTATACAATATATAATTCATTATCCACATAAATAATTCATGTGAATCTTACACATATTCTAACATAAACAAAGGAAATGGTGTGAGATTAAAGAAACAAAACATACATTCTACAGGTGATTTTGACAAATATGTATACACAATATGTAATACAATGTCATGCACAATGTTAGGATTCTATCAAGTCTATCTACACTAAATATCAGTGACTCGTCTAAACATGTTTCTCATACACAATAGATCTGAACATATAAGTATATCAAACTTGTGTATCGTACGCAAACAAGTGTATCATACACAAACAAGTGTATCATACACATAAGTGTATGGCGTCACACATCTGAGAGAAAGGTAAAACTACACATGCATTTCACAAGCACTTTATCCATATTAACCATACTAATACGTGTATCTCTGAATGTAAATCTTTGTGATGATCCTTTGATAGGAGTTCTGGTACATTACTGATTACAGGGACACCTGCTGGTGTGGACAGAACGTGAGATCTTGTAGTAAATGTTTTGTTAGTGCCTGGCTACAGCCGATGAGAATTCAATGAGGTAACGGAGACACACCTGAGACGGTTTCTCGACAATAAACTCATTGTATTGTACACGATGATAACCATATCTTCTCTCTCCTGCCAATGTATCCTGAAGCATTCCGAGGGGCATCATACAACCTGAAGCGAATATTACAAGCTATCTTAGAACATGTTAAATAAATATATACCTCATTCATGTACAGGTAGTATATAAAATCTGGCGTAGACTTTACAATGGTACAAGTAGCAATTGTAAGACAGAAAAATATTAAGTGTTATTGGGGGAAACAAGAAGTGTATGTGAAACATGAATGTCCCCCTTGGCAACTTTTGTCAGTATAATAGTAATTTTCAGAGAATTGCATCAAACTCACAGGTCAAGGTCATGAGGCCAAAAGTTTTGGTACCAAAAAGTAAGGTATCTAAACAAGGAATACACATGAAAGCATGATCACTTAAGTTACCCTACAAAAATTATTGCAAAGGTCAAAGTTTTTTCCAAAATAAGTTAAAATTCAAGGTCAAGGTCATGAGGCAAAAACTTTTGGTATTTTATTATTTTATTAAAATAGAAATACCTTGCCACAACGTTTACAGATGAAATATGAACGTCCTATAATTTACCATTAAAAAGTTATGATCAAGTTTCAATAACTGTTGGTCCCTAGATTGTAGAAGCAGTTCAATTCACTATCAAAATTCAAGTATGGAGTGAACATCCAGCAAGATGAGAACCTGTAAACACATAGCATCTTTTCTCCTGTTCAATTAATTGGACAATTCAGTGAAAAGATTACACGAGTTTGTCACATGCTGACTAAGGTACCTACCATTGGGCAATGTAACTGTATAATCTTGATTAGGTATGTACTGTCCTAGGGCATTCCTACTATTATACTCCGTGTCACATAGTTCCACCTCCTTCCTGTCATACACATTATCCTCTACCATACACTCTCCTAATGCAACCTGTCAAAACATAAACATATCAATATATACATGTACATGTATGTGTAGTCAATGTATCTACATCGTATATGCCGTACACATATCAACCATACACCCTCCTAATCTGTACCTGTGAAGTTAATATACCTACATGTATATACTGTTATCATAGAAGAGTACGATATATTAAATATACCATAAAAACTTATATAAAATTTAAACATATTTCCGTGTGTTATATCACAAAATCAGATGATACCATCATCAATATTATAATAAAAGTTAAACTTTTCGTAGATCTTTAAAAGAATTTATAATTTACCTCAGATAGAAAACAATGCTGCCAATTCTGGTTCTCTAACTTTATATAGAAAATTATTAATTTACAACTGCAATCTAATAATGAACTTAATTGTAAATGCTCTTAAATCATCAATGTTCATTTACAAATTGACCTACATGTTGTAACTTTAATTACCCTATAGTTACATTAGATTACTTCATGAAGAATACTAATTTTTGTACAGCGGTATTTCATACAGTACTTGAATCAAGATCTTACCTCACACAGTAAAGCCATTTTGGTATTGGACTTAGGATTAGTGTTATAACAGTACATCAGACTTTTAGCGCAAGAATCAGAGGTGTAAATACCCTGAAAAATAAGAACATGTGATGATTTTTCTATTATAATAAGCTACATGGAAAATTCAAATCCATTATTTACCATTTCATACATGCATGTATCTGTTGTCTTGAATTATCAATAACTTGTGGAACCTTTTTTTCAAAATCTATAATATCAGTCACATGCAATTATTGTTGGTGTATATATGATTTGATGTAGCACATAATTACATGTATGTCCTTTTTAAAACAATTCCAACTTTTTTTAAAAAAAATTCACATGTATAGAATTAGTAAATTAAGTGGCAAGATTACAATTTGATCTTGCGATTCAGAGCTTCCTTTTGCCTAATCTACATGTACATGTATATACAAAGCATACAGGCAATCAGTTATATAACTATTAAAGATCAAGTAGCAAATGTTATAAAGTCAACACCATATTTCGTGTTTTCTCTCCCTACCTGTCCAAAAAGATGTCCAGTAATGGGGACTTCAGGTGGCGCCACCAGTAATCCACGATGAAGGATGCTGATTAAGTTAGCGACACTGGTACCATGCCATAACAGGAAGTGATTGTCTAACTTCTGTTCTCGTATTCTGTCTTCCTCTCCTTCACGTGACAACTTGTGGATGGCATGAACAGCAAAGCTTTCACCTGATCAAAATAAACAGTACTGATTAATCATATTTGCATTTTCTGTCATTAAACTCGCAGATCAAAATCAATAAATCAATCCTAGCAAAAGGTCTTGTAATTAAACTTAATTAAATGTACTGTATATGTATCTATTACAAAATAACAAAATTTTAGCAAAAACAGGAAAGAGATGGGTGAAATTACTTAATCATAAGTATAACCATGAATTAGCACACTTGACTTAGAGAAGGTTCCATCATAATTTATTAGAGTAAATGATTTAGCAAAATCTTGAGTAAGCACAGTTCTAACAGCGTCAACTCCACAAAGCTAATAATCCGACTAGAATCAATACACATACAGAGTATCAATATACCTTCTCCGTTACTATGGTTTATATAACTCACATACTGGGTATGCATAAGGGACTATGATAAAATCATTATGGATAATATTAATTTGAAGCTTACATGAGCCATAGATGTATTTGAGTATGTACTGAGCTTCAACACTATCCTCTGTCAGTGGCTGGATCCTACACTGCATGGCTTGGTATACATAGTCTAGAGGATTCACAGCTGGAATGGAACACAGATATTATACAATACTCCTTCCTTTGCAGATTTGAAATTTGTCTATTAATGATTCACAGGTCAAACATACTTGTAAGACCTTGAAAATGACTCATTTGTTATTGAGACTCACCATGCTGGCCATATACCATTAAGTATGAAGAATCATAATCCATATAAAGGAAGTTACAGTCATTTATGTAATAGGTTGCCTACCAGATGGATGGACATGGGACACAGTAATATAGGCAATATAGTTCAATCTATATGATGAGAGAAAATAATGTAGCTGTGCTTCATTTCAAAATCAAAATTCCTTCCCATTCTTTAAATTTCTATACTAATGTCATTTGAGGTTTCAGTAGGATTTTAACTATAACTGAAGCATCATAAAACCATATCATTTAAGACACTTTACACATATACATGTATTTCATGAATTACATTTAATGGTAGCTAACTCACAGCTTATTTTGGCTTGTGCTCCCAGTAGGATTTGACTAGCACATTCCACATCCAAGAGATCATGTAAAATACGCATTTTAGATTTGAGTTCCTCAAGACCATCTATGGGCGGCAGTCGTTCGTAAGCGTAATTTTCAACAGGTACCAAGCTGTAGTAATCACTGGACAGAGAGGCAATCTAAAATCAGAGATTAAATACATGTATACTGTTTACGTAGAATCATTCGCCGCGTTTTAATCTTTGCTACTTCGCACTTTGCCTCCTACCAAAGAAGTTTGTCTCAGTTAATGCACGTACCAAAGGCATAGCTCGATCAATGAAATATATAAAACCGCAAAAGAAAGTGTAGGTGAATGATTCTACTTATGCAATATTTACATGTAGGTCATTAATTATGAATTTGACACAGATCTTTCTATAAGGTTCTCAATATAGCTGTTAAAATAATAATAATGGTAACATCCAGCTGCATATCCCATTCCCTCATTCATATCTGGTTTTAATCTTATGTCTCCTTTGTGACCTTGGCCCTAATCATATCAGATATTTTCAAAACCCTTTGTTTCCTCTTGTTGAGTGAAAACATAAATATCCTGAACTAGATCTTTGCATTCATTAAGCCTACCAACATACTAATAATAAACGATCTGATTAACACACCTCTTCACAATTTTTCTGGTATTTATCTGTTTGTTCCTGCTGCATTCCTCCCTCTTGAAGTTTTCTGTTGTCTCGTATTATTTCGCTGAAATGAAACACATAGCATTACATAGGTTGTGAAAATGTCCTAATCATATATGTTTAAGCATTACAACCTTAAACATCTTTCAGTGTTACATGTGTAGCCTTGAAGACTTATCCTACATGTATATGCTGTTTACATAGAATTAGCAATCCATAAAGACAAAAATATATGATGCAATATTTTCATATTTTAGCCGAAGACACTTGCCCTCTTTGATGACAATTTTAACAGTTTCTGGTTTTAGTGGAGTGCCTTATGTAATGCAGTGGGAATTTTATGATTAAAGCAAACCACTATGCTAAAGTTATTAACTATGGGCTAGTATTACAGAAAAAGTTTGATAGACCTCTGAGATATGTGGCAGTTGCGATATTTTGGGGGCAAAAACCCCTTTTCTATGCAAAAACCATGAAAAACTGGAAATAATTTATAAGTTTTGCATTAAATCATATGTGTATTTTTGGGCGAAAAAGCCCTTTTCTGGGCTAAAATCATGAAAAATTGGAAATAATTCATAACTTAAACATAATAGCTGATTTCAAAAATTAAAAGATGTTTACATACTCAATTTCTGATGTTCTTTCCAATGAAATGAGTTTTCAATTCAAATTCTTATATTAAATGTGTTTTTTTGGTAGAAAATGCCCGTTTCTAGGCCAAAATCATGAAAAACTGGAAATAATTCATAACTTTTGCATAACAAAAGATAACAAAAATTAAAAGACATTAGTATACTTAATTTCTTATGTTCTTTCTATTGGAATGAGTCTTAAACTCAAATTTTTATATCAAATGTCTTTTTGGGGGCAAAAATCTATTTTCTGTGCAAAAATCATGAAAAACTGGAAATAATTTATAAGTTTTGCATTAAAAATGATAATAGAAATAAAAAGATGTAAATGTACTTAATTTCTGATGTTCTTTCGAATTAAACGAGTTTTAAATTCGAATTCCTATATCAAATGTGTTTTTTTGGGGAGAAAATGCCCTTTTCTAGGCCAAAATCATGAAAAACTGGAAATAATTCATAACTTCGTGCATGTCTGGTCCATGCTGTAAATTTATCAGGTCTTAAATGATGCTATTGAATTTGAAGATGTTTAACTTTTGCATAACAAAAATTAAAAGATCTTAGTATACATCAGTTTTTATGTTCTTACAATTGGAATGAGTCTAAAACTCGAATTTCTACATAAAATGTGGGGGCAAAAATCCATTTTCTATGCAAAAATCATGAAAAACTGGAAATAATCTATTTGTTTTGAATTAAAAATGATAATAGAACTTAAAGGATGTAAATATACTTAATTTCTTATGTTCTTTCGAATTGAATGAGTTTCAAATTCGAATTCCTATATCAAATGTGTATTTTGGGGCTAAAAGACCTTTTCTATGGTAAAATCGTGAAAAATTGGATTAATACATAATTTAAGCATTTTTACTGATTTCAAAAATTAAAAGATGTTTATATTTTCAATTTCTGATGTTCTTTTGAATGAAATGAGTTTTTAATTCAAATTCTTATATCAAATGTGTTTTTAGGGAGAAAATGCCCTTTTCTAGGCCAAAATTATGAAAAACTGATAAATAATTGATAACTTTTGCATAAAAAATAGTGATGTGAATATACTAAATTCCTTATGTTCTTTCCATTGAAATGAGTTTCCAATTTGAATTCCTATGTCATATATGTTGGGGGGGGGGACAAAATCCATTTTCTATGCAAAAATCATGAAAAACTGGAAATAATTTATACCTTTTGCATAAAAAAATGATAACAGAAATTAAAAGATGTAAATGTACTTAATTTCTTATCTTCTTTTGGATGAAATAAGTCTCAAATCTGAAATCTAGTATAAGAGGCCTTTGAAATTGGGAAAAACAACAGCATTTAATCAAAGATCGGGAAAATTATAAATCAATTTGAATGTCTTTTCACTTGAAATATAGAGCTTTTACCTCCTGGGGATTTTATTATTATTTTCCAAGACGTTTTCACTTGGGAAAATTGGTCCATTAATATGGACTATGAAATTGAAATACTAAATTATATGATTGTTCTATTGTAAATTTTCAGTGTATCATAAGAACATTTCAACAAGTAATGTCTCATGGGTATATAAAAATAAAAATGTATAACATTTAGTCTCAAAATAGATACTATATTGCATTGAGAATTTGGCCAAATATCGGGCCCAAATTAGGCTGATCAAGAGCCCTACTCAATACACATGTGTTTTAGAGTAAAAACAATGTCCAATAATAAGCTACATGAGATTTTATTGTAAACAAATTATGTTTTTTATTAAGCATAGAAAATAGGATTCAAAATTTATTTGTCAAGAACAATGAAGTCATGTATGTACATTTTGTGTAAAGTTTAATATTTTTTCAATTTTTTTAAAAATCAGATTTTAATTGAATGTCATATATTATCTCCAATTTTCCATGGTTTTTTTTCGCCCAGAAAACTCATTTCATTCGAAAGAATATCAGCAATTAAGTAAAAAATCATCTTTTAATTTTTAAATCAGATCACTTGCTAAAGTTGTAAATTATTTCCAATTTTCATATGTTTATTCTATTAAAGGGCTTTTTGCCAACCCCCCCCCCCCCCCCCCCCCCATATTTGATATAGTCATATGAAATGAAACTCATTTCATCCGACAGAACATAAAAAAATCAGAATTCTTACATCTTTTAATTTCTGTTATCATTTTTTATGCAAGCGTTATACATTATTTCCAGTTTGATCATTATTTTAACATAGAAAATGGATTTTTGCCCCCTTAAAATACATTTGATGTAGGAATTCAAATTGGAAACTCATTTCATTTGAAAGAACATAAGAAATAAAGTACATAACCATCTTTAAACTTTGTTACTATTCTTTATGCAAAAGTTATGAAGCATTTCCAGTTTTTCATGATTTTCGCCTAGAAAAGGGCATTTTCTCCCAAAAAACACATTCAACATAAGAATTTGAATTGAAAACTCATTCCATGTGAAAGAACATTAGAAACTGAATATATAAACATCTTTTAATTTTCGAAATCAGTATATATGCTAAAGTTATATGTTATTTCCAATTTTTCATGATTTTAGCCTAGAAAAGGGCTTTTTCGCCCCAAAACCACATTTGTTGAAGGAATTCGAATTTGAAACTCATTTAATATGAAAGAACATCAAAAACTAAGTACATTTACATCTTTTAATTTCTGTTATCATTTTTAATGCAAAACTTATAAATTATTTCCAGTTTTCCATGATTTTTGCATAGAAAATGGGTTTTTGCCCCAAAAAACACATTTGACATAGGAATTCGATTTGGAAACTCATTTCAATGGAAAGAACATAAGGAATTTTGTACATTAAAATCTTTTAATTTTTGTCATCATTTTTCATGTAAAAGTTATAATTCATTTCCAATTTTTCATGATTTTGGCATAGAAAAGGGAATTTTCTCCCAAAAAAACACATTAAATATAAGAATCTGATTTGAAAACTCATTTCATTCAAAAGAACATCAGAAATTAAATATGTAAACATCTTTTAATTTTTGAAATCAGTTAATACGTTAAATTTATAAATTATTTCCAATTTTTCACGATTTTAGCCTAGAAAAGGGTTTTTTGCCCGAAAAACCACATTTGATATCAAAATTTGAATTTGAAACTTATTTTATTCGAAAAAACAACAGAATTTAAGTATATTTACATCTTTTAATTTTTGTTAACATTTTTCATGCAAAAGTTATAAATTATTTCCAGTTTTTCATGATTTTTGCATAGAAAAGGGTGTTTTACCCCCAAAATATCGCAACTGCCACATATCTCAGAGGTCTATCAAACTTTTTCTGTAATACTAGCCCATAGTTAATATCTTTATCATAGTGGTTTGCTTTAATCATAAAATTCCCACGGCAGCTTATTTTCTTACATAAGACACTCCACTATTTTCATAATTTGTGCATAAAAATCAACCCCAATTTGCTACAGGGCTTTTGTCTCAGTTTTCTGTCAATGTAAATGTACCCTATTAAATAAAAAAAATTCTGTCATAGTTTCTGACAGCATCATACATGTACTTTTTAGTAAAACCGTTTATGAAAGATTTGAGTAAAACCTACCCTATTTGCTGCAGTATTTTACGGGCCTCTATCAGGTGCTCTTTTTTCAGGTTTCCTAAATCTTCCTCTATCCCTGCTTTTCTCATAGCTGCCTCAATCATACTCACATTGGTCTGTTAATATAAGGTAAGCTGACATTTAAATTTTGCTCAGTCTTATTTCCACCCAATATAGATCAGACACTAATTCATCCAGTATTGAATTTGGCTACTTTCATATTTTCTTAGGAGATGTATAACAGGTTATTTTATTCGCCCTATTTTAAATTCGCCCTCATGGCACTGAGCAAAAAGGGTGAAGATAAAAAGGTGGTGAAAATTTCCCTGTATACAGTATACTACTACCTTTGGGTAAAATAAAATCATTCCAAGGAATGCATGTGTCACCTGCAAAACATAGCGCCACTCAGGAATCACTTTTATAGGGTGTGACATCCAAGTGTGACAGACAGACAAACAAACAGACAGACAGATGGACAAAGTGATCCCTTAGCATCACTATGCTTCACAGGAGACACAAAAAAGTTTGTATATACTTCATGTAACATTGTGTCTAATCAAGTCATTTTTCAAAATAATGTCATCTTGCTGTCCATGCAAAAATTATAATTTCAACTTCTCTATTACTTTTTCTATAAATTTGCTCGAGATAGATACTTTTTTTATAAAGTTTTATATCTTAATTTTTATATCTTAATTATTACATCTTAATTATTACATGTATTATCTTCAGATGCAAGATCAATATTCCTTGGTATATTTGCAGTCAAAGCAGAAAAATTCACTTCCGATTGGTCAAACAATGGTAATATACTCATATATATTCATCAAAACTTTCAAGATGTACATGTAGATTTCCTATTTGAGCTATATCTAGATAGTAACATTTATATTTTTCAGCTATTCTTCAATAACTCAATATCCCACACTAATAAATGTAAATGTATATTTTACCATCTCTGAGAGGAGGGTCTGTATTTGTTCAGGCAGTTTGGAGGGAATGTCCGACTTGAGAGTCAATGAAGTCTTTATACTCTTTCCATATTTTGGCTCCCACTGTATTAATCTGTATTTCTTTGGATGCTTTTCAAACCTGAAATTATTTAAAAGATCAAAACCACATGCATAAAGAATCAAATGGCCTAAGTTGTTACTAATTTTTTTCATATAAATTTTTTTTCATATAAATATAAAAAACATAAATTTATCATTGAGTAGCAATGCTTTTTTGTAGAGTAATTCCTCTCAATGAACTAATCAAACTAATCGTCATCCTGCAACTTAAGTGCTTTTTAATATATTGTGATGCAGCTACTGAGTAAATAAAACTCTGGAAATTACTGTAAGACGAACTGACATGGTGTTTCACCTACATGTTTATATAAGAGGTACATGTCTCTTAGCATTATGTATGAATATGAAGCTTACGGCTTGAGCTGTGTCCATGAATTAGCTGTTTTAGACTTGTAAAGTTTTGTGAATTCTGTGATGGCTTCTTCTTTTTTCTGGAATGCTGTGTGTTGATATTGGCCCGTACTGCCTATCCTTCCCCACCGTGTAAACAAGACGTATAAATCCAATCCGCGCTGATGAAGAAGCTGATTGAATATAAAACACTTCACATAATTTCTATACAGGTTCTATCTGTAATGCATGTCTGCTTGTTTCAAATACATGTACACTAGTATACCAAAACAAGTCTCCATGCAACAGTGTTAGTATAAAAAAAATAGCAATCCAAGGAATGCTTGTGTTGCCAGCGAAGCGATGCAATTATTATTCTAGAAAGTGGATCAAAATTATTGGTTTCAGTAGAAAAGTCTTGTCAAATGAAATTTATTGGAAATATCAGACCTCTTAATTACAAATTAAAAGATATGGTCATTTTTAAATTTTCAGAAAAGAGTGTCAATCATCTAGGTCAAGGTCACTACGTAAAAATTGGTAACAAAAAGGTCTCATCATATGAAATATTAAAGACCTATCACCTACCAATTTAAAGATAAATACAAACTTAATTTCTTAGAAAAGAAGGTCAAATAGCTAGGTCAAGGTCAAAAAGTAAAATATTATGCTATGTGTAGAAAGGCATTGTTACAAGGAAAGTACATGTGAAATATCAAAGCCCTATCACCTACAAATCAAAAGATATAACCAATTTTACTTTTCTTGAAAAGTAGGTCAAATATCTAGGTCAAGGTAACAAGGTCAATTATTATGGTCTGTGTAGAAAGGTCTTGTCACAAGGAATACACATGTGAAATACCAAAGCCCTATCACTTACCAATCAAAAGATATATGCAATCTTATTTTCTTTGAAAAGTAGGTCAAATATGTAGGTCAAGGTCAATAGGTCAAAAATTATGGTATGTGTAGAAAGGTCTTGTCACAAGGAAAACACATGTGAAATACCAAAGCCCTATCACTTACCAATCAAAAGATATATGCAATCTTATTTTCTTTGAAAAGTAGGTCAAATATGTAGGTCAAGGTCAATAGGTCAAAAATGATGGTATGTGTAGAAAGGTCTTGTCACAAGGAATACACATGTGAAATATCAAAGCCCTATCACTTACCAATCAAAAGATATAGTGAATCTTATCTTTTTTTCAAAAGTAGGTCAAATATCTAGGTCAAGGTCACAAGGTCAAAAATTATGGTATGTGTAGAAAGGTCTTGCCATAAGGATTGCACGTGTGAATTATCAAAGTCCTAACACTTACCAATCAAAAGATATATCCATTCTTAATTTTTTCAAAAAGTAGGTCAAATATGTAGGTCAAGGTCACTAGGTCAAAAATTATGGTATGTGTAAGAATGTCTTGTCACAAGGAATACACATGTGAAATATCAAAGCCCCATCACCTACCAATCAAAAGTTATGGGCTGTGACACCCAAAGTGTGACAGACAGACAGACGGACGGACTGACAGACGGACAAAGTGATCCCTAAGTGTCGCTATGCTTCGCAGGCGACACAACAAAATGGGTACATTTTTCTCTAAGAGTCCAGAGGGATAATTTGACCAAAACAAACAAAATAGTGAGGTACGATAATACAATACATGAACTTACTAACTAACCTGCATAATATAGAAATTGTACAAGCCATACGCTCCATATGATACATCTACCTTGGACAGTAAAGCATTGTATGGCATGTTGGACTGAGTCTCATCAAGCAACACTTCTCTGTAATATAATAAATTGTACATATTAATGAAGAGGGACTGAAAGATCAAAATGACAATAATACCTATGATGTCACTGGCAAACATAATAAACATTCTGTTTATACTACATTTCAAAGCAATAGGCGTATAATACTCTACTTCTGGTTGTTTTGATAACATGTTTGGTACCATACATCTTCAAGGCGTGTTGAATAAAACAAAAAAAATATCAAATATCTAAACAATCTATGTAAGATATGGAAGTACATAAGTTCTAGCTTCGGCAATATTGTTATTATACCCCTTATACCTTAATGTTGTCTTGAAAACAAATAAAACACCGCTAAAGACGGTATGGCCGGATTGCAAAGTAAGTTTTTGTCACCAACTGGGTCTAGGTCACTAAGTCAAATATTACAGCATACATTGAGAGGTCTTGTCAGAGGCAACCTACATGTATAATATAAAGTTTCTACTGTATACAGTTCCTTAGATTTTGCTTAAACCAGGAACTTTAACCAAAGTCTTTAACTAGGTCAAAGTCCAAGGTCAAGGTCACTAGGTCCAATGTTACGGCATAAATTGAAAGGTCTCATCATAGGCAACCTAAATGTATAATATAAGGTTTCTACTGCATACAGTTCCTTAGATTTTGCTTAAACCAAGAACTTTAATCAAAATCTTTAACTAGGTCAAAGTTCAAGGTCAAGGTCACTGGGTCAAATGTTACGGCATAAATTGAAAGGTCTCATCATGGGCAACCTACATGTATGATATAAAGTTTCTATTGCATACAGTTCCTTAGATTTTGCATAAACCAGAAACTTTAACCAAAATCTTTCACTAGGTCAAAGTCCAAGGTCAAAGTCACTAGGTCCAATGTTACGGCATAAATTGAAAGGTCTCATCATGGGCAACCTTAATGTATAATATAAGGTTTCTACTGCATACAGTTCCTTAGATTTTGCATAAACCAGAAACTTTAACCAAAATCTTTCACTAGGTCAAAGTCCAAGGTCAAAGTCACTAGGTCCAATGTTACGGCATAAATTGAAAGGTCTCATCATGGGCAACCTTAATGTATAATATAAGGTTTCTACTGCATACAGTTCCTTAGATTTTGCTTAAACCAGAAACTTTAACCAAAATATTTAACTAGGTCAAAGTCCAAGGTCAAGGTCTCTAGGTCCAATGTTACGGCATAAATCGAAAGGTCTCGTCATGGGCAATCTAAATGTATAATATAAGGTTTCTACTGCATACAGTTCCTTAGATTTTGCTTAAACCAAGAACTTTAACCAAAATCTTTAACTAGGTCAAAGTTCAAGGTCAAGGTCACTGGGTCAAATGTTACGGCATAAATTGAAAGGTCTCATCATGGGCAACCTACATGTATAATATAAAGTTTCTTCTGCATACAGTTCCTTAGATTTTGCTTAAACCAGAAACTTTAACCAAAATCTTTAACTAGGTCAAAGTTCAAGGTCAAGGTCACTGGGTCAAATGTTACGGCATAAATTGAAAGGTCTCATCATGGGCAACCTACATGTATAATATAAAGTTTCTTCTGCATACAGTTCCTTAGATTTTGCTTAAACCAGAAACTTTAACCAAAATCTTTAACTAGGTCAAAGTCCAAGGTCAAAGTCACTAGGTCCAATGTTACCGCATAAATTGAAAGGTCTCATCATGGGCAACCTAAATGTATAATATAAGGTTTCTACTGCATACAGTTCCTTAGATTTTGCTTAAACCAGAAACTTTAACCAAAATCTTTAATTAGGTCAAAGTCCAAGGTCAAGGTCACTAGGTCCAATGTTATGGCATAAATTGAAAGGTCTTGTCATGGGCAACCTATATGTATAATATAAGGTTTCTACTGCGTACAGTTCCTTAGATTTTGCTTAAACCAGGAACTTTAACCAAAATCTTTAACTAGGTCAAAGTCCAAGGTCAAGGTCTCTAGGTCAAATGTTACGGCATAAATTGAAAGGTCTTGTCATGGGCAACCTTCATGTATAATATAAAGTTTCTACTGCATATAGTTCCTTAGATTTTGCCTCAACCAGAAACTTTAACCAAAATGTTGACGGCAGACGGACAGACGGACGGACGGACGGACGGACGGACAGACGGACGGACGGACGGACAGACGGACATCGTCAATCTATAGACCGAAATTGCTTTGCAATCCGGCCAAAAATTATATAAATACAAATTCAGCATTCATTTGAGATGACTGTATGAAATTGCTTACTACAGAATGCGTTATCAACAAAACCTTTTATCCCCCCCTCCCTCTTTTATTTTTTTTGTCCAGTTAGTCAGAAGGTCAAATAAAGCAACTTACGCCACATCTTTGATATTACAGTTAGGGTCTGGTTTAACTATGTTTTCTTTTTTTGAGGTTTCTGTATCCATGGCACTTTCCTGGATCTCTTTGAGTATACCCTCACAGTCTGCGGCATAGTCCACTTTTGATGTCAGGTTAGGATCTGGACTCTCGGAGGCTTTGGAGTAAGTTGGCTTCTCCTGGTAAATAACATATTTTATTAATACTTCTGAAATCAGAATATGTCAGACTTGATGAATGAAAAAGTACCACAGATGATAGGTGTACTTGGTACATATATTGAAGATGAGTACTATGAAAACTGTTGCAGCAAATATGAATGTACTTAGGTTCCCTTATAATATGGCCTTATGTGATAGCCTGAATGACACTTGAATATTTTCAGTATGTACATAAACATTTTTAAAAATGCATGTCCCAATTCATATACATGTACATGTATAAGGACACTTGTAAGATAAGCTCACTCACCATCTTATCTTTTTCAACATTAGCTAATGTTTGAAGCTCCTGGGCTAAACGTACAGCACCCTTGATAAGAGCATGACTAAGGGGGGATAACCCTGCGTTATCCTTTTTTTGGTGATCCGCTCCAACTTTGACTAAAATATTTAGTAGTTCAACGTTATCGAACGTGCCGACATCAAGTGGCGACACCAAGTGGTGGAGTACAGTCCATCCCTGAGTATCTGTGGCATTTACGTTAACATGGCTCGTCTTCTCTATCTTGTCAGGAGAACCTAGTAAATATTTAAATATTCATAAACTCTGTAGGTAATATTGACAACTTGACATGAATACATGTACTTAACTCTAAAGATTTCAATAAATATTGCAAAGAATGGATTATTGACGTTTCGGGTGAAAAACTACCAATGATTTTCTCAATGAACAATAATGTCACTAAGTTTTTTTTTAATAATTATACATATACATAAATACATACATGTATTCTGCGGAGATCATAAAATAATGGTTCACATCATGCAAGTTTTATTTTTCACATAGGCATGGATGCGAAACAATATACTGAAAACGTGGTTATTTTCACTGGAGGAAAATTTCCCGATCATAACATCAAGACGCTTGGGGGTAATTTTCTTCCATGGTAAACATAGTGTAATCAAAGATTACAAAACTCACCTCATGGCAGCATTCTATCATGGCAAGAGTCAAACAATACACTGTTTTGAATTTGAAAACCTGTCCTACTAAGAACCAACAAAAATGATACCACACAAAAACAAAATAGAAAGGGAAGTAGAGTATTTCATTTATTGACCCAAATTTTGCCTGAATGGGTGTACTCTATTGATACCCAAATCTCCCTAACATATGCACTCAAGTGGAAAATGTAGGTCATGACCTACATTTGAACATAGATTCGTGATCTACTCATAAAGACACATCATCTGTGCAAGTTTAAACTTCCTAGCACTTATAATAGAGAAATAAGACTTCTTAACATTGATACCCAAATCTTCCTAACATGTGTACTCAAGCAGAAAATCTAGGTCAAGACCTACATTTGAACGTAGATTAGTGATCTACTCTTAAAGACGCATCATCTGTGCAAGTTTGAACTTCCTAGCACTTATAATAGAGAAATAAAACTTCTTAACATTGATACCCAAATCTTCCTAACATGTGCACTCAAGCGGAAAATATAGGTCATGACCTACATTTGAACGTAGATTCGTGATCTACTCTTAAAGACGCATCATCTGTGCAAGTTTGAACTTCCTAGCACTTATAATAGAGAAATAAAACTTCTTAACATTGATACCCAAATCTTCCTAACATGTGTACTCAAGCGGAAAATATAGGTCATGACCTACATTTGAACGTAGATTCGTGATCTACTCTTAAAGACGCATCATCTGTGCAAGTTTGAACTTCCTAGCACTTATAATAGAGAAATAAAACTTCTTAACATACTAGTGCAGACGCGGACGCAGACGCCGACGACAGGGTGATAGCATAAGCTCCCTCTCACTTTGTGAGGTGAGCTAAAAATGCAGCAGGTTTTTTTTGAATGAGAGAAATTGTCATGAAGTCGATTGATTCGAGAAATATGCAAAAATTTGCACGTTTACAGCAAATGTCTTCTGTAGAGCTATCCTATAACTTAATCCTCAGACTGACATACATACACATGATTGTGTTACCTTCAGATGATTTACTGCTGTCATTTCTGAGTGGTTGTATTGACTGTAATTTAATCAGGGCCGGGAAAGGTTGTGGTGCGTTGTCTTTCTCTTCGTCTTCATCCACTTCGTCAGTGTCTGCGTCACTGTCCTCCTCCCCAACACTGGCTCCTCCTATAGAGTCCTCTACATCCTCTTCATCTTCTTCTACAGAGTCCTCAGCAGCCTCATCTAGAAATATAATAACACACGTCCTCGAATACACAAATTTCTGTTTTCTAGATAAAACTTAATGATTTATTAGTCAGAACATACCGCCTTCAGTGATTATTTTCTCAGTGAGCAAAAATATCAGAAATAATCTAAAGGAGGCAAAACTACATGTATCATGAAATACAGAAGCTACATGTATAATGATACAATCGTGAAGGAAAATATCAGAATTCCAATACATCATCACTGCACCTATACACATGTTAGCATTAAATGTTGTACTTCAATGGATTTATGAACTAAACTCAACACTTTTTTCTTAAATATTACTGGTATCAGCTTGTAGGGAGATATATAATAGAGCCATACATATAAATCTGAGACTGCATCTCCTGAACATACCGTCATCGATATTGTCATCTTCTTCACTTTGTTCATCACCATCGTCACTTTTAGAAGCGTCAGTGGGTGTTCCTAGAACAGGGAGGGCCATGGGTGTTATCTGGAACACTGGTCGTGACAGGGACTTCACCAAACCTGGTACATTAGAGTCTTTTTGAGGTGCTGATGGCTCGTAACTATGATCCAGTAATAGCCTTACCATATTGGAATCATTCTGTGGATAAGAAAAGAAGTCAACATACCTGTAGGATACTGGTCGAGAAGACAATTCTGAATTCCAAACAATTTTCTTGGTTTTTCGTCAATAACTCATCTTGTGTATGTCCAATCACAGTGAAACTTGGAACTAATAATGCTTCATCCTTTATACAAATGCCTATGTAGTATTTTCAAAATCAACCTACAAATGCTGACTTGAGGGTATTTCAGATCTGCCTACTTTTAAGATTTTGGCATATTTTATATGATTTTCGACCTTTAATTACGCCCTACGCTTTTGTTTTTCTATTTTACGCCTAAATCTTATTAATGAGCAAATTGACGTTTTCGATTTGTTGATCGAACAAATGTCTTCAAAATTGTATGGGCAAGCCCATAGATTCTTAATTTCTTAGCAATTGTCGAAGAGGACGCAAGACAATGTTTTTTTTCCCCTCAAAATTGCATTTGTGAATTGTGCATTACGCTTTAATCCCCAAAATTACACTTTTGTGAATAAAATATTACACTTCTGGTGAGAAACATGTAGGCAGGTCTGGTATTTTAATACCCCATTAAATGGCCATTTTACGCAAGTTACTAAAGGTATTTCCGAAAAATTTGCATTTTAGCCTCTCATGGGGTCAAATATGGATCAAATACTGTAAACGTGGAAATTTTCGTGTGGGGGTAATTTTTGCGAATAGAGGGATTTTGCGAAAATTTCCCCCATCCGAAAATATCCCCGTTGCATTCTTACAATGGGAAATACATAAATGTCTTGATGTTAAAATCGCAAAAATTTTCCATCCGCGAAAAAATAACCACGTTTACATTCTTTCAAAACTTTGTGATTATATTGAAGGACACTTAATTCTTACTTATTTGCAATGACTTTGGTACTCTAACAAATGTATTTTTTTTACTTTATCGTGAATATCCTGCTCTGGCCCCTCTAAATGCAAGTTTTTATTGATCAGTTGTCAAGAATAGATTTTTGTAGAAAAAGTGCCTCCGAAACTACGTCAAGTTAAGTTCTTTACTCAATAACGTCACCTTCCCCGGCTCAAAAACAGACAAAAATCACAAACAGCAAGAGAAACAAACGCTGAAAATATACCAAATGAAGTTATTTTGAGATTTCCTATTGCATGTTGGTTATTTTTCTGAATACCCAAACAACTGTATCACCAAAATTGTGAAAAAGTAACTCCAAGTAACCAAACTAGCAAATCGTTCGGAAATATCTTCATTTCGGAAATATCTGCTCGACCAGTTATACATCACAATATTCTTTCAGCTGTCATTAGGATGGGATTTTTTGGGGCAATTTATCTTGCTCACACGTATGTTTTCTTGAAGCTGAGTCTAGGATTTCCTACTTGTACTACTTTTTTTCTAAATTGTTCAACTTCAAAATTTTTTTGGACATAACAACCAACATTTACTGGTGAACAGTCAGAAGCACAAGAGAGTAAGATTTGTATACTTGTAACTCTGAAAATCCATCATTTATTCTAACAAAATCGACTAAATTAGACTTTTACAGATTTACCAGTGTATCCATTCTCTATGTAGGCATACCCATACAAACCTTTTTAACAGCATGCATTAAAGGAGTAAGTCCCTGAGAGTCTGCAAAGTTGGGCGACGCTCCGTTCTCCAAGAAGTATTTGGCTAGAGAGAAGCTACACACGTTGATTGCCATAATGAGAGGAGATATCTTGTTACTACGGGTGGTTGTGAAATAGTCCGGTATATCTGCGGACAAACAGTCAAATGATGGCACTTCTAACAGCGGGAAGTCATACAGATTGTTTAAGGAAGCACCCCTAGAGATCAACAGCTTCAACCATTTCCTGAAACAAGACACAGAAATGTTCAGAATATCGGTATCTGATAACTGGTCATCGTGGAAAGGCAAAATATGTCTTTTTTTAAAGTAACAATGTTAGAATACTCTTCATTGTTGATAAGCTTGAAAAGAACATTATACATTCTCATCGTAGAAATACAAGAAATTTAAGAATTATTTCAAATAATGACTACAGTATTTTGCTATTAAACTCGTTATGTTAAAACGAGTTCTTCATCATACATGATAGAAAGGCAGATAAAGCATACTCTACATGAGATGGCTGAGGCATAAATACATGTACATGTAATGATAATATTCTAAGACTGCTTACTTGGTATCCTCTGACAAAGTAAGAGTACTGTATTTCCATAAATAAGCTGCCAACACATCTCTGTCAAAGTTATCTCTCTTGTTCACCTCTAACTGTCTATCGTTATCTACAGTAAAATATAGTAAAATACACCCACAATGATCACTACCTGCTTCTACAAAACACAGCTTAAAGCTGAATATTGTCTCATTAAACCTCACAAGCAAATAGTTGATTTCAAATTTATTCAATCAGACAGACACCAGGCAGCACAAAATTTGGTGATATTTTGCGTGGTAACATCACGTAAGAAAACTTGCAGTATCAATTTAGTGAGATCAAATCAGGTATCACAATGCAATTTTCTGTCAAAAGATATGATGTCTGGAGTCTACATATAAAATCTACATGTTTACAGTCGACATCATTACATTGAAAATGAAAATTGATTGCATACATGTGTATACAGGACCTCAAATGATTTTCTACTTCATACAGTATTTCTGAAACAAGATGAGTGATTTTTACATCACCAAGCCTCTGCTTACTTATAACTCAACTTAGTCTATGTCAAAGGTTTTATTGAAAATCAAATCCATAAAATATCTGTCTTAGCTTTACATTGTACACATCAGACTCCTGAACTTAAAAGTGAAGAGTAAAATCTTACCTATAAAAAACTTGGCCACCTCGAATTCCTGCCTATACAGAGCTACATAATGTAATGGTGTGCATCCATACTGATCAGTCTGGTTAAACGGCACTCCTTTCTGCACCAATATCTGACCAATCTATGACAAAAAACATTGGGATTTCTATTACACAAGACAAGATATATGTAAAGAATGTTGATATACTGTATATCGGGTAATTTTGGTGCAATTAAAATTTGGGCTTTGTTGACAAATGCAATAAAATCGCCAAAATTGAAAGCGTCAAATTTTCCATTCATAAGATTTGGAATTATTCAGATAAGAGATCTGCTATTGTAAAAATATTGCCTGGTTTCTACTGAGCAATGACTTTGATTGTGTTATATAGTCTACCATGCTGACCATATCATAAGGAGGTGAAAAAATTACATGTACATGTTACAATGTTCACCTACATGTACCTGAGGTGCAAATAATGTCTTACCCTGTGTTAATTCAATTATCTAATCGGCAATAAATACTGTAACTTCTCCAGACAAAGTTAGGCAAGCTTGAGAAAACACTAACATGGGTTACACATTGGTTTCAGCGTATTGAGGGGTAAATAGTGTTTGGTATTTCAAATTAATGGACCATTTGGGTACTATACTTAATCATATTTACAAAAGGATGAACAAAAAAATCAGAAATCATCACCATGTTTTCTCAAAACAGTGTCTGTATACTATGATTGTGATGTGTAAACAATATTCTGACTTTTTTAACTGTGATTACTGTCTCTTTATGAACAAAGCACTTAACACATTTACATAAGTTATTAGTCATTTTATGTTTGTTCAAATGGTCATAAAAGATGAGCTCAATGGTTTGACCATTATTATTTTGGTGCATGTATTAAACAATCCTCCAATTTTTAAAGTACCAAAATTTCAAACATCGAATTTGAATTAAATTCACCAAAACACCAAAATAACCCTATATACAGTATTTGTAGATTATGAAGGCAGTTGATTCCTTGTTTAAAGCCAGAACAGATAAGAGATTCTATTCTAGAGCTTCTGTTTTTCATGATTGTTCAATTCAAAGGCAGTAGGGCAGCTCAACTTCAAGATAGAGGCAGTAGATCCTTGGTTAATGGCAAGAATATGTAGAAGGTTCTGTTTTGTGTTGTTCAACTCACCTTCAAGATAGAGGCAGTAGATCTTCGGTTCATGGCCAGAACATGTAGAAACTTCCATTTTTTGTTGTTCAACTCACATTCAAGATAGAGGCAGTAGATCTTCGGTTCTGTTTTTTGTTGTTCAACTCACCTTCAAGATAGAGGCAGTAGATCTTCAGTTCATGGCCAGAACATGTAGAAGCTTCCTTTCTTTGTTGTTCAACTTACCTTTAAGATAGAGGCAGTAGATCTTCAGTTCATGGCCAGAACATGTAGAAGCTTCCTTTCTTTGTTGTTCAACTTACCTTCAAGATAGAGGCAGTAGATCTTTGGTTCATGGCCAGAACATTTAGAAGCTTCCTTTTTTGTTGTTCAACTCAATTTCACCATAGAGGCAGTAGATCCTTGGTTTATGGCCAAAACATGTAGAAGGTTCTGTTTTTTTATTATCAACTCACCTTCAAGATAGAGGCAGTAGATCCTTGGTTCATGGCCAGAACATGTAGAAGGTTCTGTTTTTTTATTATCAACTCACCTTCAAGATAGAGGCAGTAGATCC
Organism: Pinctada imbricata; assembly: GCA_033119305.1. Taxonomy (NCBI): domain Eukaryota; kingdom Metazoa; phylum Mollusca; class Bivalvia; order Pterioida; family Pteriidae; genus Pinctada; species Pinctada imbricata. The sequence continues at coordinate 17,372,971 of VSWD01000009.1, read as the reverse complement.
TCCATTCATTGCCAGAACATGTAGGAGGTTCTGTTTTTTGTTGTTCAACTCATCTTCAGGATAGAGGCTATAGATCCTCGGTTCATGGCCAGAACATGTAGAAGGTTCTAGTTTTTGTTGTTCAACTCACCCTCAAGATAGAGGCAGTAGATCCTTGGTTCATGGCCAGAACATGTAGAAGGTTCTGTTTTTTGATGATCAACTCACCTTCAAGATAGAGGCAGTAGATCCTTGGTTCATGGCCAGAACATGTAGGAGATTCTGTTTTTTGTTGTTCAGTTTGTGAAACTTGGATGCATCTTTCACTCTCCTCAGTAACCTTAAGGCCACGTTGAACTTCTTCACATTTAATGCTGCCTATTTACAGAAAAATTCACAGCTAAGTAACATCTTACATTTGATCATAATTGTACATTCAGTTGAGCAAATGGAATATCAAACCTTAACAAAATGGTTTGAAAGAGATAAAGAAACAGGTAGATTTTGCAAGTGTGCTTGTAATGGACCAAAAGTCTTGAAACATGAATCAATCAACAGAAATCAATAGAAAACATAATTTTAGAGAATATTGGCTAGATTTTAATGTTATCCTTCATATCAAACTGACAACTTGAAATAAAGATTTTACGTTAATTAAGGAAGTATGAAAATTGACTTCAAATGACTGTTTGATACATCCTATATATTACATAAAGTTTTACTTATAAAACTATTTTTGAGACAAAAATGATACACAGCTGATACACAGCTGAACTCGCTATCTCAAAGTCGACGGGCCTATAGAAAATACTTCGACAAAAGCGGAGTTCGAGATAAACTTCAGTCTAAACTACTCTATAGGCGGGGACACATAGAACGTGCACATATTATGTTTCCGCATTATAAAATTACCTAATTAACTACTGTAAATTGGTTTTTATTAGTCAGCTACCAATTTTCGTCAGTGACTTCCTTGACGAAATTACGTACCGCCTAATATAAATACTCCTGACAAGAAATAAAATGTAGTAAGATTAAATTGAATCAGTCTCTTGATAACTTAAATATAAACTAGGAGCACTGTGGTGGAGGGAGGAAAAAGCTCAAAGTTCCGAGTTTCTATAGATAAAACATCGTTAGATAGTGTTAATAATACAACGGGCAAATCAATGAAAACTGAATACGCACACAAAGTCGTATATAATGTACTTCTAATTACCAAATGTTATGTTTTCACAACGAGCTAGGTAATATATACATCTCTCTAATTGTTTATCGATAATTGTTAAACAAACAATTAAAACAAACACATGATACGGTGGATTTGACGGCGAATCTAATTGTTATGTTGGCATTTGAACAGACGAATTTACATTTTAGAGACACTTATTTACTTACTGACGAAATGGTCATTTTTAACCAATTGACAAAAATTGGTACTGACGAAAATATAGCAATTTACAGTATTAACCTCCTTAGTTAATCAATTTCACAAAATCAACGGCAAACCTCTTTACCAGCCTTACCAGTACCTCTAACTGTTTGTTTACCATGCGTTTTCAATATTATTTGGTACTTTAATTGGTTTGTTTATACAATCATTAGGACTTCGTGGAAATTGCTTTGACATAAGCAAAATTTCAAGTTAACCGATTTCGAGTTATCCGAAATCAAATTGGTTAAATATGAAAGACACTTCGAGTGAACAGAATATCGAAATAACTCAGATTGAGATAACGAGTGTCAGCTGTACATGTACATGTAACTAATTTTCAGCATGCATATTTATATAGAATTGAGCCAGTACATACCTCTATAGCGCTAGCATCTATTCCACCAGCGTCTAATATCATATGAGATACACCCTGTAATTCCCTTTTTATTGATTCCTGTTAAAAAAGAAAGGATATAGAATCAAACAGCATATGAGGTATCATTTCAGTTATACATGTACATGTACGTGTATATCAGACCTGATTACTGGTACCTTCTATGAAGTATGTCAGTCTTTGTGAGTCAATCTGTTCATATTTTGAGGTGTTAGACAGTACAAGTACAAAAGCTGCTATACATCTGATGTTGAAAAGACAGAAATCACTATCATCTATATGTAGTTTATTAAACCAGACTCTTCAAAACACTCCACTAGTAAACTAATGAATTAGACTTGTATTCAATATAAAATTACAATTAAGAATTCCAAGAAAGAAAACAAATAACAAAACGGAGGACCTGTTGAAATTACCTCAAATATAGATAGTTGTGTTTGTTTTTCTGTCTCCTGCGTTTCAGTAGGTTTCCATTTCCAGGAAGGTCTATCTTCTTTCTTTGTCACCACTTCCTCTTCATCACTAATGTTGACAGGCTTTAATTCTACCTTACCGGCAACTTCAGCTCCCTTCTGAATTAACACTATTGCACAGCTGAAATAAATAAAGTCGACAATATAAATAAAATTATTCTAGCTTATCAAAGTTCTTTTAAATTTGTAAAACATCCTCTAGATTTATAATACTGTAAATACACAAGTATGAAGCAATAATCCTTCATTACTACTAGATACTTAATTACAACCTATGAAAACAGATGGAGTAATTTAAATTGTTAAAGAGAAAATCATTCATTGGATAAATCAGACCAGTAAAAAAAAATCTAGCATTATTGAAAGATGTAATATCGGGACTAACCTGTCATGGCCGTTGCTCACTGCTAACGCTAGTGGAGTATTTGAATTGTTATCCTTCCTATTTAATTCTGCCTTTCTCTGTGGAATAGTAAATACATGTATGATTATGAAATATGAGTAAATTTACTTTACATGAAGCAAATCATCAAGAATGTAAGGTACAGATAGAGTGAAATATCCACGTAAATCTGTAAACCCAAATAATTATGCATCCATAGTTGACTGAATAGTTCAAAAATAATCTAAGACTTACAAACCCTATCCTTTTTAATCTGATAAAGATCATTCTCCTTTTTTTATGATAACTAGAACACATGAATCTAAGATATATATTATAATTTCACGTGTATTTTATTCTTATTTATATAATTTAATTAGACTGATCATGTACAGATATGTTGCCAGTGGCATGTTTCATTTAAGGTGACCTTAACCCTAAGTGGCCTTGACCAACATTAAATATGGAACCTCATCCCTGCAAATTTTATGGATGTACACTATTATCTAATAAATTATAGCCATATACATGTACATCATTTGTGTTAACCAGACTGACTAATGCCGGATTAATAGAATCTATCACCCCTTTATACAGGGACAGGGAAATCCCACCCGAGTATCAAAGATTTGTAGTCCATGACGAGGCTTGGGTGGGATTTCCCTGTCCCTGTACAAAGGGGTGTTTGATTATTTTTCTCTCACCCTTATACATGTATTTTCACATAATTCATGAATAGGCATTGCTTGTTTTGTGTTAAACGTTGCTCCATATGACTGTCAAACACTGCTAAACCTACATAAAGGTCTATGACGTCACAATAAGGGTTCGAGACAAACATCCGGGGGTGAGAGACAGAGTTGTCTCAGAACGGGTAAATCTGTAGATATCTCTGTCCTGGGGTGAGAGAAAAAGATAATCGCTACATGTAGCTAATTTGCTGAAGACATAATAACATCACTTCATTTTCAATACTTAGTAAGCTATTTGTCTTACCTGTACAAGATGTAGACAGCATATAGACGCCCCTCTCTGAGCTGCTACGTGCAATGGTGTTTGACCGAACTTGTCTGTATCGTCGATCCTCTTATCCTCCATGGCCGCTGTTAATACGGCACAAAGTTCTATAGGATCCAACACAGATGACTTACCAAATCTGTAACAATAGAGGAACAAAACCTTCAAATAAAATTTACACAAATACATTATGTGTACTGAAAATTTTCTATCTATTCTTTTTTTTTGGGGACTATTGCCTTATAGAATGAAGTGAAGATTTTACACTGGACTTTGTTTACCAGCAGTTAAAGATGTAATACAGAGATATTTCATATTCCTGTTTTCCACTTAAAAAAAGCAAAGAGGCCGAAACTTTATGGACATTGAGGGTCTTTTGTTATTTATTGCCTTATTCACTGAACATTTTGAGTGTAAAAAAACAACAACATGTAATTTGATTGATACTAACTACTAATAGGTCTATCTTTTTTATCCTCTTCTTTTTTGCATAGAAAAAGACCGTACGACGGGCATTTTGATGTACTACATGTACATGTACGTATCAGTTAAAATGATTCATTAAACATAGGTAATCACAGATTACGAAGCTCATCTCTTGGCAGCAAAATTCAATTCAAACATATTTCTAAGTAAATGTATGTTTGCTTTTAAAGGCAAAATTATTCAAGCGGAAAAAGTAGGTCAAGGTCATTTTATGAAAGTTTGATCAAAGATACATCCAATATGCAAGTTTGGTATATATAGCACTTATACTTTGCTCAATATTGGCTATTAAAGGCAAAATCACTCAAGCGGAAAAAGTAGGTCAAGGTCATTTTTTGAAAGTTTGATCAAAGATACATCCAATAAACAAGTTTGGTATATGTAGCACTTATACTTTGCTCAATATTAGCTTTTAAAGGCAAAATTACTCAAGCGGAAAAAGTAGGTCAATGTCATTTTTTGAATGTTTGATCAAAGATACATCCAATAAACAAGTTTGGTACATGTAGCACTTATACTTTGCTCAATATTGCCTTTTAAAAGCAAAATCACTTAAGTGGAAAAAGTAGGTCAGATGCTGCATCCAATGCATGGGTCCATCTCGGCATCCCATGATGAATCACTTGTGCAAGTTTGATTACTGTAGCATCAGTACTTTATAAGATACTTAGCTACCCCAAACTTCTTAACCCAAGCCACTCTGAGCTACCCCAAACTTCTTAACCAAGTCGCTCAAGCGGAAAATGTAGGTCAGATGCAGCATCTGATGCATGGATTCACCTCAGCATCCAAAGATGAATTACTTATGCAAGTTTGGTTATTGTAGCATCAATACTTTGCCAAATACTGAGCTACCCCAAACTTCTTACCAAAGGCACTCTGAGCTACCCCAAACTTCTTAACCAAGTCACTAAAGCGGAAAATGTACGTCAGATGCAGCATCTGATGCATGGGTTCACCTCAGCATCCAAAGATGAATTACTTGTGCAAGTTTGGTTACTGTAGCATCAGTACTTTGCCAAATACTGAGCTACCCCAAACTTCTTAACCGGACGCGGACACGGAGACGCGGGGGTATAGCATAAGCTCACTCAATTTCGTCGAGGTGAGCTAAAATTTTCTGTAGCAACATGACTTAACCTATGAGAAAAGAGCAATATGAGAAATACTAACTGGTCGATTTTATCAAATGCATAGTGAAGTGGCAGTCTGTCTAGTGCACACTTCTGGAATACATTGGCTTTACTCTGTATGAGGAATTCCTCCAGATCTGTACTAGCATCTGACGTTCCTGAGTTACTGCTAACTGCCATGTGTAATATCGTCCTTTTCCACTTGTCTACACAGCTAATATCTGCACCAGCATGTAACAATGCCCCTACCAATGCTATCTTGTCATCTGTGTTGGCTAAATACAGAAATATAACCAAAAATATAAATACAAAGTCCAATAAAAATGTCATTTTCTGTATTTGGTAAGGAATTTTTGTGATTGCGCCATTTTCCATCATTTTCTACAATTTCAATGGACCATTTCTTAAGAATGTACAGTGACTTCAACGGGCAACAGACTTATAATTTCCCTTTCTTAATATAAGTCTACAAATTATCATCTTTTCTTGTATCAATTTCAGTGAAAATCTCCAGAAGTCTAGGAGATCTGCAAAGTCACAATTTTGTTATAGACAGAATAGTATATTCCCTTAAACCATTTCAATGTAGCACACCAATAGAAAGCCAAGACTTTTATATTATGCCTACCAGATGATAAAACTGCTGCATGTAGAGCTGTCTGTTTTGTTTTGGTATCTCTGCTGGTCTTGACATCGACATTAGCTGCTAACAGAGCCCTTACCATTGCCACATTACTTTTCCTACAATATCACAAAGACATCACTTACTACCTTATACACATCTCATCTAAACATAATCATCATCTCTAGTAAGTAAACAACAGTAAGTAAAACAAGGCTGTATATAAACATTTTGACATTTTTGTCTATACCTAGCTGCCATTGTGATAATCATCATCTCTAGTAAGTAAACAACAGTAAGTAAAACAAGGCTGTATATTAACATTTTTACATTTTTGTCTATACCTAGCTGCCATTGTGATAAGAGTTTTCTGGTCCAGGTTTGTCTTAGAGTCTGGTTCCTCCCTGAATGAGACGTTAGGACTAGATCCTGCTTCTAACTACAAAACAAAGGATTTTCATATCAAAATTGTCTAAATACTACAATATTTCATAAAAGGAATATAATTTCTATTAAACAACAGCCTCCTTCATGGCACAATAGACATAGCATCTACATGTATCCTTCAAGTATGGGTTACCTAAAATGGGGTTATGGGTTAACTAAATTTGCTTTCCCATAAAAACTGTAGTTACAGTGTAAATGTAATATATTTTTTTTATTACGTATATAACATATTGCCCATTTAACAATATAACACAATTACCAGGCCAGTATTGTGCATAACTTAAACAACTACATGTATTTGTGTAGTATATCAGAGAACATTTTCCCATAGATGAGATTCGATTATATCTAAATATATTGTCAAAAGGGTATCATTCAATGCAAGTTTAATTAATGTTTTTAAATGATTAATTTTGCATATTGAAACATACCAGTATAAAGAAATAATATTGTCAAAATGGCAATTTATAGATATCATAAATAATAATAAGAAAATCTCCATTTGAACTAATTATTATGAATATCAAATAGCCCCTTCAAGGGCCTCTTCATAACATAGCACGAATGATTGGGGTCAAAAAGTGTTTCACGTAAAATTGCAGACTTTCAAAGTCAAACGACGTGGTTTTATATACAGAATAGAGATATATCAGTAATACTATATTTCTGAGACAAGTGGATTCTTTTAGAAGGTAAGCTACATGTACATGTAATTAAATATTTAAGCAATAGATATTCTTTCTTGTTATCTACATATATTTTGTTTCAACGTGTACATGTATATTAATGTAATATTAACCTATTACTAATGAATTACTTTCAAGTTTGTTTCTTGATTTAGATACATTCAACAAAGACACACCAGAATCTAATCTCTTATATCACTTAAACTAATAGGGAATGACAAAAAGCAACATTTTAGCTTAAATATACTTCCAAGGGGCATAAAAGCCCCTTTGAGTGAAATAAAATCTGTCAATGTTCATCGAGTACTTACTAGTAATTTGAGTGCCTCAGCAGAACCAGACTTGACTGCCATTACCGAGGCTGTTTCGTCGTTGAGATTCCTGGCCTCTGTCTCCGGTTTATAGTCAAGAATCAATCTCAAACCTTTATACTGTTTCTCACCACTTTTTGACTCCTCATCACTGCTCACCATGAAGTGCAGAGGGGTATATTTACCTACAAAGAAAATAAGTTTGATGAAGACAAGAAAATACAATTTATAAGGAGATTTATTGATATCTATCTGTGAATGTACATGTACATAGACCTGGTCAGGTACTGCTTGACCAAGGCCAATTGCAATCAATTTCTGAAAATGTCTATAGTCATGAATAGAATGAAATCAAAAGTATGTGACTCAATTGTTCAATGATTACTTATTCTGCTTTCAAGGACATTGCAAAAAACATCTTCAGGTAGAGCAGGCCTCAGGTCAGAAATCTGAAATTTTTTGCCAGGATACCCTATTTTTTCTCTTCAGAATATTGTTCAGATTATCAAACTAATATGGTTTAGGGAAAAGAAAAAGAAATTTTTATAGTTACATTTCATCACCCCTAAAAAGGGATTTTTCTTACTTTTCCCATAGGGTCCAATGATAAAGTTCAAACAGCTACACTCTTGGTATAATCATGAAACCAAGTTATATTTTGTTTGTATATCAGGTTTAACATAAGCTTTGAATATATGGAAATGAAAATATTTTAAAAGTTATTATTCAGGAAATATGGGCATCTGAGACCTGATGGGATGATCTACCTTAGGGAGATATGCCTAATTATGAATTACATGTACAACTTTTTTTCATTTCTAATCACAACTTTCAGTATGGTCAAACATTTTTGGCAGTCATTTTTAATGTATTTCCCATTTTCTTCCATTTAAGTAAACCCCTTGTCAAATACATATAGTGCACAGCTGTTAATACATGACTTACAATATGAATCACTGTACTGAGCTTTCTCTTTTTCTGGTACAGGTTGGTCGTCGGGTAGGTATTTTTTTTGTACGCTCTGAGAGCTACTGACACCTGTCGTATCTAACAATGTCTTTATAAACGACAGTCCATACTCCAGTGCTTCTTTAGAATTCTCATTTGTGTCATGTCTATTTCTACGATGAAAAAATGATGACCGATGTCTGGGCTTGTCCTGAAAATTAATTGATACATGTACAAGTGTTTGTCCGCTGTTTCTATAGGTATGTTTCGAGTATACTAAAAATCCTCAAAATAAATATCATTTCATCCCAAATTACAAACAGATGAGAGATAGTGACGTCATTATTTACATAAAAATCCACAGCAGACTCTTTTGTTTTTATTTCCAATTAGTATCATAACCAGTAAATTACAAAGCATTACACAATACATGTACTTACTTGACAGTTTTCATTGTACTGTTTACAGGCTAGGAGTAATGGTGTATAACCATTATGATCCACCTCTGTCGCCATCTGTCTGATGGCTTCTGCCGTAGATTTGAACGACCCCTCTTTCTTCAGCATGGGTACTGGCACATTGTTATCTGGCACTTTGGTTGTCTGGTCTGCTCCATCAACTTCCATACTTTCATCCAAACCGTTTTCTTTAATTTCCTTTGTGTTTGTCTGCAGAAAGATACATGTAGAATCATATGACAAGTAATAAGAACATTTGTATCTGTGCTTATTGAACTAACCATAATAGCCAGCCTTATCATTCAAAATCCAAAGTTTAACTAAAAAGGTATTTTCACTAGTTATACAAATTTCAACTGAAATCTAAAAGTGAAACATCTACATGTTGTTACAAATATATCCATACCTCTGCACCAAGGATAGATAAGAAAGGGGTGAGATCTTTAGACAGACATTTATCAGCCAAGAGGTGGAGTGAGTTCTGTCCATTCTTGTCTGTCTCTGCTGTGATACTGCCACCTTTATCTACTAGAAACTTCACTAATTTAAAGTTAACCTAAAAGCAGATTAATACTGGAATAATCTTAGGGCCATGAGAATACTGAAATTCATTCAGAAAAAGGATCAAACAATAATATGAATTTAATCAAAGTTTATCAATGACTTTACATAAATTTCTAGTCTATATTTGTTATTTCAAAGTAATACATGTATACATCCAGATGCAAGTACATAGTAAAACTTTACACATGATTAACATTTTCATAATGCAGAAAGCAGAATCTTTTTACATGTACTGTACGCGTGAAAAATTTTCACATGGGGGTTAAATGACCCTTCCGAGCGCGGGAAAAAAATGCAAAATTTCGTGACGTCACAATGCTTTTACCATGTGTTTACCACGGACAAACAAGCTCCGAACCTCGGTCAAACATCGAAATTGCATTGTGACGACATGGAATTTCTCAATTTTTTCCCGCGTTCGGAAGGGTCAATTTTCATGTATGTGGTGAATCAATGGACTTTGCAAAACTTTACCCCACACGAAAATAACATCAATATAACACAGGCAAATTATGACTGCATACAAACTGACCTGAGCTATAGCTATCATGATAGGTGTATGACGGTGGGTGGTCTTAGCCTTGGGACTACATCCTGCCTTCACTAGAAGCTGTGCTATCTTCACAGTCAGTTCTTCCCCTGCCTAGTAACAGGTAAAAAAATGTTCATATTTACTGCCTACTGACAAAATTCAAAATACTGAAAGCCCCTCAGTCATGTAAATGTATTTCAATCTGACTAGATATATGTAAATCATATTTTTGTTTAATAATTCATCTTCTATTATAGCTATACAAGTATTCATAATGTATGAGTACAAATATTTTAAATCTACATGTTCATGTATTTAATAAAAGCTGCTTGAATTGTGAATGAAGTATTGAAGACATTCCTTTCTGGAATTAAATTACAACACAATAATAAGTATAGACTTTGAAAAGTCAATTTATGAATGACGTCACATACATGTATAAATTGCTTACATTATCTACACCATGTCCACACAGATGATGAAGCTGTAAATAAAATATCATAAGGAATGATCAATTCATACTTTGTATCAGTCACATGGTCATTCTGCTAAGGTACATGTACATGTATGTGAGCTACCCTACATGAATATACTTTGTATACTTGTCAATCAAATTCTAAATCACGGACTTTCATCCTAAATGTACATAGGCTTGTTTGTCTGTTAACAATACTCAGATTCCCACAAATGTTGTTACTATATAATATGAACCTTCATACGCATGTATTTTTATAAAACATGCAGACAATTATCACTTCTAGCAACAACTAAAGAGTCTATCAAATTCAAACATAAAAGAAAGCACATCTAATCATGTAAATCCATACATGTAACTTACAGCATTGAGTCCGTTGACATCTGATATGGTGGGGTCGGCACCCTTGTCTAACAGATACTCTATCTGAGGGAGAAGTTCACCGGACAACTGACTGCTACATGCCACACTTATTAGTGTCATACCTATAAATACAACACAGAAACATAGACTTTTGCTAAAATCTGACTGCCCCGTTTTGAAATGAATATGAAACGAATCTAATCAAGCAAAACAGTGAAGAAAAGATTTAACATTAAATCAGATGGAGTAATCAAAATCGATTAATCGGATAAGCCTTTCGATTGATTATCAATTATAATTGGATTCTTATAATACAATGCAAAACTATAAAATATTGCATGATTTGACCCCAACTTACTTTTTACTGACAGCAAATTTTATGAAAACTTGGCAAAATGTTTCATATGAGAATGCATACTGACCTAATCAAAGATACATCAGTCGACTTAAATTATTTGTACGACGTATGGACTGTTTCTCTAGCAAAAATACAGTTTTTAAGGATGCATATGTTTTATTTTTTATGTTTCAAATTTCCCCGATTATAATTGATTATCAAAATCAAAATCGATTATTGTAATCGGAAGGGTCTGGTGATGATGTCGGCGATAATCGGCACGACACTAAATAAGATTGCAGACAAAGTTTCTTTACATGTATTTCTGTAAAACCTTTTATCCGTTTTCAAAATGTATTTTTCTTTAACTTTATATAGAAGCATGTCCATCTCAAGTGAAATGCTTCAACAAATTCTAGCAAAAAGCTGCATGTATCTTCTATACTTAGAGGTTAGCATACCTGAATCGTTTTTGAAGTTTATGTCAACACCAGGGAGTTTCAATAGAAAATCCACCAATCCAGAGTGTCCTTTCATAAATGCTGCTCCCAATGGAGTAAGCTGATCAAGAAAAAATACATAAAAATCTGATAAATGTAAAATTGTATTTGAGCACAATATACTAATAAACCAACACATCCTAGTAGGAAGCTACATATGTTACAAGATTAAAATCTGGACTATTATATAAATGTAGCAATCCAAGAATGCTTGTGTCACCTGCGAAGCGGCTTATTTTTAAAAAGTTGATCAAATATGTAGGTCAAGGTCACTTATTTCAAAATTATTTGCATCAGTAGAGAAGTCTTGTCAAATGAAATACACATGTGAAATATTAAACCTCAATAACAATATTAAACAATAAAAAGATATGATTAATCTCAAATTTTCAGAAAAGAAGGTCAATCATCTAGGTCAGGGTCACTAGGTAAAAATTTTTGGTAACAAAAGAAAGGACTCATCATACGAAATACATGTGTGAAATATGAAAGCTGTATCGCTTACAAATCAAAAGATTAAGCCAATCTGAATTCTTTTGAAAAGTACGTCTAATGTCTAGGTCAATGTCACTTAGTCAAAAATTATGGTATGTGTAGAAAGGTCTTGTCACAAGGAATACAGATAAGAAATATCAAAGCCATATCATTTACCAATCAAAAGATATAGCCAATCTTTTTTTTTTCAATGAAGGTCAAATATCTAGGTCAAGGTCACTAAGTCAATAATTATGGTATGAGTAGAAAGGTCTTCTCATAAGGAATACACATGTGAAAAATCAAAGCTCTATCACTTACATGTACCAATCAAATGATAAAGCCAATCTTAATTTTTCTTAAAAGTAAGTCAAATATCTAGGTAAAGGTCACTAGGTCAAAAATTATGTAAAGTATGCATGTTTATAAAATAAACTAAATTGTTGAAGCTTGCTATATTAAAGTAAGGGTTATTCTACTGTCTCCGAGGGCGTAGCCCGAGGAGCAGTTGAATAACCCGCTTGTTGCACGGCAATTGTTATGCCATCAAACAATTATCACCGTTGATTGAGTAATTATAAGTCATCATTCCGAGTAGGATAAAACTACTCATGGTCAGTAAACAATTAGAATTTCACGCATTTCAAATGTAGATTTCAAAGAAAACAACGGTAAAACAAATCGGTCCAGTATTTTTTGTTAAATTAGGGGAATTAAAGTTAATGAAATAAAGGGAAATTGATATTTGAATTTTTCAAACTACAGTGTAATTAGAGAACATTAGAAGCGGATTTTAGGAGATGCGGTTACGGGTTCCCCTGTACATGTTTTCCAACAAATAACTTTTATATCTTTGTTTCTTTTCAAAAGTATTCAATTTCAATCGAAATCTTAGAGTTTTGTCTGGTAGCTGATCCTATGCATATTGAAACATTTTACAAAGAAAGAGCGGGTCTAGAGCAGGCTGGGAGTCAGGACACCCCCCCCCCCCCAGGAATTTGTAAAGAAAAAAGCAACATGATTTCCCGTTTCTATATATTTTCTTTCAAAATCATATGCTGAACCCCTTTCCCTAACAGGCTGAATCAACTTTATGGGGGAAAAAATCTAGATCCGCCCGTAACATTGAAAAAAAAAAATAGTTCAACCTGTAAATCGAGGTATTTTATTTTTCTTTAAAATTCCTACAGTGAAACCTGTCTAAACCGATATCGACTCGGACCATGAAAAAATATCGGTATAGACAGGTTATCGGATTACACAGGTTTAATAGAATTTAGACATCCTGATAATTTCTTCAAATCATCTTTATATTCCTAGTGAAAAATTCACTATAAATCTGTAAAACAGCTAGTAATATTGCTTTCATGTTTACCATGAACTTTTGAAACTCTTATTTCTTATGAAAATTATCCTCTTTGTGATATTAAGTTACATTAAATGTTTACTCCACAAAAAAATTTCAAGTCAGATGGAATTGGTTATCATGGAATTTACATATTTGTACTTGGTGATAAGTTTACAAACAAATTAATCTCATCATACTACAAACAATTAAGACACTGGCCATGGCTTGGGCAGGCTACTAATAAGAGAAATGGAGTCCATTGAGCTATTATAAGTTTTAATTGATCAGCTTGGGGTGATAATTAATCAAAACATGAGTTGGTCAAGATAGGTGTTGTTTTAGCATATCGGTTAAGACAGTGTAAAATACATGTATAAAATGTCACTGGGACCAAAAATGTGCATCGGTATTCGGAGTAGGCAGTGTTCGGTTTACACAGGTTATTTTATATAGGAAAAGATAGAAAATTCTTTGGGACCACAAAATTCTATCGGAATAGACAGGTTATCGGATTAGACAGGTATCGGTTTAGACAGGTTTCACTGTATTATGAAATGCCATTTTAGAGATGCTAAGGCGAACATTCCAGTCCTTTTTTTGTGTGTTGTATTTTCAAAACGGGAGACAATGAACGTCAGATCAGTTACGGACAGTTAACGGCACTGTTGATCATTCAATGATTAGTTAAATCATTAATTAAATCATTGCTTCACAATGAAAAATATTGCACTGTCTGGAAAGGTGTAAATTACCGTCTACAACGTAGACCGTGCAACAATATATGTTTAACATCTTTCAGTATTAAAAAATGTTAATTATAAGAGCTATATGTACTATACCTGCCAATCATTTGCTACAGAAGCATCTGCCCCGCCTTCATTCACCAGAAGTTTGAGGACAAAGTACCAACCATACGCGGCAGCATAGTGTACCAGGGAGTTGCCTGAGCTGTCTTTGCGGTTAGGATCCGACCCCAGGTATAACAGGTATGATGTAACATTAGCATTACCATTCATCACAGCATGGGTCAGGGCAGACCTCTTAAACTTGTCTGAAATATAGGCAAGTTGGCTTTAATAATTAATTAGACTTAACTTTTTAAAGAACCAATTGTTACCAAGTTACTGTAAATGTACTTATTTTAGCACAACCAAAGCTTAGAGGAAATATAACAAAAGTAGACAATTTGACATTAAAGTAATCATGAATAAGCTCACCTATCCTTCATAATCTATGAGAGTTAAATAATTTAATGTAGTCTTATATAAGCCAAAGTTTTAACAGTGTTTACTGCCACTTAAATATGAATCCTGCTAAAATAAGTACACATATTGTTCGAGAAAATCTAAATATAATTCATGATTCTAACATAGGGACCAAACTTCACACTTTTTTTACTTTTTACCTACCACATTTAAATACATACCTAGTTTTTCCACAACTGCTCCACTCTGTACTAGTCTCCTGGCCATATCGAGGTGTCCTCTAGCCGCAGCGATCATTAGAGGCGTCATCTTCTCCTTACCTGCTGATAACTGCTTATTAACATCTACTCCGTATTTTAGCAGAACAGACAGCAAATCCTAGGGACGATATATTTACAATAAGCTACAGAATGGGTGATTTCCATTTTGAAATAGTGCAAATTAAAGATCAATAAGATTACATATAATTTTCATTGTCATTCTTCAATTAATGAGACTACATGAAATTATTTCTTTGTGCAGCCAGATTTTATGAAGTACTCTGATATCTTCCTATGTAAATACAAATTGATTACATGTAGTATCAATGCCTTCACATGTAAAATGAAGTTACATGTAACTTTCAACATATCCTCATGTAAACAAATGTCTTCACATGTAAAATGAAGTAACATGTAACTTTCAACTTACAGTTAACTCTCGTTTACTCAAACTCGGATAACTCGAATTTCTGCTTAACTCGAACTTTTTCTAAAAGTCCCATTTCTGTTCCATTGGTTTCTATGCATTTTTACTCCTGATAACTCGAATTCCGATAACTCGAACTTTCCATTAAGTCGAACTAATTTTTAGGTCCCATAACTAATTTTACATTGAAAAATCACCTTGATAAGTCGAACCACAACAAAATTTTAATTCTTAAACAAAACTCTATTAATTGCAAGAAGATCTTTAGACAGATAACTCAAGCTTTCTTGCTATGGAGTTGCATTAATTACATTAAAGTTAGCTTGATCGTTAAAAGAAGACAACACAAACGTTTGTGAATGGTGATAGAGAAAAATACACCAGTCTTATAAAAATTGATTGCTGGTCATGTACTCAGTAAGTCGAACTCCTGATAAGTCGAACTTTTTCTGATGGTCCCTTGAAGTTCGACTTATCGAGAGTAGACTGTATTTCCATGTAAACAAATGTCTTCACGCGTAAAATAAAGTAGCATATTTTCATGTAAACAATTGTCTTCACATGTAAGATAAAGGTACATGTAACTTTCAACATATTTCCATGTAAACAAATATCCTCACATGTAAAATGAAGTAGCATATAGCTTACAACATGTTTTCATGTAAACAAATGTCTTCATATGTAAAATGAAATAACATGTAACTTTCAACATCTTCCCATGTAAACAGTAATTTTCATTTTCAACATGTTCTTACCTCCAATGTAATAATATGCACTTCTTACTTCCTTCCTTTACAAAACTGGGTATTGAAATGTATGTCCTTACATATAAATATCTTTATCTAATTAATTCACATTTATTTCCCATGTAAATCAAAGAAACAAAATTTTTTTCCCCCACGTACAGTGGTATGTTATTTCCGTCACCGTGTACTAACCTTATCGGCATGTTCTACAGCTATATGGATAGGACATACAGAATCAGCACCCGGCTGGTTAAGACCACCAGGACCGTATTTCTCCGCTAACGGATTGTCTGTATCTGAAAATAAACATACAAGGCATTCAGACCCAATACATTTTAATTGAGAAGGTCATTCTACTTTCTCTGAAAAATCATGATCATAAAACCATTGGTATTTACATGTATTTGAATTTGATGAGAGGCAAGTACATGTGCATCAATTTTTTTTAAAACACCACAGAATGTAAGCAACATACAGACCAGGACATTTGAGTATATTACAAAGAACATCGAGAGGTATATGTTGGACGACCTGTGGTTCTAGTGAGGCTAAAACCAGCAACCTTTCAGTGACTGGCCCAACACACCGACATCATGTACATCAAATTACATTTTAACCTTAAGTGACTATTTGAGAAAAGGAAATACCTAGAGATACTTGATTCAAACAATGAATATAAGATTTTACCCTACCTGACTGTCCTCGCTTGATGAGTAAATCAGCATTTTTGGCACGTCCAGCATGGCACGCAAATAAAAGTGGAGTTACTTTTTTACGAGAGATATCATTTGGATTAGCTCCCCTGTAAGACAATAAAAGTCGAATTACTTTTAAATGAAATACAATTTACATTTACACATCATTCACACTGTAAATAGGCTCCAGATTAAAAGAATGATATTGACATATTTTTCACAAGTAGAGATGCACAATGACAAGAAAGAATACCGTAAATCTGATTATTTTTGCTGTCAATTAATTTTTAGCGATTTTGCAGGCATGATGGATTCGCAAAAATATTTTCCTTAAAAATAAATCCATGTGAAGAAAATAATGCTTCTGATACATCAATTTAACATAAACGTTTGTGCACATGCATATGCGGCTTTTTACTTTTGATGCCACATGACACCCGTTTTGACATTCGGACCCGGGGGAGGGACATTGCATATGTCTCATTCAGTGACCAAAAATAAAAAATCTTTCGAACTAAATCATTGTATATAAAAAAAAAAGAATGGAGCAATTCAAACTTGACAAAAACTAAGGGTATCATATCATGCATGCTTGTGTATACATATGCAAGGTATAACGAAACGCAAGTAAACATGAACATGTGAAATACAGGTACACTGCACTGATCACCGATTAGGTGTGAAAAATAAATCATTAGACAATTAGAGTGAGTCTTTGTTTGCAATGAAGGAGTTAATTTTAGTTAATTACTTCATAATGTAAGTTTTAAAAGTTCCTCTGATTGAGGCTGTGATTACTGAAATCATTTGAGATTCGTATACTTTATAACTTTTTGGATTCATCACATTTGAAACATTTAGCGTACGTGTGAACTACATTGTTCCAATCGGAAAACATATTGCTATCAAATCATGAAATAGGAATGATCTCTTTACTCTATGGCCTTTTTCAAGATGCAACAATATTGTACAGCAAATTAACAAAATACCGTATGCAATAATTTCATTTTTTCAGTCTTGATGGATTCGTACAAATTAGAATCACAAAATAAATTGACGCAAAAATTTCCAGATTTACAGTACATGTATTTCAGATTTATTAAATCGTATTTATTTCATTACATGTACTTACATTTTGAGGAGTGTTTCTAATGGAGCAGTACCCTCACATGCGGCAGCGTAATGTATTGGCTTACGTCCGTACTTATCTTCTAAGTTATAATCCGGCTCTACGGCTAATAACTTCTCCAGATATTTGGCATTTGGATTGATACAAGCACAATGAATTGGAGTCATCTGAAATTGCATGTTACATGTACGTACATGAAAGCATCTACTTCACATTGCATACAGTAACACAACGTGTAATTCTACGAAAAAATCTTGGAAATATTATAATAAGTTGTTAAATCAACTTGGTACATTTACATAAACAACCTTACCATTGCATTGGCAAATGGTTTCTTTCTGGCCGATGCAGCTAGGACATTCCCTAGGTCCTCTGTGTTATACTGAAGAACCTGTAAAAATGTCATCACATAAGTTTGTAAGGAGGTGAAAATATCAAATGACTTATTAGTCTGTAAAATGTATCAATGAAAGCAACCCTAAATACACATGTATCTGTACTTTGAACTGTATCTCCCTTTTGTCAACCAAGTTGACACATGTAGATACTCAAAATATAGGGAATGAATGTGAATTTTCGAGGTAATTGAACAATACTGGTAATTTAGTCAAATCAAAAACTGGACAATACAGTCTTTTTATCTCTGAAGGGAAAAAAAATTAAACTTGGCAGATCAAAAGCTTTATAAATGTACATTCCTGTAAAATATTTCTACATATTAGTGCGCTTTTCAACTCACGCATGTAGCTTAAGGATCTAAATGCATTATCAGTGATACAAATTTACATAATTAAGAAATGACTGTCTTACTTTTGGTGTTCATGGATGTATAATTCTGGTTGGTCAAGTTCCATGAATCGCGAATTTGCAGAATTATATACCCATGAACACCAAAAGACAGTCATTTCTTATACTGTAAACTGCTTTATTTTCGTCAGTACCAATTTTCGTCAATTTGTTCAAAATGACCATTTCGTCAGTACGTAAATTCGTCATCCAAGGGTCCCTAAAATATAAATTTGTTCAAGTACAAACTTAACATTCAGGTATAGGCCATATGCGTTTGTTTTCATTGTTAGTTTAACAATTATTGGTAAACAAACAATTAGATACCACCTAGCTTGTTGTGAAAACATATCATTTGGTAATTAGAAATACATTATATGCGACTTTGTGTGCGTATTCAGTTTTCAATGATTTATCATTTGCCTGTTGTATTAACTCTTAAGGTTCAATTTTTCCTTTCTACACTATATTTTGTCAGGAGTATTTATATTCGTCGATACGTAATTTCGTCAAGGGAGGCACTGACGAAAATGACGAAAATTGGTACCTGACGAATAAAAACCAATTTACAGTATTTACAGTTGTACTAATTTTAGGAAACTCTTATTTGCACGAACATTGCATATATATGGTGCGTAACAGTGTCAAAAGTATTCTGGCGTTAGTAAATTCTCCCAACATCAAAACATGCGCGTGACGTCGTATTAGGCAACCCAAGTTATTGGAAAATAATTTTAGTTGCCTAATGGGAGTTCAACATGGGGAATCTACTAGTAATGTAAATATCTCTTATTATACTTATCTGTTTCAAAGTTTAAACTATTGAAGCCACACAATAAACTTATGAAATAGGTACAATGAAGATATCATTTACTTTTTTGTGAAGTTCATTAAAGCCATAGCCACCATTTTTCTGAGCCCCCTCTATCAATTTGCCGGCTAACTCTCTATCTCCTACTATCACTGCACAATGGATGTACTCATTTATCGTGTTTGTCTGTTCAACAAATAACAATTCAAATTTTAGAATCATTATATACAATTTCTAAAATTATGTTCTTTCCAATACATAATTGAAAAATCAAGCATTTCTCCAAGCATACTAAATGTACAATGTACATTTATTTGCATGTACCCAAACATACTAAATGTACAATGTACATTTATTTGCATGTACCTTTGTCTTAAAGATTCAAGACACAATTATTTTTCTTTATCATAAATACATGAAATAAAGATAACAAGTTAAGGCTTAAGAGCAGGTGGAACATTCAAGAGGATAGAGCTTTTGAAAGAATTCAAAAAGTTTGTTGGCAAATAATCACAAAATAAATTCCAAAATCAGTCTTTGATCTACTAGAGAGAATTTAATAATAAAATAGCCCTTACTAAGTAGCTGTTATCAGAGGTGACTATATATGCATCTATAGTCTCTTTTTTAACTCCACGTGCTAGAATGTCTTCCCACGACACTGATGGAGAATTATGTTGATCCTGTAAGAAATTTGAACTCATTAATTAAAGATTATCATTAGACATATGTTTGTTCTAATTCATCTGCATGTTGACAGATTTATGTTATGAACACACATGTATTTTTACAAATTTTGTGATCATATCATATTACACTTTTTTGTTTTTAATCTGACATTAAAACATCTTTTGATAATAACACATCTGATAAACTTACTGATACAGAATATACAATCCTTGATCCGAGTATTTTAATCATAAGACATGGTCGTATTCACCAATGCACTGTATTGCCTACTCATACATGTAATGTAATAATCTATACTGTAATAAGTTATAAAATTATAGGATTTTATTACATTATGGGTTGTGACAATGCACATACGCAGAAATGATCGTGCGTTTCTAACATATGACATACATGTAGCTCACCTTCAAGAAAGCCTGGTTGCCCTCTTTCCCTCCTCTACCAACTGTTAAAGGACGTACAGCTGATATACCCAAGAATGTTGGATTATAACTGAAACAGTACATTTACATAATGTGTAAATAACTTCTTTTCTCATACTGCAAATATGCAACTTACATGTACATGCACAGAAAAAAAAAAGATTTTTAAAAGAATTGTTAAACATTGAAAAAATTGTAAAAAAGAATTGTAAAAAAAATTGTTAAATCTGTGTGAAGGAGAATATTTTATTGCAGGCAAAGTAAGTCCTATTAGAATGGTTTAGATTTTATGATATTTTGTATACAAAAACATGTGTGTGTATGTTGCTTTGAAGTATCAAAAGATTATTTTGTTTTTGCAACATCGCAAAAAAATAATACTGACTCTATGTGTCAACAATAGTGACGTTGTGGTGCCCAACATTATATATTTTGCTGTAGAAAATCCATCTACCATCAAAATTTTTAAATCAATGTACACACAATTGACCTTATCGAACGCGGAAAATATTTGAGAAATTCTATGACGTCACAATGCAATTTCAATGTTTGACCGAGGTTCAAAGCTTATTTGTCCGAGGTAAAAGCATTGTGATGTCATGACATTTTGCATTTTTTTCTGCAATCCGAGAGGTCAACTGAAATAGTGGTATTGGACTGGGTATCATTTATAAGATGACAACAATATATCTCAAGGAAAATCATGACAACAGGGTGATCTGGATTTAGTGAACAGTAGTTCAATATGAGACATGTTTATAAGGATTACCTTCCTGTATCTATTGTTTCCAGTAGTATGGGTGGTAGGGGGTTCTTTAATCTGGGATTATCTGTTTGGTTCATGTCTTTTAAAAGCAACTTCATGGACTCTATGTCATTGTTCTGTAGTGCTACGTCAAGAGGGCCTCGATCGTCTCTAATTGACCTTCGAACTTCAATCTGAATAAAACATTCTTTGTCACATATCCATATTTGATAAGGTACATGCAGCATTTTTATCAAGGCCAGTGTTAAATCAAGAATAAATCATGATTAAATCTAAAAATTTTATGTGCCCTGGTAAATTTCAAATTCAAATTTTCAATTTTTTTTAAACATGAAGAATACGCAGGTCTTGACTACAAACTACTTTTGATGAATGCAAACTTATTTGTAATACTATAACTTAATTGTACATTATAATATGATACAAGTAAGCTTACACTGTGGATGTGCTGACCATCTTCCAGCAGTTGCTTTAGCAGCTGTGTATCTTTCATATTTACAGCTCGGAACACTAACCTCTGATGTGCATACTTAGAAATGAAAGGCACGTGATCCCTGCAATAAATAACATAGCTATTAATCATACTTATAAAAATGTATATAATATGTTCATGTACATGTATATAGAAGCAAACAACTTCTTTGTATTTGATAAAAAAAATTATCATCAAAGTTAAGTACCTATACATTGTATTAAGTTTGTAGATCAAAAAAGCAATAATATGAAGTTTTGATAATACATATTTCTTCGGTGGAAAAATATATTCCATGCAATAAATCTAAGTTTTTTTTTTCTTATCAATAATGACAAAAACAATTAAAAAATAATACTTTGTTTCAAACAGCGGATCCTTTTCTAATATTTTGATCTTGAGGTTAGGTTTGAGTTTCCTGTCAGGTCCCCTCTTTCTTTCTGTCTTCTCTGTGCTCTTTCTTTTACTTTGTTTCTTCTTTTCAGCTGTTCATAATGAACAATTGAATATTTTCATAAATGATAGCTGCAAACTTTTTTACCTGATTGCACATACATGTATTGCAGCAAGTGTTACGAAAAGTATATCAATAAAGCTTCTTGATGATTCATTAAAATTTAAAATCATATGAAGTAAACACTTTTTATGATTTCATCCCATCATAAATTCATATTAAGTTTTATAAGACACATGTGTATGTTTAATACATCTTTCCTTCATTTTCACAGTGCTACTATAGCTCTAAGGAAGATAAACAACTTTCTTTCCTTCACCATGAAATCTTTTTTTCATTTCTTTGATCTTTGACCATGATAATGTATAGGGTTACCATCATGATCCTTTGCATTTGCAGCAAATATGAAAATCCTAGGACTAAAGGTTCAATCTGTATATTGCTCCCAAATGTCTTATAATGTATTACTAGCACAACTAGATATGACCGTGACATCTGAGTCTGACCTTGAAATTAAAAAGGGTCCTTATTCTTGTCATGTTGATGATTCATGGCAAACATGAGGGTCCTTACTCTTATCATATTTAATAGCAATGGCAAGCATGAGGGTTCTTACTCTTGTCACATTGAAGATTCATGACAAGCATGAGGGTTCTTACTCTTGTTACAATGAAGATTCCTGGCAAGCATTAGGGTCCTTACTCTTGTCACATTGAAGATTCATGGCAAGCATGAGGGTCCTTACTCTTGTTACAATGAAGATTCCTGGCAAGCATTAGGGTCCTTACTCTTGTCACATTGAAGATTCATGACAAGCATGAGGGTCCTTACTCTTGTTACAATGAAGATTCCTGGCAAGCATTAGGGTCCTTACTCTTGTCACAATGAAGATTCATGGCAAGCATGAGGGTCCTTACTCTTGCCAGTGATTCACAGCAAGCATGAGGGTCCTTATTCCTGTCAATGATTCATGGCAAGCATGAGGGTCCTTACTCTTGCCAGTGATTCACGGCAAGCATGAGGATCCTTACTCTTGTCAATGATTCACGGCAAGCATGAGGGTCCTTACTCTTGTCAATGATTCATGGCAAGCATGAAGGTCCTTACTCTTGCCAGTGATTAACGGCAAGCATGAGGGTCCTTACTCTTGTAAATGATTTACGTCAAGCATGAAGGTCCTTACACTTGTCACACTGAAGATTCATGGCAAGCATGAGGGTCCTTACTCTTGTCACAATGAAGATTCATGGAAAGCATGAGGGTCCTTACTCTTGTTGCATTGAAGATTCATGGCAAGCATGAGGGTCCTAACTCTTTTTACAATGAAGATTCATTGCAAGCATGAGGGTCCTTACACGTCATGTTGATGATTCATGGCAAACATTAGGGTCCTTACTGATTCATGGCAAGCATGAGGGTCCTTACTCTTGTCACATTGAAGATTCATGGCAAGCATGAGGGTCCTTACTCCTGTCAATGATTCATTGCAAGCATGAGGGTCCTTACTCTTGTCAATGATTCATTGCAAGCATGAGGGTCCTTACTCTTGCCAGCGATTCATGGCAAGCATGAGGGTTAATACTCTTGTCAATGACTCATGGCAAGCATGAGGGTCCTTACTCTTGTCACTGATTCATGGCAAGCATGAGGGTCCTTACTCTTGTCACTGATTCATGGCAAGCATGAGGGTCCTTACTACCAGGGTCCTGTGCTTAATGGTTTAGTCTGTGTTACAGGGACAAATGAATGATGGATGACACCATGCCATAATATACCAATGAACCTATCAAGTTAAGGTCAAATTATTTCAGTTCTTTATATTTTCTTCATTTTCTGTAAATTTTCAACATTAACTTGAATATCTGAATACATGCACATCATTGTAACATTTTCCCAGGGCTATTGTGCAACATTTACATGTACCTTGCCTCTTGAATAAATACAATAACTAAGATTATTGCATTTTGAGAATGGGGCCAGGACCTTTCAAATTGGGAAAAACAGCAGCATTTTGGGCAAAATTGGGAATTTAACAACTGAAATGAAAATATCAATTATATTCATATTAATCCTTTATCAAGGCAAGATTCTCTGTTGATATCTCAAACAAAGACGACAGAGATATTGGGAATTTGTAGGGCCTAAATTGGAGAAAAAACTCATGCATATGAAATGGGGCCAGATATTGGCCCCAAATTAGCCCTAGCGACAGCCCTGGCATATGATCAAGTTTTCTTACTCCCTTTCAATTCAATCATTATCAAATAGGAACAAGACAGAACATAGTACCAATATACATGTAGCACAGATTAAACACTTACACTTTGGTTCTTTCTTTTTTGCCTGTGATTTTCCTTTGGTTGACTGTTTTTTAGCACTTTTGGAATTCTTTCCTGAATAAAATATTTACATTTTTAATACATCATCTTTCAGCATGGATAAAAATGCTAACTTGAACATTTTTAAGAGACATAGTTGGCATAAAGCTACTGTACAGGTATCAAGATCATGTCGAATGGAGCAAGACTTTCTAGGAATATCTGATGCACAAGGGAATTCTTTTAATTACACAGTTAAAATATAAATGCAATGTACCAGTTCAAAAGCTAGTGCAATATTTTGCCATCATAATTATGGTCAAAGTCAATTTTAACTTTAAGATGTCTAACATAATATCTAACAAAACTCAGCAAGGGTTCAGGTCAGGTCAAATTTGGATTTAAATATCCAGCCAATCAAAATATTTGGATTTAACGTAGTCGACCAATAACTAAAGAATAGATAGTGTGCAAGTACCTTTTCCCTCAAATAACAATTTGTTACATTGATGCAGCAAAAGTTGCCTAGAGTTCCTGAAAAATTGGTTTTTATCTGACTTTCTGATAAAAATTTGTTTGGTCCTATAAAATCTCATATTGTAACTATTAATAGGACCTACAGAAATCCCAAAATGTCCGATACTTAAGGAAGTTTTCACGAACTCTGGTTGCCATCGATGTAACTCAGGTTGACAACAGTGCGATAAGGGGATTCCCCCATATTTTTGAAAAGGTCTCTTTGAGACAGTAATTTTGAAATTTATTTTAATAAAATAGGACTTTAAACAAAAAATTTATAAGCAAAAAGAACTTTGATGACCCAGGGATCACCCTGGAATTTTCTCATGAGGGGCCCATGGCCCCTCATGAGAAAATGTAAGGGCAATTGGCCGGGGGTACGGGGCCCGCCTAGGCTCCCATTAGGGTCCAGGGGCAAAGCCCCGGTGGGGGGTCTAGGGGGACATCACTTTTTTTCAAAAACGAGGTTTTAAATGCATAAAACTGAGCCTTCCAACATTCTTCATTTTGAATTCAGAAGGCATCTAAAATAAGAAAAAATTCTCAATACAGTCACTGAAAGTGTTGAAGCAATTTATTATTTTTGTTCTTCCTATTTTATAAATTCGAATTCATTGAGAGCTTCTTCAAAGTTAGAAGGTGCATTGTTAAATCCTTGGGCCCTTGTATCATTGTCCTCCGATTGAAATTTGATCATTATCTTTTGTTTTTATTTTTTTTTGGGGGGGGGGGGGGGGGCTTAATTCTGAATTGACATTGGTTTGTGTTATGGATATTGGTGTCTTAAATTTGAGAAAGAAAAAAACCTCTCCAAAAAAAAAAAAAAAATTGAGAGTCAAGACATAAGGCCATTTAAAATCTATTCTTGACATCCCTCACCCACAATACGTATTTTTGCAACTTAAGGGGGAAAATGGCTGACGCTGTGTTTCGAATCGTTTGTTAAATATTAAGTTAATTTAAAAAAAGATTATCCAGTAGAATCAGTCTTTAAAAATAATCGTTCCAACATTTAATACACGATAATCACCCTCCGCATACCGGGAAATCAGTGCAGCGTAACTAGTTATACAGTATATCTAAAGGTCAATCTGCAAATATAGGACATATCAACGAAAGATTTCTAACATCCTGACTGTATTCACGTCTTGTAAATAAATAAAGAAAGAAAACTTGTTCAGCTATTGTACTGATTACTGACTATGTGTCGCCACGTACGTGTGACGGACAATAATAATTATTAAATGCTGTCCGCATACAACAGTAATCCGATCTCAATTTGGAAGTCTCAGTATCTAACACTGCATCTTCGGGAAAATTCAAAGTTATAAGACACTAAAACTTAATTCTAAATGCTGAAATTCGTGAATTTAGCACTAAGCAGTGGGTTGAATAAATTGACTTAACACACGTTATGGGCAAAGCATGCACCATTCTCGTAACAGGTGCGCTCAAATGGCCCACTTGTACAACTCTACTGCGCCATTTCCGAAAATTGTGCGCAAATAGCGCGGCCCAGGGTGATCCCTGATGACCAAAAAAAATGTACAAGGTGTGAATTTAATTCTAAGCATTTAATTGGAGTATTGTAGTTGTGTTTGGAATCAAATGAATTAGAATGAAGTCCTGCAGATAAAAATGTAAAGAAAATGCAAAAAAATGTTGAAATAAACAATTTGTATTTTACAGCTGAGTTTGTCGGTACATCAAAGGTTTACCAATCGTTGCCGAATATGAGTATACCATTAGCATATCATTAGTCATTGGCAAAAAGCATAATTTTGAGCGGAAGTATGCAGTTATGGGTTTTCAACCTTAAACACAATGTATGAGCCAATCAGAAGTCGTCAGGAGACTCTTCAGAATGATGTTTGAAATTTGACAAGAACTTGAATATATCTTAAAGACCACAGAGATTTGGGAATTTGTAAGGCCTAAATTGTGAATAAAACATACCACCAACATGACCCCTTACCATGTCTTCCAAACATCACACTTAAGATTGAAACAGTGACTTCTGGTTGTCTTGATATTGAAATTCATCACTCCATCCATATTTTACCTTGACACAAACCCTACTGAGTGCTATTATGTTTTGTGTAGCACAGTGAATGGATCTAAACTCTAATTCTAATAAAATTTGAGATGTATCTATAAGATACATTTCAAAACATGCAGCAACACTAAATAAAATGAAAAGTTGACACAAAATGGAAAGTTTTAAACAAAATTTTGGAAAAACTGAACCAGAACTGTGAAGAACTTAATATGCATACTATAATGTACAGCGATAGAATAGTGAAGCCTAAAATAAAGAAAAGCTTTAAACATTCAAAATATATATAAAATCAGAGGAATCAACTCCCTTGTGAATTTCATTTATTTAAGTTCAAGGAAAACAGGTTAAATTTTCTCTCGTGAATATCAGTATTGTTATTCAAATTAAGGTTAAAGACTAGACTAAATATTGCAATATTACTTTCATTTCCATATATTATCTGAGTTTTCTTGGGTGTTTTGTACCTTTTACATGTATTTCAGTGATAAAATGTTTGGGACTGTATGTAAAGTGTGAATTCATGATCTTTTTCCCTGTTAAAAATTTTTAATATTAATAATTGAGCGAAAGGAAATTACAAATGTATAGTCCATGAAACTTACTTCTGATGTAAGAAATAACAAGACTGAAACTAATGTCATTACATGTATCATATCAGGAAAATTGGAACTATTATGCACAAAGAATAAGTAAGGACAATGAACCCAACTTGTCCCAAGTAAGCCTGGAAAACATTTAACAAATCAAACCGATTCCAGAACCTGCCTTCCAAAACATATATGTATATGTAGGTCAACTTCTTTTGATCCATTTAATACATGTATGTTCACAAACTGTTCTTGCAAAAATATGGAGACCATTAGATGGATACAACCAAATGCTGAATCCTTATGGATCATACCAATCAACATACATGTAAGTTAAAATGTATCTTTACAAACCTGCTTTAAGAGATACGGTGATGGACTTTTTACTTTTGGCCGAAACTTTCTTCTTCTTAGGTGTCGGTTCATCCTCCCAGTCTTTTACACAAAGTATTAAAACAAATCATAAATAAATCTGGTGTAACATTTACACTTACGTGTAACTAGCAAGATATTACAAAGACGTTGGAAAAAGCTGCCAATATGTGAATGGATCATATT
The DNA here is from genome assembly GCA_033119305.1 of Pinctada imbricata. Lineage (NCBI taxonomy): Eukaryota > Metazoa > Mollusca > Bivalvia > Pterioida > Pteriidae > Pinctada > Pinctada imbricata. Next base: position 17,344,703 of record VSWD01000009.1, on the reverse strand, counting down.
ACATGTTTGTCCTTTACTGGTACCATATAAAACTATTAACCAAATCAGTAATGGCTTGGATTCACATTTTATCAATGTGGTGAAGGTGTTTTACTTTATACATGTATGTATATACTGGTAAATAAATAATGTTTATTATTGTTTCTAGAGTTCATCTTGGAAATACATGTATTGCTTCGGTTGAAATATACATGTAGCTGAAAGAGTATATAAAATCCCATATTTTCAGAGCAGAATGCCTATTTCAGTATTTTTCATTCCTCTATCTCAACTCCTATCAAGCAAAACATGTGAATGATGTTGTTTCTCAACTACATGTACATTAATTGTAAGAAATATAAAAATTTTAAAGTAAGTAAAAAGCTAATAAATAATTATATGTACATTTACACCAATAGGGTATACAAATAACAAAGTATATGAAACGTGTATGAGATTTAAGAACGTGTCAACAGAAGAAAACAAAAGAATTTATACCGAGAGTAAACAAAATTTAATGTCGTAGATGTTCACCATGCTAAGAACAATACTACAACATCTAAACATACCCTCATCATCTTCATCATCATCAAACTCATCATCTTCCTCATCATCTTCTTTGGTTTCATTCAGATCAGCGATGTCATCTATAGGCTCTCCTTTCTCTTTCTTCAGTGCCTTAGTAAGAATCATCTCAATTCTTTCTTTCTCAGAGTCCGGTAGAGAATACTGTTCCCTGGCCACATAGTCCATACGGACATTAGTCAACACACATTCTATTTCTGTATGATCCAGGAAATCAAACTTGTACACTTTGGTATTGGGATTCTGGTCCAACCATTGAATTTTGAAATGTTTTGTGTTCTGGAAAACATTTTGCTGTGTGCGACACAGGTAAAATGTTCCTGTAAAATACATCGAAAATAAAAATAATGTTTATAATAAATTTTAAAATTTCCTTGTTGGTTGGCATTAATTCATTGGTAATTCTGTAGTCACCATAAAACAGATACGCAAAAAATCCCCACTCATTATCAGTAAAAATTTACATTTCTCTCCAAAAAGACATCTTTGAACATTTAAATGTATATGAAACTGACATAGGCATAACAGGCTTAAATCTGCCTTACAATATTTTTGTCCTGTACTAGTGTCTGTGAAACTTGATAGGACATTTAATCCTTCAAAAAGATACATTTGATACCAAGTAAGACTCTGATCATTTCTACAAGTACCTGATGCTCAAATGTTCTGTATTATTCCACATAGCTTAGCACAATAACTGACATCATTTACAAGGAATAAATCAACCAGTCAAAAATTTGTCTATTCAGTCCAAGGAATTCCGCAAACAAAGATATAGAAGATTCGGTCTGATTTTACTACAAAGCCCTGAGTTCACCCCCTTACCAAATATGTTTTGAAAATATTCCTTTGTAAATATTGTGGAAACTGTAACTATTGTGAGGCGTCAGACACTAACCTTCAGCACCTCTCACCGCTAGGAAGGTCCCCCTCTTATACACCAGCTCCACCTCCTCTTTCGGAGTTTTTGTCCTTGGGAGGAGGTGCTATCTCTTCTGCCGGTGACTGAAATCTTTGAACAGGAACTCGCTGACGCTTCAAAGGAGTTCTGGGTTCTACATTGTATGCTTTCTTTTTCTAAAATTGAAATTCATAATGTACTGAATATATAATGCATATTTAATATATACCAGTAGTTGCAAATGTACATGATCAAATTTCATAATGCACTGAACATACAGTCACCGTGTATATCATGTACTGAATATACATATTTTAAAAATCCCTACATGTATGTATAACACAGATATTATGATAAAAAGAGTAAAATTCTTGTTACTACAAAATTCATGCATCACAAATGATTATGTGTATCTTCATAGTATCATGGTATCAAAACATATGCATATGATACATTGTATAAGCTTGGACCTGATAGATATAAATCAGACTTAACCTGTATTAGCATAGATTCACATATCATAGTTTATTTAGCATGGTTTCACATATCATAGTTTAAGTCAAAGCATCCAGCTGTTGGGGTCAGTGTGATTGGGAAAAGTTACATCGTTTGGGAATATTTTGGGAAGTGCTTAGATTAAGTAAATAACTGCTTAGACAATCAAAAGATCGGAACTGAATGTTTAATAAAATGATTTACTTTTTAATTTGATTTATCGTAATTACTTATGATTATGGCATATTGACAGTAAATTTGCTACTTCTGAATTGGTAAATTTCACTAATTTCGGTGATACAGGTAATTCCATCTACATGTGATTGGGAAATTTTAGAGTCACAGTTGGGAAAAAAGATGCTAATTTTAATTTGGAATTGGGCAGAGTAACAGCCCCAAAAAGGGGCAAAAAAAAAATCCCTGTATATATAATAGGCCAATAGAATTTGCCTTCAGGCTAGTAATTAAAAAAAAAGAGATTTTGTGAATTTACCTTAGATGATCCAGCACCCTCGTCTTTGCCTCTTTTCTCTTCCATTCTGAATCATAGATAAAACTAGAAGTTAGGCCATGGTAAACAACCATACTTAATATTCTTGTTTAACAATTGGAATATTTTGTCTTCAAGGACGTTTCGGTAAAACAAAAAATGCATACATGTACAAAGGTAGGTTCTTTTTTAACATGGTACATGTAGAATAACAAAGATGATTTGGTACATAATTGTGGACATTTTGGTACACATTTCTAATTTTTTTTAAATTTATTTATTACATTTCTTTTACCAAAGTGATTTTTTTCTTCTTCTATAATACTTTTTACAGTGTACTTCTCTGTATGTCTCATCGAAGTTTGTTTGAATCTGATGAAAGAAATCAATTTGTTTTCTTGACAATAGGTAATTATGCTGATAATTGTCATATACATGTACCAGTGATGAGCAATCAGACAAGTTTTACTATCGAATATCGAGACAATATCGGAGACTAATTATCGATTGATTATCAGAACTGGCAAATTTTTAAAAATCATGTCCAAAACCTTGAGGCTGTGGCCTTTTTAACATATACATGTACATACACTGCAAATGCATAGAAATACAATTTTATAGTGAAACCAACAATCTAATATGTTTTTTTTAACGATTGATATTTATGTTGACTTACAAATGTAGCTCATTGTTCTTTTGATAGCTACTTTTATACTTATCTCTGAGCAACAATTAATTGTCAATTTTACAATCAATGAAAATCGAAGGGATTTCAGCGATCAACAATCAAAAGTGGGTGGCTATCATCACACTAGGGGTACATGAATTTAATCATAATGTTTGATCATTGAAAACTAATTACTCCCATTTTTGAATTTTTTTTATTCAATGAGCTTGTCCCTCTTGATTAAAATCAAAGCACTGAAGGTACTGAGTGCAAATAGCTTAGATATCAGAATATGTATTATTTTTAATTGTATGTCAAAGTTTTACATTTTTCAAACTTATATCTGTTCTTGAGCATCTTCTTTAATCAACAGTCATGTATCGACATACGGTATATATATTTGAACAGTTGTCTAATCTTTATCCAAAGCACATCATGTGTTTATTTATCATGTATATTGTCCACTAAACCAGGCGATACTGGAAAGGGGTTTCCATCAGGGAAAAAAAACACACAGTGTCTGATCATCTAAGTACATACACATAAGATTTTTTCATCATAGGCCATGCATGTACATAACAGGATGGCTCAATTCATATCGCTATCTTATTGGTTTACATAGAGCTATCAGACTTTATACCGATCACGATGCTGAAGCAGATCATAGTGAACAGAATGGCATCGTTTATACATATTTAATGGACAGCGTGAAAAAATCAGGCAATCGCTATGTTCTATTCGCACAAAAATTAATATACCCCTGTATATCATCTATATATGACACTCAATATCATCCAATGAAACATATATTTAAATGTATGAGCCGAAACATCTTTTTTGTGTATTGAAAAATCTTTTTGGTGTATCAAAACATCTTTTCATCATACATCTGTACCTACAAAACACTCAGTGTACCTAAATGCCCTTGTGCCCAAATGTCTAGCATTCATTCAGTGTGAGAAGTTAATGGTGGCCCAATGGCCAACGTCTATAGTGATGTTCGAGTGATGAAAAAGTGACGTCACACTGCGCATGCGCATGAAAATTGGTTGGCAAAAAGTGGTTCTCTTATATATATGTATAAATATATTCACTGCTATTCACGTTATTAATTTTTCGGTACAGTTTATCCACAATTAATTTAGTTAAGTTGTTATAAGTTGTTATAATATTAATCGATCGTTTTAATTGCTTGTGATATTTTTTTAATTTAATTATTCTCTGTTAATCACCGGTATGTATAAATAGCATTTAGTCTCTCTGTGGGTTGATTTAAAGTCGTGAATGTGAACATCTTATATCATTCATCAATTTATCAAGTCCAACCGATACAATATATCTCGTATACACAAGACAATGATCTGACACCTGCAATTTACCTTGATTTTTGTCGGCTGTCCAGGTAGATTTTTCACCCAGGCGCCGCGGCGGAACCAATGATCCGTAAAGGAGAGAAAGCCACTGCATGTGATCTATCCATTTCATATTTCAGTTTTTGATATTTTGACATGGATGAAACATCTAAACCATTTTTTATTTTTAGTAAATACTTACATTACATATGTCTTTTAGTTGAAAGAAGCAAAAAGGAAATACAACCCATTTATATATCGATCATAATCAGATAAGTTGGAACAGTGGATCATTATTCAATATTTCTCATAAATATCTCAAGATTTATTCATTTATTTATTTATTTATTTCAACGGGATAATTGTTTAAATAATTCTGAAAATTAGACAGATGGAAGTCCGAACATCTATTCTTGAAATTCTTTTCAAATATTGGAAGTTTTAACAGTCGAGGCGCAAAAGATGGAAATAGAATGCTAGGATTTTATATGGTCCGAGATCCCTCTCTTTAATTCATATTAACATTTATCATTTATTTTTATTGTGTATTTTAATATTATCCTATCTTCCATTTTAAATTCATGAATGTCTCTTTTTATCCCAACGATTTTCAATCTTAAGGGGTGCGGCTGCCTAAACTTACATGGAAGTTGAGAAATAAATGCTTCTCTAGGCATTTTTAAATTCTAATCTTGAGCCCCCCCCCCCTTTCTCCAGCAAGCAAAAAGTTAAGTAAGGCATGTTAATAAAAAAAATTTCCATATCCAAAGTAAGAAAATTACTGAAGGAATAATAAAAGAGAATTTGTGCGTGTTTTCATTGTTATAAGTATGACTGGCTTTATCTATAAATTTGAGACAGCCGTGAGAAAAAACAAAAACAAAAAACATAACAAAACAAAACAAAACCAGACTTGTCAGAATGACAACATAGCTCGCCGGTGGCAACCATATGTAAATTGCAACAACAACAATAAAAAAGGTCTTATCACAAGGAATGCACATGTGAAATATCAAAGCCCTATCACTTACCAATCAAAAAATATGGCCAAGGTTAAAGTTTTTCAAAAGTAGGTCAATCATCTCCAAGGTCAAGGTCACAAGGTCAAAAATTTTGGTATCCATGGAAACGTCTTGTCACAAGGAATACACATGTGAAATATCAAAGCCCTATCACTTACCATTCAAAAAATATGGCCAAGGTTAAAGTTTTTCAAAAGTAGGTCAATCATCTCCAAGGTCAAGGTCACAAGGTCAAAAATTTTGGTATCCATGGAAACGTCTTGTCACAAGGAATACACATGTGAAATATCAAAGCCCTATCACTTACCATTCAAAAAATATGGCCAAGGTTAAAGTTTTTCAAAAGTAGGTCAATCATCTCCAAGGTCAAGGTCACAAGGTCAAAAATTTTGGTATCCATGGAAACGTTTTGTCACAAGGAATACACATGTGAAATATCAAAGCCCTATCACTTACCATTCAAAAAATATGGCCAAGGTTAAAGTTTTTCAAAAGTAGGTCAATCTCCAAGGTCAAGGTCACAAGGTCAAAAATTTTGGTATCCATGGAAAGGTCTTGTCACAAGGAATGCACATGTGAAATATGAAAGCCCAATCTGTGTTGGTTTAAAAGTTATAAGCAAGGTTAAAGTTTTTGTGCACGCGCACGCAGACGCCAACGCCGACACCGGGGGTATGACAATAGCTCTCCGGACATTCGTCCCGGCGAGCTAAAAACAAGAAAAAAAGCTAAAGAAAATTAGTACTCTTTATTCTGTGAGTTAAATCATATTTTTTTTCCGTTTTGCGTTTTCAAACAGTTTGACATCTATTTCCCTCTTTCCATCCTGTTCAAATGCTCCGAATTAATTAAATCACAACTAATATAGGAACATTGCATGTTTGAAGGGATAGGTGTGTACTTGTCAAAACAACTGGTAATTAGTCGGGTATGTTACACCTAATACAGGAGCATAAAAATGGGCCACTATGAATTACACCAGCTTCTTTGAAAAGCAAAATTTGAAGAAAAAATTAAACATCGGCAGTTTATTGATTCTAGTCCCCCCAGTCGAACAGCAGTCTGGTATACTAATAAACTCAGAGGGATTTCTTTATTGTTGTGATTAGAATGGTCAGTGTCACAGCAGGACTTATCAATAAAATAATAATAGGAATGTAGCGCATATTAGTGCATCAACTGTCGATTTATCCCTGGGTATCACGTATATTTCCCTTCACTGCCAATCGTTTTTGCCAACCAGCCTCGTTTTCGCGAGACCCGTGACGTCACGGCGAACATCCCTATAGTAAATTGCAGTGGTTTTTCTCACTTTTGGGAGAAGGGGGTCAGGGCCGATACCTGGGGGAAATTATGCGTGTGAACCAGTGATTCATTTTGAAAATTGTTTCAATGGGTACAGTGTACTCGTCCGGCAGAAATCAATGGGTCAGAACTCAAATTCAATGGGTCACAATTGTAACCAATGTGAAATAAAGTAAATATTCATTCACATTTTTCCAATCATTTTATCAATGTAACAACTTTCAATAACAGAACATTCAACATAATACTGTCACTGGAATAGTATTTACCTTGTTTTGGCATAAGTTTAAGTGCTTTTTTGGGAGGCATTTCGCCTGTGGCCGTACGGGGAAGAGGCCAACTTTCGTTTCATATGCGAGTCGCTGAATAAGGGATAATTTCATTGGTTGGTATTTTTGTATCAGCCAATCAAAGTGCTTGTTTTATCCTCGTTGCTAGGCGCCTTGTTCGGTACACCTCTAAACGCTATTGCAACAGACGAAAGAGACAAAGTGTACCGAAAAGTGGAATCGCAATAAAAAGAGAAAATGGAAACTTGAGCGATAAAAATAGAAACTGGAAACTTGGATTCTATTTATGCGTACACGGGACGCGCTCGATAGAAATCAATGGGTATTTAATGATTATAATGCGTAAAATACGCAATACGCAGGGCAAAATGAATCACTGGTGAACTACTCCTAAGGGGAGTTTTCAACAAATTAAAATTCTTGCAAAAACTGTAGTAAGCATCAATATAATTGGAATGGCTTTAAATACAAACAGCTTCAAAGGGACCTGGTATTCTACAATTTGGATTCTGATTTATTTTTTTTTAATTTTACACATTATTTCTTACTTTAAGACATTTTTTGCCAAAGAAATAATCTTTAATATGGGGGGAAATTTCTGTGACAAAAGGGGAAAAATATATACTCCAGAGAGGGGGCAATGGGACCAAATTTTTTTGGAAAGAAAAACACTGAATTAGATTAGTCGGTAGCGATTAAAAAATGCAATAGAGTGCCAAATTAAAATCAAACTATGGTCACCCACCACCCGTCAAGATGACTGCTGTGTCATATTCTACATTGATCCCTTTAGAATTAAGAAACATGTTGCCATATTATGCTACTGTTGACAGATGTCTTTTCATTATGTTACCGGTGACCGTTGATGAGGGGCAACAATCAATGACAGTATAATGAAAAGGACTACTGTACGCGCAGCTCACTTCAGAAATCGGAAAATTGAAGTTTTGTCTACTTTGTTGGCATATTTTCAGATTGAAATTCATATAGGGGGATAGATCTCAAACTCTCATAACTAATGATGTATGATATATGTCTGTACGACCAATACTATGATCACAATGAAAGAAAGTAATTTTAGATGGGGAGATCTATATGTTAATTTTAGCGCGACGTCGTCGACGTTCTCCATAGACCCAGTGTTAAACATCGGCGACGTCGCACTAAAATTAACATTGAAAATTCCCTAAGTAAAACTGTTTTCTTTCACTGTGAGCGTAGTATTAGTCGTAGGTACACATGTCATACACCGTTAGTTATGAGAGTTCGAGATCTATCCCCCTTTATAAATTTCAATGGCAAATTTTGCCAACAAAGTAGCCAAAACTTCAATTTTCTGATTTCTGAAGTGAGCTGCGCGGACAGTAATGTTCCAAATTAATCACTAACGAGATTAGAATAACCTTACAATTTGCAGAGGAAACTCAAGCTAACATTGTTTTTTCGTCTGTAATT